>QLNU02015270.1:124917221-124935995 GCA_006491805.2 Dysdera silvatica
GTGGTCAAATTTTTTTAAGACTTTTTTTTTTTGTCTATGAGCTTTGAATTAAGCAGAAGTTCACTAACATTAAACCCTTTTCCCATTACAGACGCAAATATTTTGAAAATGTTCTCTCATTTTTTTTTAACTAAAAAAAACAAACGCAGCAATTGCAATCTTTCTCTACCTTCCACATGCCCAAGGTCGTGATTAGTTTAATAGCTCCCTACTGGCTATAACTTTGTGTAAGAATGGCGTTGGAATGCCAAACCACATATTCTAGACGAGGTCAAGTTATTTCTGACACACCCATAATCTGAACGTAAACTAAAGCCTTTTAACCATTCAAAAGAATTAGGAATAGAATCTATTAAAAAAAAACAAAAAAAAAAACGAATTAAGTCTAATTTATTTAATCCTTCACCATCTTCAATATGAGAAACCTTACATCTTGAAAACTTATTCTGTAAATGTAAGAAAAAAAAAATCGCAATCTCACAAGAACGGTTTTATTTAAGTACCCAAACACCTATTTTGTTTGTTATTTGAATCAACGAAATTCTAAAATTTTGATAAAATTAACCGCATCTAAGTATTTTCTATATTCATTAATACTAATCATATTTTTAAATCTGAATACAAAGTGAATATTTTTCACTTAATTCCATATCACGTTTGTCAGTTTACTTTGTTATGTTTATTTTTCAAGATTTACAACTTCATTGTATTTTCGCTACAATTAGCTGCTGCTACTTCGCAACTTTAACACACAAATACATCAATTTTACTATTGTGTGTGATCCTTTTTCCTGAATTGTTAATTTATTTTTCATTTCTAATGGCGAGTAGAAGACATTTGAAGCCAATCGAAAGAGGCCGCAGGAAAAGTCCATATAGTATCCATTCTGTTCTCTTCTGAAAATATAGTGCCGCTTGTTCGGCTACCTTTTCCATCGTTTTCCTTATGCACACAAACACACGCACTCCATTCTGTACCTTGCTTCCCGGAGCCGTTTCCATTTTGGAACTGAGCGAGAGACAGTGAAGTAGATGGACTATTCTTCCATTTCTTCACGATGAGATACAGAAAGAATTGGAAAAAATTACAAGACAATGTAGGTGCTTCACAAAGCAGTTATGGCCTGTGACAAGATGGAATTCTGTGGCTGCCCTGTTTCTTCGGAACACGGTTGGAACGATTGTCCTGTTTCTTGGGAACATAACTAGAAATAATTGTTGACATAGGTAAGGGAAAAAGAAAAAAGATTTCCAAAACCGAAACTCGTAAAATGCCATTAATCGGAGACGATCTAAAAATGAGGGGACTGTAAGTCTCGGCAATATTTTATATTATAGGTAACAATCACAACAAAGACTCAACTGTTTGCATGCCTATAAAAATTTATGCAAGTAAATGTTTTTAACGAATGTGCATAATTATAGCAAACAATTAGTTGTATCAATATTTTACTAAACTTCAAGCTTGCGAACAAACCGGAATATTAAAATTTCGCGTTAAAAGTAATAAAATAGAATACTTTGCCAGTAACAATTTTAACTCGTATAATACTTTGTTATCAGTTGACAATGATGATCGTCGACGACCATCATTATCGACTCATTAATAATCATTATTAGTCACGAACTTGTCAGTTTCCTCGCTGTAACAGAGACTCGGTAATATCCCAAAACAAGTAGTGAACTGGTTACCATTTAGAATTTCTCTTCATATAACAATACCTTCTACTCTTCTTAAAAACAGAGGCTTTTTGTCAGACTACCCAAATCCCTGTTACTCTTTTGATTAAAGAGGTCTTCCACTGTTTTTACTTTCTTTTTACTTTTTATTTTCTCTTTATTCTCTTTACTTTCTTTTTTATTTTTCTTTAAGTGCTTGATTTAGTATTTCGACTGCTAACGAACTTCATTCATTAATGTGTTTTACACATCGCTCCATTTTCTAAGCTGTACGTCCTATGTGAAAGTTTTAAAAATTATTTTCATATACAGAGAATGAAAACTCATTACTAGTATTTCTTAATCATTAATGAGCTTAAAATACATGTTCTGATCACTTTACCGAAATAGTAAAATTTACCCACTGCTAAAGAAGCAGTAATTACATTTTCGAAAAGTTAAAATAAAATTGCTTGGAGTTTATAGTGTAAGGATAATTAAGATTATGGTGTGCCAGTTTTTCAAGGAATTCAAATAAATCTCTTTCATATAGAAATTCAAACCGTGCACTACAGACCAATTAGAAAATAACAATCACTTGCTGCTATTTAGTTTCAAACCGAAATTTTCTACTTGGCTAACAAAAGCGTCGTTTCTACGCCACAGCGCATGACTAAATTAAAATAGTCCTACAGTTCAACCTCGCTAAAGCGAACACTAAAGGGTTCAACGAATGTACTTGTAGTAAGAGTATTTCGCATTATCCGGACAGGATGGGATAGTATTACTACGTTCAAAGTCCGATCTGCTAAACTGCCCAGGAGCCCACAAATCCTGTCCACGGCCCTGACTACGTTGTTTATTTTATCCCTGGTTACCACATAAAAAAAAAAAAAATGCCTCTAAGGTCCACATTGTATACAGTAGATGATTCGAAAAACCCTTATTTTTCTATATCTACGTATATATTATTATTATTACACCGAATTATAATTAATAGACCGAATATTATTATGTATTCAAACTGATTAATAACAGAAAACGTTCCAATTTTACCCTCGAATTTTTAAAATCGTCGGTAGAACACCTCCGCAATCCCGAATTTTATGGCAATTTATGGTTTATTTGATTTTACATAATCCACCTCATTTACCATCTCTAGACTTTCTCCTAAACTCAATGAATTTGCGATTCATTTTGACTCTTAAACGATGAAGGAATGTAGCATAAAACAGTTCTGGAGTGAACGGGCTTTCGACTGTCTCATAGTGTGAATTTAGAAGTGTCATAAATGAACCAATGAAATCGCTTTACACTCGTCAGGGGGATCTGGATTATCACTCCAACTCTCTAGGGCTAAATAAAATGTATCTTTTTAAAAGATAACATTATTTAGGCCTTCTTTGAAATTTTCTACTTCGAAGAAAGAATAAAAAAAATTGCATTGAGAGACACAGTAGAAAAGTACGTTTCGTTCGTATTTAAGTGAAGGAAAATTTCCAAGGGCTATGGATTATCAGTTTATGATAAACGGTATTTCGTCTTAACCGTATTCACGTTAAAAAAAAGTTAAAAGCACAAGAATTCTTATACAATTTGACGAGAATTCAGGAAGCAGATTGTATTAAAAGGAGTTCAGGTTAAAAGGTTCGATACTCTACTACTACTATTCAATACTAAAATATCTATGAAAAATGATTAATGTAAGTCATGATACTGTATTACAAAATAATAGCGTTACAAAAGTCAGAGCGCAGTAAATGAATGAATGAATAAATAAATAAAAAGCATTATAACACGAAAAATTAAATATTTGTTTCAAGGATCGAATATGGGTAACTTCTTTTATCCATTCACCTGTCCACTCATCCATCCGTCGACGCAGTAGATAATATGTAAAGAAAGTTAGATTTAAAAGAGGATGGGGGTTTTCTTTCTCATATCATGCTAAATCAACGTAACTAATTTCTGAAAGGCAACATTTATAGCTTTTTCTTCTTCTTAATAGTTTTCGTAAATAAAGTAGCTTCATTGACGCAATTCAGCAGCTGGATTCGTGCAAGGTGCATAGATAAATTCATTTGAGCAAAATAGGGGGCAAACACATCACGAGAAAGCGGCGCTGCATTAGATCTAAAAAAAAAAAGGAGGGGCATGAAAAATTGAATAGTCCTGGGCATTACTAATAATAATTGTCGGCTACTCGTTTATTATTTTTTTTTTTACACTTCTACCCACCTCCCTCCGATTTTGCAGGTGGTTTTCTGCAGCTAGACAGACCCCATGCAGCTACCCCTCGATTTTTCAGTAGTCCCTCGGAGCACCGAGATATGAAATTAGGCTGGGGAGGACAGGGGTCACCATCAGAAAACAGAGATACAACGAGAACCCCATTCTCTAGCGTTGACTAAAGTGATTTACGAAAACAAACGCTAGAAGTGACAAAGTAGGACCCCCTTCCCCTTATTGCATATGGTGTCTCCACCTCCAAGGGGAGAAACCGGCGGATCATAATGCCTCTGGCGGATGAATAGATGATGATGATGGGAGAGGGAGCGAAATTGTGAAAAAGATTTTTTCAATCACTGTTTTCACGCGCCATACGTTTTACTTTCCTCTTCTTTATCCTCCATTTCCTCTTTACTTTATAATGATTTTTTACCTAAAAGAAACGCAGTTACGAAAGCGGCAATAACGAACTAATGTAATTAAACAAAAATTAATTTACAAAAAGCGGAGTTTAAAATTACAACTTGCTGAACACTTTTGATAGGCCGATTCTATTTTCTTCAGAAAAAAATAAAAGTGGTATGTAGAGAAAAATCACAAGAAATTATCGCAGGTAAAAAGCTTTAATACATTAATAGCTATTTCGGTAGCTACGTGTTATCTTCATCAGAATGAAATTGATTCTGTTTCCATGCTATTTCTTTCTGATGCAGGTAGCACGTGGCTACCGAAGTAGCTATTGAAGTGTTAAATCTTTTTAAGAGAGATGATATATTTGCTGTAATTATTCTCTCTCTCTCTATACGTTTTATGCGCAATGTGTCGTGAAAACTTCAAACAATATATATATATATAATTTTTTTTTCCCTTAAAGGAAAAAACTCGAAAGGAAGCGTTCAAGTATTACGTGAGCAATATTTGTAGTATTATATTATGTATATTTATTTTATTTATGTATTATTATTTATTTTATTATATTTTGGCCATTTTATACCCCTCTCCCTCCTAAGCAAAAATTAACATGGGCTAACAGGAAAATAAGCACAACAGCAATGCCCTCTCTCCCCAAAGGTGCTTACGTAATACTTGAACGCTGCCAAAAAACAGTCAATGAGCTTACAATTTTGCTTTAAAATAAATTTTTTTTTTTTTTTTTCATTATGCATCTTAAATAATTAACTTCGTGTGCTCGAGTAAATATTTCCAGTGACGTTATATTTAGGTTTTAAAAATTAAAGTAAGCAAGAGCTAGAGCTCGGATTATAGGCAAATGCATATGTGAATATGCAATTGCATATTTTAGCTCTTTTCAGCTTTAGTGGATATAAATGCATAAAAACAGTGAAATTTCAAATAAATTCAAATTTCAATAATTTTAAGAATTTTATTATTCTTTTATCAGAAAATTTTCGAAAAACGATAAAGTTAAACCTTCCTTTTACTCTCCGTAAGCAGAAAGAAAAGTAGACTTGTAAATGTATACATTTAATTATGTCCCGAGGCGTCAAAAAATGTAGCCACATTCGCACCTGCCAAATTAACCAGACTAGCCTTAGTAGCGAGACGGAATAGTTTAGTTCTATTATGCTAGACAGGTAGTTAACCTAAGGTCAGATTAAACACAAAATACTTACATAGCGTAAAATTCTGTGTCGTTATCTATAAGTAATAGTTGTTGCCAATAGTCTATTAGGGATAGACTATCCGTTATAAACTACCCACAAAATTTTATAAATACAATCTAATAAGTTCAGTAGATCTGGAAAGGACCTGTTTGGCCATAAAATTACATTGATTAATAGAAGACAAAGCTTAATTATTCAGAATATTTTGATAGAAATCTTGTGATACGATATTATGAAAATGACGTTGTATCTCAGATATTTCCACTCAGCTAGTTAATAATAAAATCGACCTTTTGTTTTCAGACGCGGGATATTTGTTTTTCAAATAAGTGAACAAATATTTAAATGCATATTTTTTACATTTTTAAGTGTATATTTTACTCTCTTGAGTGCATATGAATGCATATTTTGGGACCTTTTTGTTCATATTTACATGCACATTTTACTGGTGCATGTAATCCGGCCTCTAGTCATGGGCGTCGGCAGAATTTTTTGCAGGGGTGGGCAAAGATTCAGCAGCAATAAAATTCCTCCAAAATACCATAATTAGATTACTTAAATTATTTAATTAAATAAGTATTTGCTTTGTTTAATTAAATAATAAGACCATTTAGTTTAAATAGAATAGAGAGGTTGCATAATTTTGCTGTTAAGAAAAAAAATTTTTTTTGAAGTCCAAGAGGGCAAGCACTCTTGCCCTATGCTACCGACGCCCATGGCTCTAGTAAAAACACAGCCGCATAGATAAGCTTAACTCTTGTTTAGCCGAAGTTTAATATATTTTGTAATATAAATATGGCATTGACGATAAAATAATACCTTTTATTAAACGCATGGATTGACTGAACAAGACAATAAAATAAATACGGGGTGATCCATTTAAATCAGTACCCTTTTATTTACCTGTAACTTTTTTATAAATTACAACAAAAACATACAGAAAGTTTAGAATCATACACGTACATGTAGTACGTATTGGGGAATCATTTTATCAAAGCAAATGTTGGAAATGTCCTCCATTTTCTTGTAAACAAGGCTGAACACATATTCAGTGACATTTCATTCGTGATTGTTTTACGCAATGCGTCCAATGTTTTTAGACTATTTTTCTAAACTCTGTCATTTAACTAGTCCCATAAAGGAAGTCAAGGGAAGTTAAGCCCGGAAGTCTGGGCGGCCGTTTTTTTTAATTAATCTGTCATTGAAGAAGAGTTGGTTATGTGAGTTGCATTTCAAAAAACCCAAAGCCTCCGAGATCTCGGAACTGAACTTCCCCTGACTTCCTTTATGGGGGCTAATTAAAGGACAGAGTTTACAAAAATAATTTAAAAACATCGGATGAATTGCGTGAAACAATCATGAATAAAATTGTTAATGCTACTGCTCGTACTCTGCATAAAACATCACGGAATATGGCGCGGCGTGTTCACCATTGTTTACAAGAAAATGGAGGAGATTTCCAACATTTTATGTAATAAAATGATTCTCCAATACTACATGTATAATTCAAACTCACGGTACTTTTTCGTTGTGATATATAAAAAAGTTATGACAATAACATGGTATTGGTTTAAATGGATCACCCTGTATATCCATTATTTATTTATTTATTTGTTTGTTTGTTCATTTATTTAATCTCATATGAAGTATTCTCAGAGGAAAGGTTCTAAAATAATAATAATATACTGGCAGCTGTGCCAAAAATGCGTTATGTTCAACAAACGCTGGTGGAACCACAAAGTTGATAAGATTATTGAAAACAACAAAGATTCTCTAAGACTTTCGTATCCAAACTGACAAACACCTTTCACATAATATACCTGATCTAACAATTGTGGAAAAGAAGCAAGTTTCGATAGTAAATGTAGCTGTTACTAATGACTGAAGAATTCAGGAGAAAAAAAATTGACAAAATCACAAAGTACAAAGATCTGCAAATCGAAGTCGAAAGGTTATGAGAAAAAAGGCCATTATTTTCCCCATGGTAATAGGAGCGTTGGGAGCCATCCCATCAACCTTTAAAATCATCTCAATGCAATAGAAATTGACTAAATGGCAATGCACCAACTCCAAAAGGCCGCTTTCCTTTGAACTGCATACATCCTATGAAAATATCTTTGATATTTCAGAACCTTGGGAAGGGGCCTGATATTAAGTATATCCAGTCGTCAAATTCAAGATGGAGTGTGCAAATGCATAATAATAATAATAATAACGCAAACCGACCACAAGCATGGACATGATCGGGTCGCAAAACAATTCACCAAAAATTAACCATGAGGGCTGATTTGATAAAAAGCAAAAACTAAACTACTCTATTACAAGCATTTGCCAGAAAACATTTGAAACAATGAAACACATAAGCTATACTGGGATAGGGCAATAATAACTGACAAGACAACACCACACAACCGACCAGATATAACCCTAATTAACAAAACCGCAAGTATAGTATTATAGAGATATATAAACCCTAAACGCAAACAATATACAAATTTCATACACAACAAAAATCACTAAATATCAAGACCTTAATCTCTTCATTCCAGAGGAAAACGTATGTGTACCTTGGGTTGCAACGCTTTTTCTACTAAACTAACATAAAGTGTGAACTCAGACAGAAGAGTATCATTTGTGCACATTTTAAGCTTTCTTTTAGTGTCACTAGATGTCGCTGGAAAGCTTTAAGAAACGTGTGACGAGAATTTGGTTTTACGGAAGTTTCATCGTGTAGACCAACGTTCGCCGTTCAAAACTCACGGGCTAATAATTTGAATAAATAGTTTTTTTTTAATTTAAAACAATTATTCTATTGTTCAGAAGCTTATTAATTTCCATAAATATCAGAATCGCATATATCATTGGGAATATTCTTTTCTGGGACCACTTTATACGGAGGCACACGTATGTGCACCTTCGGTCACAAGCGCAAAAAAAATTGTAACTACAGTATATTATTTTCTAAGAAGGCACTGCTTAATTGTTACATTTGATTACCGTGGGGAATGTATGTAGATTAACAAAATTAATTTTTAATTGCTGTGAATATTATGCATTCGTGATTTTAGGGGGCTGACTGTCTAAAAATGTACTTCTTCAAAAAAAAAAAAATTCTTTTTGTACATTTTACATGTAAATGTCACCCTTCTGAGGGGCTTACCTTATTACTGACAGATTCCTAGTTTATTACAGGTATGCTGTGCGTTCCCAAAAAGTGGACGACGACAAGAGCATTCAATCATTTTCTAGATTTGGTTTTAGTTAATTCTTGGATCATGTGCATACGATATTATGCAAAGAATGAAGTTCCCAGAAAAGAGAAACTTAGCCTCTTAGCATAAAGAATAAACTTGGGTTTGGCACTTGTAAAATATGAAGGATATAGCCAAACGTTTTCCACACGTCATAGAGCATTGGCCAAATCAAAAGAACATTCTGAACCGACACTAGTACGGAAACATCAAATTGTGACACAGCCAATGGTAGAAGTTCGACATGATGACGTCAGACATCTGCCACGATTTTGCAACGATAAATTTGCATCTAAATGTAGATTTTCGGGCTGCAAGTCGAGATCCAGAATCATTTGCAGTACATACAAAGTGTGTTTGTGTGTGCTAAAAAATAATTATTTCGAAAAGTTTCATACTAAATGAAACAGATTTATTGAAATCTATCTGTTCTGTACTGTCAAAGGTTTAAACTAAAACAAAATCAAGTAAAAGTGATCTAATGTTTTTTGGCGGTATTCACGAAAACAACTTTTAGTATTAATTGGGCTTTCAGACCTAAGGTACACATATGTGCATGCACAGGCGTAGTCAGAAAGTTCGTAAAGCGGGGGCTAAGCTCAACAAGGAGGGGGTTACAGAGCTGCAACTCATATATTCCTATGTTAAATATACAAAATTTCATTGCAATGGGGGGTTACAACCCCGGCTACACCTATGTGTACATGTTTTGTTTCTGTTAATCGGCAATTAAAATTCATCATTATTATTATACAAAAGTCATCTTTTTCTGTCCCAACTAAAAGTTTAAAAGTGGTGAATCGTTTTTCCCGTCGTCTAATTGTTCTCGGGTCTTAAAAGGTTAAATATGAAATTAAAGACATGTGGCACATAGAAAGAGTTGACATAATACCTGTCGTTTCTGTCAGCCGCAGGTCTAATATCAACCACGCTGCACAGAAACTTGGAAACATTTGAAATCGACCCCAACACCTATATTGGGCTACAAAAGGCCACAATTTTAAACAGTCAGGAAGTTCCTAGACACAACATCTAAATAATCTACAGAAGGAAGTCTTGAATACTTGGCGCACAGCCCGTCTCAAGTCTGTACCTCCAAGAGCGAGAATACGTAAAAAAATAATAATAATAAAACCCTCTGGAATACTTCGTAAAAAAATATAAAGTTAACTAATAATCCAGAACTGTCGGATTCTCAGTATTCTATCCGCCGGACCGCTTTATTACTTTCTCTCTTTTTTTTCTTTTTTTTGTAACCTTTCCTATCTATCTCAAAGCGATTGCAAACAGTGATAACGCAGCCCCCTTTAGCAATCGCGTAATTGTTCGATCACGACTGATTTCAGCCCCCTCTGGTGGCTTCTTTTGTTCTTGATGGCCATCCGACCCCTGAATCTGTTTTATCATCCAAGTACATCGATGGAACAAAAAACAACTCTCGCTTTCGCCGACGTCCTCGCCACCGCCCCTTCGGACAGCGCACTTTTCCGCGCCTTTTCGCCCCGAGTGGCGGCCCTTTTCGTAAATAGATGCCTTTCTGCTTGTCTCTTCCCTTTTCCGTCGTTTTGATCTTTTTGCAGGCGCGTGCATCTAATCCGATAATTTGAGAACCTGCACTTGTTAATGTAAAGCACGGGAGAGTAAGCGATGACAGATCGCACCCGACACCCTGTCATTTAGCTGCTTCTGCGTCACGTGGGCCGATTGGCTAGCATTATCTATTTTTTTCTTTTTTATTCTACCGTGGCCAGATAGTAACGCTATTCGAACAGTTTATCAGGCGTTTAAAAGCTTTATATAAAAAAAAAAAAAGCGTTGTCCTAATATTAACAATACACAAGATTATTTACAAACTAGGAATGAAAATTTATATATAGACTATTTAAAAGTTCTTGCTCATTGGTTAATGCGATATTTAAAAAATAACGATAAATAAAACTTCCGAAAAAAAAGACGTCAGCAAAAATAACCCGACGTTTTTGAGGCGAATTAAATATTGTGAAAAGAACAAACGACGATTTATTTTTATTTTTTTATTTATCTTTATTTTCTTTCCTTCAGTGATGATATTTCTTAACATGAAGGCTTATATTTTTTTACATTGCCCGTAAATGAGACGAAATAAAACGTAAGTGCAAAGTTTCATTTTAAATTAATATTTAACTTTGAGGAAGAGCAATAAATTTCCCGTGAGTATCTCCGTTAGGAGGGTTTTCATTTTGTTTCTATGCAGTAAATGCATCAAAGGAAATGAATATGTGTGTGTGAGAGAGTATGATGACTACTTCAGGGCCAGATCAAAGCATAGGCAAAAAAAAAAAGGGGGGGGACAAATATATAGAACCAGGGCTGTCCCTAAAGGGTACGCGCTGTGTGCGCCGCGTACTCTCAAGGTCTGAAGTAAGTTTTTTTGTATTTGCTGGTTTTTTGGACAACTTTCAACAAACTTCAGTCTTTTTTTCCCCTAGTCATTTACAAACTTGAATGGAAACAAATGAGGCACAAACCCTGAACATCCAAGCCTCAAAATAATATCCTGCGTACGACCAGGAGAGGAATGAAAAACTGATGAAAGTGGTAACTGCCACCCTGAGCTTGGATAGACGACCAGTCAAATGCCAGTCAGCGCGGCGCAATGACGTCACCAAGTCCAGTAACCCCGCAATTTCAATACTCTTTAATTAAGACAGCACCGCATACTCTCAACAATTTTCTTCAGGAGAGCTACGCATAGAGCCCATTCTTTTTAGGGCGAGCGTCATGAAGACCGAACGCCAATATCAGCCAAACTTAAATTGTCCAGCTGTGATGCGCGTAGACAAGAACGTTCTTAATAATATTAATAAGGAAATAATTAATAATTTTTCTGGGGGAAAAAAAAAAGAAAAAAAAAAAGATGGACTTTTTTAATACAAAATTTAAAATCTGCATATTGTGAATAAAAAATTCATACTATCGTTATATATTTAAATTCTGTTAATTTTGAAAGCACATGTGTATATTTTGTCTAAAATAAATCTTAATTCAATAAAGGACCTTATTTCCTCAAAAGAAACAATTACATAAGCTCCAGAGGCGGATTAAACCTATTGGGGGGCCCCTGGCCGTAAAAATTTCGGGGCCCTGACACCCAAGCCCCAAACCAAAAAAATTGTATAAGGGCTCAGGATTTTTTCGGGAAGATTTCAGTAGTAAATTTTTAGTGAGTTCCTTAAACCGGCAATATGTAACTAATAATAAACTCAACGTTTCAAGAAAAATCAGATATTTATTCAAAAAATTTAATAGTAATAAATTACCTTAGTGCTTAAAAATGTTTTGTATATAAATTTATGTCTTGGTTTCTCTTTGACAGATTCATCAATTACTTTTTGCAATATCTATTTCGTCCAAAATTTCATGTTCTCTGTATAATATAGTCATGTTGTTCGCTTTCGCTTTCTTTTTGGTTTTACGGCTCAAAGACTACAGTGGTCATGCTGCGCCGGGACCTACTGTTTTCCGAGGAATCCGAACCTCTTAAGGCCTAGGGAACCAAACCCCGGACTACAGTGAGCAGTGCGATCTTTATGAGATCTCTGAGTAAGCGTTCTTTGCACTGCTGGGAGTCGAACCCGGAGTCATGTTGTTCAATCTGTCTTTTTCTATCGCATTCCTTAAATAGTTTGAAAGCGTTTTAAAACTGAAAAAGATCTTTCACCTGTTGCATTTGATATTGGCATTGTTAAAAATATTTTCGAAATAATATCTACATTAGGAAAAGTTCCACTCTCTTTATACACTTCGAACTATTATTCAATAGCACTTCTGGCTATTTATTTATCAACACTTCTGATTATTTATTTATAAGTTTCTTACGTTCTTATTATTTCTCATGTTTTAATAACATATATTAATATTCTTTTGCAAATGTTCTTGCAAACTTCCTTTATCATTTATAACTTTTTAATATCACTTGAGATATTATATCGGGCTTCCAAACATAAATTTTTTACCATCATTCATCTATATAATTATTATTTTTCATAAATTCTACAAAAATAGAATAAACAGTATTTACAATTCGATTGGACTCTTTACGTCCTGGTATATATATCCAAGCGATAACTACTTACTGATAAATACTTCAATAATAATTATTAATAATAATAATAATTCACCAATAATCGCATTGATCATTCACCCCATAATAGACAAATACTCTCTTTCCATTTTTTATTTCTAAGTTTTATTTATTCAACAATAAGGATTATTTCCTTAAAATGATGATATTAATAATAGTTCGACGGGAGTTTTAGAAAAATTAATACAGTCGGAGCAGGACATAAACATCCTCTCCTCCTCGAAGATTTATCCAGAAGATCCGATTTTCGCGCGGAAATATTTTTTAAACAACGATCCAATGACGTCCAATAACCTTTCAGCATTCTCGAGCTCAAATGTGTGTGTGTACACACACAGAGGATAAGTATTAAGGTGCGTGCCTAGAGGTAAAATAAAAGTAGTCCTTCTCCTCAGCTTTTTATAAGAAAAATGGCGTTGTTGAGAACAGGGTTTCCGCCATTATAATTTTATTTCATTTAATTCTAATTTCATTTACTTAATTATACATGGCATGGCATGGGCGCCCATATGGGGGCAGAGAGAGCTAGCCCTCTCTGCCCCCATATCTGCCCTAAAAACAGCAAAATATGCACTAATAAGCCTCAAAATATCCACTTATAATTAAACATGCGCTGAAAGTGAATAAATATGTAGTTAAAAAAAAGTTTATGCTTGAAAATCTTATATCTCATGCTTTAAAACAAATAGATTTATTAACAGCCAAGTAGAAAAATTCGATATACATTAAATCATATGTTTTATATATCACAAATCCTATGACTGTATAACAAAATGTGTCTCTCGTTGTTCTAAACAGTTAAGCTTTATCTTCTATCATGTAATAGCATTTTTATGGCCCAAAAGGAACCTTTTCAGAGCTACAAGAGGTATTGAACAGCACATACATTTTTGCGGGTTGTTTATTACGAATAGTTTATCGATGATAGAACGATGTCTATCACTGAAGGAAAATGGTGTGGAAATTTAGAATAAGTGTTTGTTTTAATTTGACTTTCAATCAATTGCCAGCCAAGCACAGTAAAACTCAGCTTTGGTTTTCCTAACATGGATGGTGGCTATAATTCAGCTACGACAACATTTTGGCGTCCTAGGACATAATTAAACGTGTACATTTACGAATTCCATTGCCTTTCCACTCAGATAAGAAGTAAGAAGAAAGTTCAACTTTAGTATTGTGGTGAAATTTTTCAGATGAGAGAATAATAAAATTCTGAAAATTGCTAAAACCCTTAAAATATGCATTTATTCTGGAAATTCATGGTTTTTATGCATTTATATTCAAAAACACTAAAAACAGCTAAAATATGCGATTGCATATGCGCATATACAATTGCGTATAATACGGGCTCTAGTTATGACAGTAGCATTTAATCGTTCTGCACTCATCTTTGCAATGGCGCACACGAAATATTCCCAAGGAGGGGACCCAGTAGTTCAAGGAATTTTTGGTGGAAAAAATGACCAAAGACCATATCAATTACGGTTGGTTTTTGTGTTCATTTATCATTATTAAATTGCTACTAATTTGACAGTGCAATATGCTTAAATGATTAAAAATGGTGGATTTTTTTGTACAATTTTACAATGGCCAGCTTTTGTTTTCCACAAAAGATCACTGTTTTAGTAATAGATTTAGTAAAAATAATGATTTTAAATTTCCCCTATTGTGCAAAACTTGCTTTTGCTTGCCCTCTGTCCACTACTTGATCTACGGAAGCCTTTTGTTCTTGTGTGACCTTCAAAAACAGATGCTCTTGCGCCATAAAAAAGCCAAACAAACAAACAAACAAACAAAAACCCATCGGCTTTGTGAACTGAATCCTTATGATACAGAAAAGTTCTAATGTTATCTGAACTTCTCCAAGGTCTTCTTCCAATTATTAAATTTTTTTGAAACAAGTAGATCTGTGGCTTAAACCGACTTCATGGGGTGAAAAGAGAATTTATCTAACAAATTTATGGAAGCTATTATTTAGAATATACCCTTAATTTTAATATGTTAAACAAATCATCAAATAATATTACTTATTAGGAATGTAAATGAGCCTAGATCACAATAAGTAAAAAAGGAGAGTGCGATAAATCACAATAATTGAAGAGAAAAAGGCAATAAATCACCATAATACAAAAAGAAAAAAAGTAATAAATCATTTTTAATTCTAATTTGATCAATTCAAAAATATAATAATTTATGTGCGTTTTGGCTACAGTCACATTAATCAAAAATGTGTTGAATACGAATTTATAACATGTCATTTTGAGAAAGTCTGGTCAAGTCTTGTCAAAAAAACAGTGGCGGCATTTGATTGGTTTAAAAGTTTCTAACCATAGTTGTCGTCATTCTTGCCTTTGGGTCAGACAAAGTCATAAAAACTAATTGGTTAGCGACACTATGTCGGGGCTTTGGGGTGCTTTGTTTGTGGGTACATTTTCTTCCGGCAAACGCTAAAATTCATTTTTTTAATATTTTTGATAAAAATACTAATTTAAATGCAATCTATCCTGTGGCAAAGTTAAATTCAACAATTGGGATATTTAGTTATTTATTTTTGTTTGTTATATAAATTTTTTTTATACTTTTTCCCACCATATGCAACGTCATTAAAAGTACAGTGTTTGGGTGAATCTGCATATAGTAATAATTTACGGTACAGATTTTGACACTCCGTTGATGCCGAACAATATTTTGTTCGCGAATGCATTTGGTCCTAGAGTGGAAGGCCAAAGCCAATTGAATATATCTGAAGAGGAAATACGTGTGATACACACACCTAAGTAATCCTCTTAGTGTATACAAAGCTTGAGGAATGTGCATTCTTCCATAAAAACAGAGGTTTATTTGCATTTAGAAAGAGTCATTAGCGTTCAATAGTTGGCACACCGACAAACAGAGGCAGATTTACAATTTTCCCGCTGTAAACTTCAGCCTAGTTAACATATAGGGAAATCCTCCATTGCCAATAAAAATATAATAGTGGAACTGAAATAAAATGCGGTGAAAGCAGAGAAAAGACGAAATATTCGATGGAATCACCACCTAGCTGAACTGCCGTAGATGCTGTTAAATGAATCGAAATATTACAACATTTTATCCCAAATGTATATCGGAATTTCCTAGATTTAAGAAATATGGCGCCACTACTCCTTGAATAAACCAAACAAATGCAAATATCAGATTACTTTCCTTTATCATAAATACTATTTTTTTTTTTAAACTTGGCTTTTCTAAATATTTAATGATGGAACATTCTATTATACGTCTATATAACTTAATAATAATATATCACGTTTTCAGTTTTCATATATTATTTATTTTTCAGTTTTAAATTAAAAACGCAATTTCCAATTTTTATTTTATCATTATGTACATGCACTTTTAAATTAACGGAATTGTGGTGAAAATACACATATAGTATTATATTTCTGAAATAATTAAATTAGGATTCAATTTTTGTGAATTAAGCTTACCTTATTTATATGCAATATTATTTAATAATTTGTTGAATATATTAATAAAAATAGTGCGGCATCCAAATTATAACTGATTTTCATAATGGACTGTAATCGATTCAACCTTGTCTATAACGATAAATTGTCTATAATGGTACCCTTTCCCGGTTCCTAGAATTACGTTAGAAGCAGATTTCACTGCTGTACGCTTTATAAATATTATTCTCTGATTTGTACATTACTGTTAAAAATACTCTTGTTTTTAACTATAATTAGCAATTATGGGTAATAGGACAATTAAAAATCAAAGTTATTGGATATTATAAGAATTATAAATCACAATATTGTGATTTAACCAATACTAACTTAATAATTAATACGATGATATTATTTCATGAGATACAGAGTAAAACCTCCAGAGTAACCACCCTAGGTTCCATAAAAAGGTGACCTCTTAATGGAGGTCTATGGTAAAGCTGGATAAATATGTAAATAGACAGAAAATAATAAAACTTGCATACATAATTGGTAAGTTTTTATTACATTAGTATGCAAAATATCAAATTAAAGAGTACAATTTGTGGTTTGAAATTTTACACAACTTTTTAAGAATGAATTAGTGATGGATTAAGGGCGGTGCGACCGGTTCCATCGCACTGAGCGCCAAGCCATGGGAACCTGGCGTAGGCAGGGGATGTTTATGGATTGTAACCCCCATTGCAATGAAATTTTGTATATTTAACATAGAAATACATGGAGTTGTAGCTCTTTAATACCCCTTATGAACTTTCTGCGTACGCCAATGCGCATCAGGGCGCCAAAATGGCCTAGTTACTCCGGAATGCAGACAAGGCTAAGTCCAATTTGATAATCTAATCGCTTATTCTTAAATAAGTTTCAACAAACCAAACTGATGTCAAGGTTTTGAGCTGGTTATGCTGAAGCATTTATTCGGGACCTATACATGTGATGTAATATTTCCAACTTGTGTTACTGTATGTATTAAATGAAAACATAAAATAAATAAAATGTAATATAATTAAATAAATTTAATGCGTACTTCACATGTGTAAATAAACTTACGTAAATAGGTAAGTTTTCTGAATGCAATATATAATTACGTTTACTTCCATACATTTTCTGAAACAGATGAGAATAAATTCAGGCTGATAAGTAAAAACTACTTCAAAAAAGATGAATTTACTTGACTGTACGTAAGACAGCCCAGTTTACTGAAACTCATATAAGGCTTTAATTTTTGACTCATCAGGAAAAGTATTTGCAGTTTAGTTACATGATATTTGTTGTAAGGACATGTTAGTTGTTATCGTGGCTTGCCATCTCGTAATAGTATTCAGTATTTTTTGCAATAAGATTCAGCAGCTTATTGAGGAAATTACTCAGAAATAAAAAAAAACTGCGCCACAAAAGGAATCATTTTGAAAATAATTAATACTTAACGCGGGGGAGCGCCAAAATTTGGGTTGGCACAGTGCGCCATACTAAATCCTCTGTAGCGTATAAGTATTACGAGTGTTGCTAGGACAACCAGTAAAGATAAAATAGGGTAATTTCTTACTACGAGAAGTGAAATATATAATTGAAGAGTTTGGTAACAAAGATGAAAAACTCCATTTTGAAATTTTTTCAGGAGAGCTGAAAAACTGAACTTATTGTTAACTGCACCAATAGCCTAGGCCCATCTTTGAATGCGATTTTCTTCATGTTCTAGCCGTTTTTGAAACTAAAGGGCCTCGGATTTGAATTCAGCGTGGAAAATCTTATAAGAATGCATCAATAACTCAATTTCGAAAAAAAAAAAAATGGAGTTGTCCGTCTTTGATACCAAACTCCTCATATATTTAATTCTTTCACAGTTACGATTGAAGAACTATATTTTTAATAACTTCATCGTACAATGAATAAATTTTAAAACAAAAACATTCTGAAATAAATCTATCATGAATACGATAATGACGTTATTAAATGTTGTGCTATTGAATTCATGAAGCGAAATGTCAATCTCACTACATCTCCACTTCGAAATACAGTTTGTTCTTTTGGTTGAGCTGCATCTAATTTTTTCTGCAGGCGATGTATTAACACTTTTGTGAAGATTTTATAAATAGCAGGTAACAAGCTAATTGGTCGGTAATTTTTCAAATCCTCTTTATCACCTTTTTTATGCAAAAGAATTACTGTTGCAGAATCCCATTGGTTTGGTATGTTACCGCTGTTAAGACATTTGGTAAAGAATTTTGCAAGTATGTCTTCTACATATTCTCCAGCTTCTTTTAGGATATCTAATGTAATACCATCATCACCAGGGGCTCTTCCTTTCTTCATACTTTTTATTGCAAATGAAACTTCTTCTTTTAAGATTTTAGGAGCTGTTCCTTCGACTATTTCGATATTTTCGCTTTTTGTAATTTTTT
>QLNU02015270.1:124965376-124980417 GCA_006491805.2 Dysdera silvatica
AAAAACAGAAAATAAAATGGAGATGGGGCGTAGCAGAAACAGATTAATTTCCAAATCGTAAATTAAAGATTGCCCTGCTTACATATTTTGTAACTGTTCATCTCGGTGAACAAATGCGTACATATGTACAAAGCCGTACCCAAGTACAGTTTTTTTGGGGGTTAACTCGCCCCCACTTAGGCAATACTACAGTAAAATTTCGTATGAGAAAAATGAAATTGTCCCCTCCCCCCCAAAAAAACCACTTTTATTTATCAAATATACTCCCTTTTTATGAAATCGTGTGCATAGGCTTGCATGCTCGACCAGAACTTCTAATACAATTTAAAGAAATAAAATTAAACATATGTTAACAATAAAAAATGAACTTAAATTTTTAACGCTTTAGGATGTTTTTTATTATATGTTGCCGAACGTCTCCGGAAAAAAACGAAGACCTCGTGGGATATAAATTGGACCACCCTGTTTTACGTGATTTTTTTTTTCTGTTGCTAGAATGCTAGATTTCAATCTGTGGATTAATAAGGAAAAAAAAGTTCGTTAAACGTTTTTAGTTGAATTTTGGTTAATAATCCTAGTCTGCTGTTTCCCAGCTTTTCAGAAATTTGTCCAAACAGGTTTGAAAAAATTTCTGAAGGTGATGTGGGACACTCTCTTCGCTAAAATTATTATAAAAAGTCGGTCTAGCTCATTATTTAATTGCGTTTGTGTTCATTTCCTTTTGAACTATTAAGAATATTCAAATCTCTGCAGTTCGTAGCAGGGATGCTGACAACCAACGCGAGCCCTAGGTTCACTTCGACGGGTACCCATAACCCCTTCCCTGGGCAGTAGCATAGGTATTTTTTTTTTCTTTTTGAGAAAGGAGGAGGAGTTGAACCCCCAAATGAACAAAATGTTCAAAAAGATCCTCTGACAAATGAAGCTAATGTAAGCTAATATTTTTGTATTTATTTTTCAATAATCGAGACAGGCTAATGAAGAATAATTAAAAAACTGTACATTAAAAGTGTACAAAATCTTATTAATCTGGATTTTGAGAACAATTTTTCTGGCCTTCCGGTAGACCTCACAGCATAGGTCCTTGCCAACGCGGGCCCCCGGGATGCAGCCTCTGTGGCCCTGGTTCGTAGATATACAAGGTCGTAACTAGAAGATTTCAACTGTGGCGGTAAGGGGGTGCGGATGTTCTGAAGGAACGATTTCAACTGTTGCACAATATTATACAAAACATTTAAGACAACATTCTTCAATAATTTATTTTGAGAAAAAATATTTCCGGGGGTGGGGGGCACATCCCCCCTAGTGTTATCCTGGCTACAGCCCTGTACACATGTAGAACAAAAAAACGAAATTCTCTAAAAAATAAACACAAGGCTGCTTGTTTTACTGCGCAACGATTATTCTACGTTAGGTTAAGAAAAAAAAAGTTTTGATTTTAACAAAACGATAGCAATTTCTGTACTAAATAACACAAAAAACTAACAAAAATAAAAAAAATGAGGAATGAAGTTTCAAAGATGAAAATTAATGTGAATCGCATTCTAAAGTTTAAACTTAAGGATTTTCACTCAGGGAAATTTAGGGCCCTAGGCTTGTTTAATCTTGATTTTCACCTGGAATCCGTCACAGGGTTACACGTTGTTCGTATTATTATTGTTATCTGTAAATGTGGTTTATCCTTTTGACGACAGAATTATTTCTACGAACTGTATGAATCATGTACCTTATGTGGCAAATAAACTCTTATTATAAAAACGATTATTATAAATTAACGAGTTTCCAAAATCAAAAATTACGATCAACGATTTTATGAAGTTACAGATCGTTGACATGAAGCTAGAAATGAGATCTATATAGATTTTTTTACTATAGTTAAAAAAATATTTGAGTTGGCGCAAGGACAGCGAGGGTCATGCCGGCCGGGGCCTACAGCTTTCCGAGGAATCCGAACCTCTTAAGGCCTAGGAAACCAACCTCCGGACTATGATGAGCAGTTAGTCGGACTATAGCCAAAAATATTACTGAGATAAAGTTTCAGCTAATAATAATGAGATAAACGTACTGCTATTTCATCCCAATTAAAAAAAACAAAAAAAAACTTGTTTTCTAAACCTATTGCGTTATCCAAGTTTTTAATGCACATTTTACATTTCTAACACTTTTTTTTTTTTTAGTTACTAAAGTTTGGCGCATCTTCGAAGAATCCAATTTCGGCTTCTATCGTGTGTGTGTGTGTCTCCCTCAAGGCTCTATTACATGTCAATACGAAATCTAGGCGAAAACCAAGTATAAATAAAACACTCCACTACTTGTAGATAAAAGCGATATATCCAATGGAGAAATAAATCGCGTCAAGTACAATAATGGGAAGATAGGGCTAAAATGAAGTAAATATTGAATAAAAAGGGAAAAACACTTTTTGGTTTTAATACAAAAAAGCTTTTATATACACATTGTACACTCAGTGAGCAAACAGTATAAAAACGACGAAACGTGACGATACGTGTGACAAAACACTATACAATAGATTTTATATTTATATACAAATAAATAAAAATTAAATTAAAAAAATTAAAAATAAAATAATGCGACTACTAACAACAACAAAAAAGGAACTTTGACTGGAATGATAAAATTTGAACTGTTTTTGGTGACTAGGACGTAAATCAGTCGGACTGAACGTCAATAAGACAGAGCGGTGAGCTTCTTCCGAATATAGGCCATCGTCTCAATTTCTACAGGAACAAAGTCATCTCAGATTAATCACAGCAGATGCAAAGGAAAATGCAAGCTCATTCTAGTGCCTGAAGAAGGTGATGGAGTTCACGAAACGAGTGACCCAACTTGCCTTGCAAACTCTGACGTTTCATCAATGAAGAACGGATAGAATACAACTGATTGAAGCAACTGACGCACTTTTTGTACCTTCAATGACGAAGAAAAAACACCATTAGTAACCATGAGGATTAACATATACACATATTTCTTGAGATATAATAATTTCTTAATAATATAGGAAGACTAAAGGGAAAATCATAAATTACAGAACGCAACGAATACTAAAATAACACATAAAAGTTACCGTGTGAATCGTAAGCTGCTTCAGAAATATTTATTTTTCGCCGTAAAGTCAATTTACCAATAGAATTTCAAGTGCATTTGCACCTAACATTTAAAAACTAAATATATATTTCTTCTCGCCATGTAAAAATAACACTTGAAATGTAGCTTCCATAACACTCGTCACGTTTACACCGACGAATTTAAAGATAAACCGTCCAAAAGACTAAACCCTAGCAAACACCTAACACATCATTTACAAAATAAAAGACACGGATTGCGCCGAAAAACTTAATACATTTTTTTATATTCATTTATCTTTCTCGTCCAATGTTGTCCTTAAAATTTAGTTCACGAAACCACGGATAAAAAAGCCAATGATTTTCACAAGCTATTAGTAACATGTCATCAATTACGCATATGTCTAGTCGGATAATACAAGCATATCTATGAGCAATATTCCCTCAACATTAAACATACTGGAGTATAAGCCTTCTCGTCGTTAATGGTTGTTTATTATATGGCGCTTGCCGCTTAACAAAATCGTTCGTTTCAACAAATTTGATTGTATTAAGTGGTTAACTTTATAACCGACGATACGAAATTTAGGACTTTTTTTTTTTTATGAAATCAAATATACATTTCAACCACTACAAGTAATAACAACTAATTCATTATTATCAGTTCATTAGGAGAGTTCAAGTATTAGATAATAAGCAATGTTTTGGCCATTTCAACCCCCACCCCCGATAAGTAAAATTAACATTGGCTAACATAGGAAAACAAAAAATCTCCCCACCGCCAAAAAAAAAAAAAAAGATGCTTACGTAATACTTGAACCTTCCCTTGCAAATAAAGGTAATACACCATAAGTGAAATCCAAGCACACTAGCATTGTGCATAATACACTAGCATAGTATTTCTCAACCGCCGGGCCCTGACATCCGTTATAGATTACCATAGATTAGATAGCATAAGACATACCATAATGAGAGATTCTCCTGGAATTAGTCATTTCGGTTTCCTCAATTATTTTTCATGAATAAGTATTTTATACGGAAAATATTCTATGGGGGACAATATTTGAGAAAGCGTCGAAAAGCTCAGAGCCAGAAGGCTTAAATAACATCCATGAAGAAAATGCCAGGAACCAAGCCGTGTATTTTTAAATACGTATTCGTGAACGATCGGGAATTTTCAGATATTGAAATCTTTGGACAGTCGGGAGAGAGATTTAAGCAAGGACAGGGAGCTGAGAAAGATAGCCGCCGGCGGCATTTAAGAAAGAGTACACCATTAGTTATGATTGGACATAAAAATTGCCTGCAAGCTGATTGCAACAATGTGCGGTGCATCCTCCGTACTTTAAACTGAAAGAAATAATTATCCATGTTGCAAATGTCAGCGATCAATCAGCAAGGTAGTAGAAAGCAACGTGTGTACTAATAATCTTTATAGTTATACCATTTTGATAGTTTTATATATGAACTTCAGCAATGGAAAGGTGTTTACAAGTAAATTTATTGGGACTGGGCCCTCGTCTTATAAAAAGGTAATTTGCAGCGTCGCGGCCTCATAAAGGCTGAGAAACACTACGCTAGCACACACACACTTGCAGTTTTACTTGTGCGGAAGTTCGAAAGTCTTTTGCAAATATGACTTGCGTTGCTGTCGTTTTATTACCTCTAAAACTTTTAGCTTATCACATAAGTTCAAGGTCTATTATATCCGTCCTTCGGTGGTGCAGGTAAGGCGTTCGCCTTGCGTGCCGTTAACCCGAGTTCGATTCTCAACGGCGCCAAAGTGGAACGAACGCTTACTGACGAACTGCTCACTGTAGTCCGGGGCTTGGTTCCCTAGGCCTTAAGAAGTTCGGATTCCTCGGAAACCTATAAATCCCGGGGCGGCATGGCGTTTGCTGTCCCTGTGCCGTAAAACGAATAGAAATCAATGTGCATTTGAAAAAAAAAAAGGCCTCTCCACCATGCGACAATACGACTAACGGCGATCAGTGATTGGTGTCAAACGAATTAGTCAGAAATGAAAAGAATCCCCCCATCTCCACTCCCAATTTTAAGAAAAAGAGAGGACTTCGAGCTTTTATATTCCACTGTAACACAAGGCCATGCAAGGGAAAGATCTTGAAAATTCTTCCGGCAGGACACTTACAAGGGCAAAGTTTTCTCTGCAGATCTTCCCACACTTGCTTAAGCACTGATTTTCATGCTAAGATTGTCTTTATTACTTTATCGGAGGACGGCCTGCAAAGGTTATTCGTTAAAGAGAGGAAATTTAACATCGATCTTACGGGACTACTAGTTATGCTGTTTGAGCGTTCTGTCTGGGATTACAGAGTCGCCTTCGACAGCCCCCCCACCCCCGTTCAATTTATCATCATCTTACTGGACTAATTTTAGTTCTCTGTATAACGGTTTCATTTTCTTGTAAACAGGATATTCGATTATCCGTGATCGGATGACGTGGGGCTGACTGTATAATGCGGAACTCGCTCAGTTGCTTTCTGTGATTACGGTAATCTGTGGATATCTAAAATTTAACACTTTTCTTTCATATCATAAGACTGACAAAACTGCATTTCCATTATCTCTTTACGAACAAGGCTTTGGTTGGAAAATTTCAGTTTAAGAAGTACTATAGCTAATTTATTGCTTATTTGAATCTCATCCTGTAAACTATTTCTTGCTCAGGTGGAAGAAATATGTTCTTAAGTATGCAATTCGAATGCGAGTCTGGGTTATTAGGTTAATGGTTTGTTTGTACTTTACGGTGCAGGGACCTACAGTTTTCCGAGGAATCAAACCAGGGACCACGGTGGACAGAAAAATGGCACGCGTTCTATACAGGGTATCTACCCAAATTCTATTTCAAACTTCCCTGACTTTTCCAGACCAAATCTTAATCGATTTCCAGTCGCTAATTACAGTAAACAACACACAACGCATTAAAATTTGCGTAATCAAAACAAGTTTCAAGACCATAAAATCCACCAACACAAACTCCAAAGTCATGTAATGTATAACTCAATTGCAGTGAATTTACAAATTCAAAAAATGTATTAAAAATGTATTTCTTTACACTAAAAACTTGCATTAAATATTTATAACACTTTCATTCGGCCCTTTTTGAGTTCATTACAAAAGAGTTTAACTGTAATTATAGTCGCAAAGCTGACACTGTATCTTCTATTCCACTTAAAATGTATTGACTATATAAGGGAAAGGAGAGTGGTATGATCAAAATTCCTTACAGGTAATGTAATTTTTCTAAAAACCTCCCCTTCCCCCAAGTTTTAGTTAATATTTGGCAAACATTTTCTCCTAAGAAATATACGGGCTTAATAATTTTATATAAATTATATTAGTTTTGGTGCAAAAGGGTAATTTCTGGAAGAAGTTTAGTTAAAAGTATAAGTTTTTCAAAATTTTCAGTGGGCAATATGGTATGAAAAGCATAATTCAGGAAAATTATTCTAATAAGTTATTTATTAGAACAATGAATTACGAATTTCCCTGATTTTGGCCTTTGTATTTCAAATTTCCCTGATTTTTCTAGTCAGAAAAAACTTCCCTGACTTTTCCAGGTATTCCATCAGATGCGTACCCTGTCTATAGTACCAATGGAATCGAATCCTGGCTAGTAGGACGATAGACAAACGAGTTACCACTACGCCACTGTAATAAACGGATCAATGGCGACAATAATAATTGTCGCCGTTATATTATTGCCCTAGACAACGATCAAACTTAACTGCGACATCTTCCGCATAGCGACGCATTTCTGAGTCTGAAAAGTTGCGATCGACACAACATTGACATCATAAACAAAAGTTTCTCGCGGACGCGATTGTGCGAAACCGGATATGTCCCAACTCTCATAGATAGTCCATCTCTTCTAACAGCAACTGGTCGGATAAATTATCAAAACTCTTGCAATCCGATAAAAACTACCACCACCATTTGTGCTCTGTCTGTATAGAGACAGTCAGATGGTCATTTTGCGAAATCTGAAATAAAAGCTATTCCCCGAGGATCGTAGCTTTAAAATGACAAACACGAAACATATGGGTGAGGGCTGGGAAAATGACAATAACTCTCATGGCCAGTAATGGAAATGAACACACGCACTGTCACGGAATTTTGAACTCAGTGACATTAGGAGCCATAAACGGACCATCTGGGATTAAAAGAGTCCGTTCCCTTTGTATCGGGAGAGAAGGTCGCTATCGATCTGCACCTAACAACGCATACGATAAACGGATACGTTAGAATACTCGCGATGGACAATGCACGAAACAAAAGGTACTTTTGACTGAACAACTGCCACTTGTTCCAGAATAACTTCGTTACCGTGGGAGTGATGCTATATCACCAACCAGTCCCAGGATTTCAAAAAAGGACAATCTGGGAAGTGGGGGGTTGATGGAAACAAAACAAATTCTCTCATGTTTTATTTCACAGCGAATAATACAGGGTACGTCAAAAGTTCGTAAAAACTTTAAAAAATCATTAAAAAGGAACAAATAATGATAAAGAAGTGGGGTTTGCACCAAAGGATTTCCAGAAAAATCTGATTTTTTTAGTCACAAAAAATATTTAGTTTAAAAGTCACCTGCAGATGGTGCAAGGTATTCAGCAGAAGCATGCAATGCAGGCTTGCAAGAAAAGACCTGGATGAACGTGGACTGTTCATTCGAATCCAACAGTATTGCATAATGGGAGAATATTATCGCTGTCAAATCAAACATTGCTTGTGAAGTTCTTCCTTCTACCTGAATGTTGAATTAGAAGCCACTGCGTTGCGAAAATTTCGTACGGTGAAACAACTGAAGACGAGAAATGTCCACATGTCTTGTTCGCCTTAGTTCTGTCATACAAAGTTTTGGAGGTCATATTGAACAACTGTTGCAATAATAAATCGATGGAATGCACAGTTGTCCTGTCCATTGTCTTTTGGAGTTTTCAGCACCATTTGTAGGTGATTTTTTGAACTAAACATTTTTTGCTACTAAAAAAATCCGATGTTCCTAGATAAATTTCCGTGCAAACCGCACTTCTTATCATTATTTCCCCCCCCCCCACTTTTTTTAAAATGATTTTTCGGTACTTACATATTAATGGGCTATCAGTGACAACTTTTCCCCCCTAGAAATGTAAGGATTGGAAAAAATTGTAAGTGATAGCAGTTTTCATCGTAATTGTTCGTAAAAAATCGTACGTCTTTGGATGCTTTGTCGTCTTTGAAAGTGTGAATTTGTGGCATTGATTTTCCGGTTTGGACTTTTAAGTGAGAAATGAACGTGTAAATTGCTGTTACAATGCGTTTGTTTGAACTTCCGAGCAACAAATGGGAATCTATTACCTCCTTTCAGGAACAAGGCAGGAAGGCCATAAGTTTTCGTAAATTCCGGGAATTTCAACCCACCTTGGTACTTACGTATTATAGTTATATTACGTTTTAGCGGCCCCTGATCTTATTTGGCGATCTTAGAATTATGCCAAGCTTTTGAAGCATGAATATAAAAATAAAAAATACAAATTCAACATAATATTGATTCAACATTTTACTGATTCAGGCAGCACACATCGAATGTGATCCGTTCGGCTGCGAGTCGCGAAGCGACGAGTGGGGGTGACGGGGAGTCTTGAGGGTCTCCCCCCAGTTCGGTTCCTATGATTCAGGTAAGTGTACTAATTGCATGAAAAAATACTTACATAATAAACAACAAACAAAATGTCAGTACTGTAACGATTTTAAAGGCATTTTTATGATAAAATCCAAAATAGTGTTCCCAAGTTACGATTTTTGTCCGTGAAACAATTGCAAGTTCTAGTACAATGGCGTTGACGACCCGTTAATACGTAAGTGCTGATTTTTTCACAGTTTTACGAACTTTTGACGCACCCTGTATTTATGTAATAATCGCATTCCAATTAGTTGGGGAGGGGGGTTACCCATACATAATCTCCCTTCCCCCCTTGTGCACAGCCTTGTTATCAACCTCGTGTTACCTCCCGTAAGGGGCACCTCTATTTAAGGGACAATTTCTGTGGTTCCCAGTCCCTTTGACTGTATATGTATGCATCAACACAATGTATCTACGAAGAAGCGACGTAACGTCCGATCCTGTGGGTGCCTCTTATTGGGAAGTAACACTGTACATTCAAATTGTTTGTTTTCGCAACTTACCTTTCTTCTCGGGAGATATCCACACCAATGCCTTTGGGTGCCAGAATGTTCGTTTTGATGAGGGGAGCGAAGTTCTTTAAAATGAGTTTTAAACACTGACAGCCCACATTGGCGTAGCTGTAAAAAGAAAGTACAAGAAACAAATTACTAATTGTCACCCTACCTAAAACAGCGCTTTTCCCAGAAAAACTCCTCTTTTCGTTTTCGAGAAAGAAGGGTGGCTGCAGTGGGGGTTGGGCATTTGCCGTAAAGTTACTTTGAAGTCTAAATACATTTTTTTTCCCTGTAACTATAACCTTCGGTGAAATCCCAACGGAAGAATGAGATTTTCCTTCTTCTGATTATGGACTCAGACCACAAGTTAAAGGGGAGAACACAACGATGGACCCTCCCACTTTCTCCCAAGTTTGCGGCCAACCCAACCCAGAGTTCAGACCTCGGGTCAAAAACGTAGATCGACAATTTTGAGGTCCGAAGCTTGGGGAAACGAAAGTGTTTACAAAATTTCTAAAAACACCCTCGTTGAGACTGCACCCACCTCGTCTTTAGCCTTATTTTCTAGATAAACAAGATTGAACATACGCGAACGCTCCCATTTAAAAAACGATGAAAAATATTGTAAAGAAGAGATTTTACCAGCAAAAACAAAAACGAAACAATACATTTTCAAAGGTGATGAACTGTGTTTTATGTAAACTACAAAAGAAGACGGAGTAAATGCAAATAATTGGAGAAAAACAAATTAAGCAAATAACATTTGTAGGATTAAAAACGTTCACTACTAGATCTTCGCAAGAAGTGAAAGCGAGGGCCGGTTCTTTTGAACAGCAGTTAATTTACTGCAGACCAGCAACATAAAACGTTCCACAACCTGTCATTACAAACACAAAATTAGCCGCAAGACCACCAAAGTCGTTACTGAAACCCCAAAGCTAATGGCAGAAACACTCAGACAAGGTGATGCGGTGCATAAACAAATACTTAATTGGCCTCAATTATTAGGATGCAAGACCAATAAATATTACGACGCTTTTCCCTCTCACTCTCTGTTTATATACATGTGTGTACGTGTGTAAGAAAGGCTGAATTAATAGTGACAATTTGGCAGTTGCAATGAAAACTGCTAGTTTAAAGTACGCTGCGTGTTTATTATGTTCTTTGAACATGAGTGTGTGTGTGGGGGGTGAAATGGTCCAAGAGTTATTTTCGTGGTGGACAGTAAAAGTATTATAGACGTAGTTACCATTAAAAAACAATATTACGTGTGCTTAATGCTCATCCCCAATCGCCTACAATAACACTTTCATATGAACGTGTGTTGTTTCGTGTGGAAAAATGGCCGTTTGGGAGGAAGTTGAAGAACGGGGGTAAGCAAAAAATAATGGGTCTTGGATGTTGGCTAATAAAAAAGAAATCGTTTTTTGAATTTATGTTGATACCGGGCTCCACAATTGCATATTATTTTATTCGCAACGGACATGAACTCATAGGTTTAATTAGTGCCGTTTCCCACACACTGCGGCATGGAAGTTATCCCCTCCTCACCAGCACAAATAGCATTAAGAAAATTATTATTGAGATGATGGGAAAGATACCTCGGTATTACTAAGATCGTTTAAGTGTTGTTGGTTTTTTTTCTGATTTTATCTGCAGGAAAAAGTAAAGTCCAATTAAATGTTTTGATTTTGAATAACCATTAGCAGTCAAAGTTATTCTGTGACAAGTAAAACAGTTGAAATTTCGTTTCTTCTTTTGCCTTTTTTGCCCCTACTAAAATTTGAATTTTTCATAATCGTTTTAAAACACCAAAGTCGAGCAACTATTTGTTTCTGGTCTCTGTACGCTTTTTAGATAGATCACTCATTAAGCATTCTATATATTTTGTGGAGTTAGACCTATTTTGTGCGCAGTTTTACAAGGACGTAAAAGAACTAAATGTGTTGGCATTAACCTAAAATCTATAAATAACTAAAAATGTATTTTAATGCGAACTTATTAAAGTCTATTGACGTGAGGATGATTTAGTTAGACACCGTTACTAGGAACATCTATCTACCGGAGAGGCTGTACTCAAAAAAAAAGGAAAAAATAAATAAATAAAAGGTAGGAGATTCAAAGCGCACATGAAAGTAAGCATGGGGTAATGGGCCACAGGAAGAAAATATCTCTTCCCCTCCCCCCGCCAAAAAAAAAAGAGCCATGGGATTAACCCCGGATTAAAAATCGTTGGACAAGAAGCGTAATAATCGTATCTCGGGTAGAGATCATAAAGGATTAGGGCAGAATAGACAGCTCCTGGGCTTCTCTGACAGTGCGAACTAAAGACGCTGAAATCGATAGCCTTTTCATAGAACCGCCCCATAGAAGGAAGACGTCCCCTTGCCATTGACCACCAAGGACAATTCGCACGCCCCTTTACATCTCCGTCCGTCGTTATAGCCTCCCGCTTCTCCTTTCTCTATTCACGGATATTTATTTAACAGTGGGAAAGAAAAAACTCCGCAAAGACGCGTTTGTTCGGCGAACTTTATACATACATTAGGGAAGAACTGGTCATCAACAAAATAGCATCGTTATAAACCTGTTATTTTAGTTCGTTTTACTAATTGACAAGGCATGTTTTCACATTTAATAACTTAACAGTTTTAAAGTTTGGCAATCTTTAAAAAAAAAAATCTTTATTTTATGCTCTTTGGAGAGTTCATTCAGGAGTCGAAGTGTTTCTGGTACACCTTTGTACACACTACAACATGTCTTCGTGTGGAGAAACGAGGAGTCTTCCAACAAGCGGTTCTTTTTTGAAAAGTCGAAGGGCCGTGAACGACACGCCAATAAACTTGTTGGAAGGTCTCGCGAAGCTTTGCAAAAGGCCAACAAAATTTCGCACGCCTGATGAAAGCCAAAGGGCCCACCCGGACGAAGGGCCGCGGAGATTTATGACATTTCCATTAATATCGTCTCCAAAAGGGGACTCCCATTTATTATTATTATTTGCGTTCAGGAAATGGTCCCGAATGGATCTTAGAACTTTTTATTGCTCGGAAGAAAAGGCGAGGGGTTGGACTTTTACACACCTGGTTAGAGAATGCGTACTTCCAAAGGCAGTTCCATACCACCCCAAGTTTATAAGAAACTCGCTCATGACAAATGAAGTGGCAACAGAGAGTTCATGCATGAATTAAAAAGACTTCGTTCCAAAGGCGATTTAAAAGACACTGATTTAAGTTTAAAACTTTCTCATTATTGTTTGATACTAATTGGTAAGATTTTTTTTTTTTAATGTACTTTTGAAATTTTCGCTGAATTCACACAACGTGATTTATTGACCTTTACTGAAAGTACATGAGCTCGTATTGAACGTTTTGGACAGTGGCGGAGATATTTAACGCTACCACTCTTTGCTCGCAATATTCATAATTAATAATAATAGTTTATTTAAACCTGTGGCACATGTAACGAAGATACACATTATGAACAGTAGTTAAATTGTCAACATTGAATCGATAACACAAAAATCCTGCTTCTATTAAACAGGTTAGATGATAATTGCTTTCACATATTAAAACATTGTACTGTACGTTTAAACGTTATCAGTCGTAGTCGTGATAAGAAATGAGGACGTGTTAATTTCGATGTTTTAAAAAAATTGCGAGGAGTGGCATGGATTGGGGAGAAGGATGAGAATAGACAAAACAAGTTAAAAAGAAAAATAAACGAAAACAAAAACTAATTTTCAAGTCTGTACTATTTAACTGAAACGGAAAGAGGCATGGGCGCCCATGTGGGGGAAGCAGAGGGTTGGCTCGAGCCCCCCAGCGGTTCAAAAAATTGATTTATCCGATTCTGCTATATATTTAATTTCAAAAGTTCTACGAGTACATTTTAAAATAAGGTACTTTTTAGCTCATTACTAATTGTCAAGCAGTATCAATTATTTTTGTAGCATTTTAGTATCTTGTACATTCACTAAAATTTTTGACAGTCTTGAGAAGAAGAAGAAGATAATTTTTTTTTTTCAGCCACCCTCCCTAAAAGTACTTATATGGGCGCCCATGGAAAGAGGATACTTACTAGCTCTTAATTCTCTATATATTTTCCCATTTTACACCTACCGGTTTTGAGGTTTTATAATAGAAGAAAACTTTATCGCAAGGATGTAAAAATATATATATCACTATAGCTTAAAGCATTAAAAAACCATAAATGTTATCAAATAAATCAATGATCTGCGTCATCAGCTTAGTTTCTTCAATATCACAAATTGCCATAATTAGTCCACCATCGCTTGTTAAGCATCCCGCCTTTTCATAATCCATCCCTATTTCGTCTCCACTCCATAGATGAAGTAACTGAGATTTCATAGAAGGCATAGATTAATGTTATTTTGGCAGTTATGGGCGAGACCCCCGGAGAGCTCACCTGCACGGAAAAGGGGCGGCAGCAGTACAGTTGCCACCCGGGGCCCAAACAAATCCGGACGCCCCGATGGTCTTCATTGTACGGCGCCCAGCGGGTATCCTTCCGTGCCCCATCCTTCTCCTCCCCTGCTTCCCAAGAAATGGAGGAAAAAATATATTCGTATACACGGGGGCATAAACGCGGAAAAAAGGACGTCAAAGGATAGAAAAGACGCCAATATCAGCCTCCCTCCCTCCCTCCCTTCCCCTTCATTCTACTTGCGTTTACGCCACACGCATTTCGGATGGCTTCATCATCAGGCCCTTTTTAAAGCTGGCCAATATAACGCTTCGTTACCACTCCCCTCCCCTCCCTTAGCACTGATACTGTAGCAAATAATGCCAGCTTTTCACAATGAAACGCTATTTACATGTGAAAGATGGGCAGTCAGCCCCCTTGAATAGTATAACAACAAAAATAGTTGCTTTTGGACATGTAGCTCACAACACCCATATCTTTTTTAATCCAGGAGCATCTCTAATTAATTGGAAAATCTTCCACATTTTACTAAAATTTAGAAGGAAAAAAAACAAAACAGATACTTATACAGTATATATTAGTGTGTGTATATACAAATTAATTAACAGCAAAAGTAAACAAGGGGAACGAATTACGAAGGGATTTATCGTAACAAAACGAAGATTGGGTTTTACTTACATGCTATTGATGATGAATTTAAAGCGAAGGCAAGTAAACGTTGAAAGAGTAACTAAAGGAAAATATTTGAGACGCCCCTGAAACTTTTTTTTTTTTTTCAAGGAGAATCACTTCTACTTGATGGGTTTCTCAATCATATATATATAATTAAGTTATAATATTAATATATATTATCAATAAATGACAATTTATTTGCAAACAATTTTTGCGAAAATGGCACAAAAAAGAAAAAAAAAAAATCTGAAAATGTGGATATAATCGCGTGCTGATTTATCTCTCGCATACAATAACCTTTTCCTTTAAATAGGAGCCCCTGTTAACGTAAGTAACAAATATGCAACAGTAAGGAAGTTCTGCCAAAGTCGCTGGTTCGTTGGCGTAGCTGGGTAGGGTTAGAAAATAATTTTTAACATCCACGCCTAAGCTCAAACGAGCGCATTTTTTGTAAAAAAGAAACATCATCCTGGCCTGGAGTCGAATCTGGGTCCTTTCCTTATAAACCAAAGACCCTTAATCTGGCAAGGGCTGTAGACGGGAACAGTGCCGTATTTATAAATGGGCACGTTGGACACTTGTCCAGGAAGCAAAATTTCTAGGGGCGCAACAGGCAGCGGATTCTTCTTCTTCTTCTTTTTTTTTAATTGCAAATTATTTAC
>QLNU02015270.1:124980517-124991305 GCA_006491805.2 Dysdera silvatica
CTAGGAACTTCTAAGTTAAGCTATAGTTTTACGTGCTGGACGTGGAACTATTATTTATTAGAAAGGACAATTCACAACTTTTCCTGTTTCTACCTGAAATATTTCCTTTACCCAGAAACTTCTAACGTAAGTTGTAGTTTTACGTGTTGGACGTGGAACTATTTTTTATTAAAAAAGATAATGCACAAGTTTTCCCCTTTTCTACCTGAAATATTTCCTTTACCTAGGAACTTCTAAGGTAAGCTGTAGTTCTATGTGCTGGACGTGGAACCATTTTTTTATTAGAAAGGACAATTCACAACTTTTCCTGTTTCTACCTGAGATATTTCCTTTACTTAGGAACTTCTAAGGTAAGCCGTAGTTTTACGTGCTGGACGCGGAACTCTTTTCTGTTAAAAAGGATAATGCACAACTTTATATGACCTTTTGAATAAAAATAGTAAATAACCACTGTATGTAATACTACTTTGGTGTTTAGTTTTCAAGCATGCACTTGTTTAGAAATAATCTTTCATACTTGCATTTTGTAACCAAATCCACGAGCTCGAATTTTTTTCATAACGTTCCTCAAGTTTTCAGGAACTACAGGTCCATCGCAGAGACTATTACCTCCTCGCACGATTCTAAAAATTAAAATAAATAAATAAATAAATAAATAAATCTTTATAATAAAAATGAATATTTATTTTCATAACCCTCAAACTATTAAAGCCCTGCGGTGGCGCAGTGTGGTAACGCGTTCTCCTATTGCGCGGCTAATCCGGGTTCGACTCCCAGCAGTGCAAAAAGAACGCTTACTCAGAGATCTCATAAAAGATCGCACTGCTCACTGTAGTCCGGGGTTTGGTTCCCCAGGCCTTAAGAGGTTCGGATTCCTCGGAAAACAGTAGGTCCCGGCGCAGCATGACCACTGTAGTCTTTGAGCCGTAAAACCAAAAAACAAACAAACAAACAAACAAACTATTAAATACCAATAAATACCTTTTTCCAGCAATATCCACCAGCGTTACGGTTTCGGTTATACCTGGTTCAAACCTAACAGCATTTCCTGCTGGAATATTCTAGAAATTATTAAATAAATGACAGTTATTACCGGTAACTAATCGGTTATAATCATTGTTATTAAATAATGATCGAACAATGATACTTTTATACATGTTCTGAATTATATTATTCATAAAACTATTCACCCCTACTCACAAATCTCTGCCCTATTAACAGAAACAACTTCTGCTAAGGAGAGATACTGAAGGTGCATCAAACGTAACATAATAGATAACGTATTTAACATACATTCAAACCGTTTAATATTTCTTTGCTTGTTTGTATTTTACGACGAACAGGTATAGAAATGAACAGGCAAGGACCTACTAATGGTCTACGGTTTTCCGAGAAATCCTAATCTCTAACACCTAGGACAATGGTTCCCAACTTGGGGGGTCACAAACAGGTTTCTGAGATCCGCCGCAACTATTTTTGGTTGCAATTATTTTTATAAGGAATTTCATACCAAATGTTTCCAACGCTTTTATATTTCAACATGGCTATACATATTGCAATATTCTACCAATGGTTATTAACATTATGCTTACCGTATCTATAATTAATATATATAATTAATACGAGGGTTGTTCAAAAAGTTCTGCCTCCACGTCTGTAATTACTTCATTAACAGAACAAAATGAAATAGTCTGCAATGAAAAGTAACTTTGAAATGTTCTTTATCATATGATGTTTTTATTTTGCAAGTGGGACCACTGACTTGGAAACAGTACGGAGAATGTCGGCCGATATGGACGTGCGGTTAACACAGCGTGCGGTGATCGAATTCCTGACAGCGGAAGGTGTTGCACCAATCGATATCCACAGGCGAATGAGTGCTGTGTATGGCGAAGCATGTGTGGACATTAGCACCGTCAGGAGACTAAACGGCAGTCCATGGAGTATAGACATCCCAGCTCTCCTCGTCTCAAGAAATTCAAGACATAGCCATCAGCTAGCGAAGTTATTGTCACAATCTTTTGAGGCAGCGAAGGTGTGATTCACGTTGCTTTTCTTGAACGTGGCAAAAGTGTCAACTCACAACGCCATGCGCAGACACTGGAGAAATCGCGCGCTCATCTGCGAAAAATTGCGATCATTCAACATGACAACGCTCGCCCTCACACAAGTCGGGAGATAAGTGCGGTGTTGCAGAAATTGGGTTTCACGGATGTTTTTCCCCACTCACCCTATAGCCTGGACTTAGCGCCTTGTGACTTTTGGCTATTCCCGAAACTGAAGGAACATCTTAAGGGCGCACGCTTTGTGTCCGACGAGCAAGTCACCCATGCGGTGCGTTCTTGGTGTCGTAAATAGTCGGCCTCATTCTTCTGTGACGACATGCAACAACTAGTGTATCGATGGCGGAAGTGCATCGCTACCAGTGGTGACTATATCAAAAAATAAGGTACCCCTTGAAAGGCGGACATTTCAAAGTTACCTTTCATTGTAAACTATTTCATTTTGTTCTGTTAATAAAGTAATTATAGACGTGGAGGCAGAACATTTTGAACAACCTACGTGTGTGTGTATATATATATATCCTCTTTATCACCTTTTTTATGCAAAAGAATTACTGTTGCAGAATCCTGCTGCTACTCTCCTCCTGCTCCTACTGTTGCAGAGGATTTGAAAAATTACCGACCAATTAGCTTGTTACCTGCTATTTATAAAATCTTCACAAAAGTGCTAACACATCGCCTGCAGAAAAAATTAGATGCAGCTCAACCAAGAGAACAAGCTGGATTTCGAAGTGGATTCAGTACAGTGGACCATATTCAAGTATTAAGAGAATTAATTGAAAGAACACATGAATATGAACTTCCATTGTGTGTGGCATTTATTGACTATGAGAAGGCCTTTGACTCTATTAAAACATCAGCAGTCATCAACTCTTTAAGATCAACAGACATTGAGGATGTGTACATTGACATGGTGAAACGTGTGTATAAAAATGCAAGTGCAAAATTTCGGTTACATAAAGATACCAAAACTATCAAAATTGGTAAAGGTGTGAGGCAGGGAGATACCATTTCTCCAAAACTTTTTACTTCAGCTTTACAGATGATTTTTCAGCAGATAAATTGGAATAACAAGGGAATAAAAATAAATGGTGAATATTTAAATCATTTGCGGTTTGCTGATGACATTGTTATTTTTTCAACGAACCCATTAGAACTCCAAGACATGGTACAGGAGCTCTCAACTAGAAGTAAAGAAGTTGGACTCAAGATGAACCTACAAAAAACTAAGATCATGTTCAATAATTTCGTAGAGGAAACAAAAATACAAGTTGACAACATTGAGCTAGAAATTGCTGATTCATATATTTACCTTGGCCAGCTGATTTCAATGGATGGCAACATTATGAAAGAACTCAACAGACGTATTAAACTTGGCTGGAGTGCATTTGGAAGAAACAGTTTTATCCTGAAGGGGAAATTGCCTTTGTGTCTAAAAAGAAAGGTCTTCAACCAGTGTGTATTGCCAGTCCTCTCTTATGGATCAGAGACATGGAGTCTAACAGTTGGAGCAATACGAAAGTTACAGACAACGCAAAGGAGCATGGAGAGGTGCATGCTTGGAATAACTAGGAGAGATCGAAAAAGAAACACTTGGGTGAGAGAGCAAACTAGAGTAGAGGACATCATTGTTAAAGTAAAAGGGCTGAAATGGCGATGGGCTGGGCATATTGCAAGAAGAACTGATCAACGATGGACAACAGAAATTCTGAACTGGATTCCAAGAGACCACCGAAGACCTAGAAAACGTCCTCAAACTAGATGGGTGGATGAAATAAGAAAACAGGTTGGGGTGACGTGGAAGCGAATTGCTCAGGATAGACTTGTGTGGAAAGCATTTGGAGAGACCTTCATCCAGCAGTGGATAGATAATGGTTGAATATGATGATGATGATATATATATATATAATATAATTTTGTATTTAATGTGTTTTCTTTACTCTGTTAAAAATGAATTTTTATGCAAATGTGGCGGCGGCGGATCTTTTGGTTACTATAAAAGGGGGTCGCGGATTACTTGGTTACTATAAAAATGGGTCGCGGCTTGAAAAAGGTTGGGAACCACTGGCCTAGGGCAATGGTTCTCGACGGAAGCTACATGGCCCCTTTGTAGATCATGGTAAAATTTGAGGGGGTGCGGCACTGGCGAAAAGTTTAAAATGGCGAAATTAGGGACAACGAGCAGTTGATTCACAAAATAAAATTATTACTAATATAAAAAAAAGGTAATGTCAAGGCGATATTAAATTATTTAATAGTGGTTATTAATTGCTCCATTAATAGCAATGCTTCATATTAATGAAGAAACGTAATCTTCAGCTATCTTTAATGAAGCTGCAGCCATGTATTCAAAACTTTCTTGCTCTCATCAACCACGAAGGATTCCACTAAATTAAGGAGGGACAATATTATAATGGCAATTATGAAATATTTTTATTTTTTAATGTTTCTTGTGTAATAAAATCCTTCAGTATTGTACTTCACGTTCCAGTTTACGTATTGTTAAGCATCCCGCCTTTTCATAATCCATCCCTGTTTCGTCTCCACTCCATAGATGAAGTAACTGAGATTTCATAGAAGGCATAGATTAATGTTATTTTGGCAGTTATGGGCGAGACCCCCGGAGAGCTCACCTGCACGGAAAAGGGGCGGCAGCAGTACTGTTGCCACCCGGGGCCCAAACAAATCCGGACGCCCCGATGGTCCTCATTGTACGGCGCCCAGCGGGTATCCTTCCGTGCCCCATCCTTCTCCTCCTCTGCTTCCCAAGAAATGGAGGAAAAAAATATATTCGTATACACGGGGGCATAAACGCGGAAAAAAGGACGTCAAAGGATAGAAAAGACGCCAATATCAGCCTCCCTCCCTCCCTTCCCCTTCATTCTACTTGCGTTTACGCCACACGCATTTCGGATGGCTTCATCATCAGGCCCTTTTTAAAGCTGGCCAATATAACGCTTCGTTACCACTCCCCTCCCCTCCCTTAGCACTGATACTGTAGCAAATAATGCCAGCTTTTCACAATGAAACGCTATTTACATGTGAAAGATGGGCAGTCAGCCCCCTTGAATAGTATAACAACAAAAATAGTTGCTTTTGGACATGTAGCTCACAACACCCATATCTTTTTTAATCCAGGAGCATCTCTAATTAATTGGAAAATCTTCCACATTTTACTAAAATTTAGAAGGAAAAAAAACAAAACAGATACTTATACAGTATATATTAGTGTGTGTATATACAAATTAATTAACAGCAAAAGTAAACAAGGGGAACGAATTACGAAGGGATTTATCGTAACAAAACGAAGATTGGGTTTTACTTACATGCTATTGATGATGAATTTAAAGCGAAGGCAAGTAAACGTTGAAAGAGTAACTAAAGGAAAATATTTGAGACGCCCCTGAAACTTTTTTTTTTTTTTCAAGGAGAATCACTTCTACTTGATGGGTTTCTCAATCATATATATATAATTAAGTTATAATATTAATATATATTATCAATAAATGACAATTTATTTGCAAACAATTTTTGCGAAAATGGCACAAAAAAGAAAAAAAAAAAATCTGAAAATGTGGATATAATCGCGTGCTGATTTATCTCTCGCATACAATAACCTTTTCCTTTAAATAGGAGCCCCTGTTAACGTAAGTAACAAATATGCAACAGTAAGGAAGTTCTGCCAAAGTCGCTGGTTCGTTGGCGTAGCTGGGTAGGGTTAGAAAATAATTTTTAACATCCACGCCTAAGCTCAAACGAGCGCATTTTTTGTAAAAAAGAAACATCATCCTGGCCTGGAGTCGAATCTGGGTCCTTTCCTTATAAACCAAAGACCCTTAATCTGGCAAGGGCTGTAGACGGGAACAGTGCCGTATTTATAAATGGGTACATTGGACACTTGTCCAGGAAGCAAAATTTCTAGGGGCGCAACAGGCAGCGGATTCTTCTTCTTCTTCTTTTTTTTAAATTGCAATTTATTTACCGTAGAATTCTGTCGATCAGCTCTCCCCGAGAAGGCGCTCTCTACCTTTTTTTTTAAATCTGAAATTCTGAAAAATTGCGTGAAACAACCCCTGCTCCCCAAAACCGGATTCTAGCAGGAGTGTGCGCCCCTCCGAGGATAATAAACTTACATTAAAAATTATTATTTTCAAGTAAAAAATAAAACTAAACTTACAAGTGAAATTTTCAAGCTTTGCGCCCTTCCTGAAATTTTGTTCTGCGTCTGCCCTTGCCCCCTCCCCCAGTATCCAAAGAATCGTCGTCAAATAAAAAATATATATATTTATAAAAATATCATTATTATATCTTATAATAATGCACATAAGGTAGGCTAATCATAAATGTCGCCCCTTCCCTATCCTCGCAATTTTTCGTCGCATTTGAGGGGGCGGAAGGACAGAACTTCGTTTCTGCTAGTATGGCGGGGCAGGGAGCATGGGCGTAACTAGCTTCGAAGTCTAGGCGGCTAACTTTTTTCTAGGCTGCCTCGTACTCTAAATCCGGTCCTGGACGGGAGGGGAAGCTTGGCCCCCGCTACAGAAAACTTAGCCCTCCTTAGAAAATTGAAAATTACAAATAAATGCTACATGTTGAGCAATGTGTTAAGAGGTATAGCCCAGAGTCGGTCCTTAGTATATAGGCAAAAAATTAACTTCATATTCTTATAAGTCGCACCCTCTCATTTTTTTCTTTTTGGGTTGGCAAGTAACTGGTAAAAATTCTGAAAATTTTGAGTGATATTAACACGTGCCCCTAGAAAAATCAAAATTTAAATAAATGTGTTAATTCCTAAATTTTCACAACACTTTTACTACTTTTGTTTTAAATTGAAAATAAATAATGGGGAGTAAGAATAAAATAAGGTCTAAAACTGCTTAATTATAAAAAATAAGTTTTTATGACATTAAATTATAATAATAATAAAAGGCTTAATAACCTTGGGATAATGAATGCTTTGAGGAAGGTGAAAAATGGCTCCGATAGTGTTTAACGACTTGTAATAGGCCTTGCTTCTGCTCCCCTTCATTGGTTATAAGATTATCGTATTCTTCCATACGCTTGACACCTTTTTTGGCAGCATTATCGGCAACTGTAAGGCATTTGACCACTGCAAGGGCATGTTGATAAGCACGAAGAGAATTCAAGATCGCAGGCTCATGAGCAACAAATAAAATTGGACGATATTTTAACCCACTTAAAAAAAAGTGGGTGTGCTTTTTGACACAATGTTATGTGATTCTTTATGTGTAAATTAAGTTATTTTCTCAATATGAAAATTTAAACGTTTGGAGACATAATTATTTGATTCTTTATCTTAAACAATGCTTCGGCAGTCCGATTGGAACTGACGTCATAAAATCCCAAAAATCTTTCCACTAACTTTCCACCAGCAATAACAGACCTAATTATGATACTACATTGAGATTTTTGGACAATATCTGTGGAATCGTCTACTTGTATAGAAAAAAATGCAATCCTTTATTTCTTTTTCGATATGTTCATCAATATGTTGCGATATGCAATCAATTGCCGGCAAACATGGGTGTGATTTTTCAATAGTGCTCATGAATGTCCACAGGGCTTATCGAAATAAAGGTTTCTAACAATTCTTTAAAATTACCATGATTAGTGGAGGTTACATCTTTGTGATGACCATGAAATGCTAATTCTTGCTTCCCCAAGTAAAGAACAGCACGAATGGGCGGGCAATTGAATGAAACGTCTATTAAGCTGCACATTTTCGTTGAAGCGTTTAATATATAGCCTAAAGTTTTTGTTTTTTTTTAAACATCCCCAACACTACATAAATTTTTCTTTGGGTTTCAAAAACCTAATGTACAACACCGATGTTAAACATGGCATACAAAAAAGTTTATTTAAATAATAACTCCCACACAGCCATTCAAACTCCGAATATCACGAAATCTTAAAATACCAATTATATACTTTGTCCTTTTTTTGCAACTTTACTTACATTTAACACAGGCATGGGCTTTTCCTTACTTAAAAATTCTTTTTTATCATCGTTATTCCAACTGGAGAATGGGGTTTCTAATAAAATACATACCTGGTCATTTAAGGGAAACGTCATATTGTAAAGGAACCTATTAGGTTTAACCTAACGAATCAAGTAACGGAAATATTGATTTCCTAGGCGGTTTGAGAACTTGTAGCATAGTGCGCATATCTGAACTTTGGACCATATAAAAGATGGACACAGCAGTGTCCCCAGTTTAACGGCTGCTCTTCGAGCGGCTCCACATCACGTGATGTTAAACGTAATTCATTAGTCACGTGAGGAAAGTGGAAAGGACGTCTCATCCTTCCTAGCAAGCTTCTCGCTATTCTTCTAGTGTGTTAAAACGATCATGGTGCGGTACAGTGTAGCATATAATTGCAAGGAAAGGGGTGGGAAAGAAAGGCGGAATTTACTCATTTCACAGGCTTATTAATGTGTATATATCTTCTGTTCACATTGTAAATGATATGATTCCTGTTATCACACATAAACATTTCATTCACACATAAACACACACAAATTACCAAGAAAGGTACCAGCTTTAACCCAATACCAGAAAATATGGAAGAAATAAGTCATTAAAATGTATAAAAAATAATATATAGCAATTATATAAAAAAATCGACATATTTTAAATATCGTACTTTTTTTAAATTATTGAAAATATATTTTTACTTTGTCAGTTGGCTTTAAAATATAGGTATTTATGATATAAAAGCATATTAAAAATTTCAGAACTCTAGTGCGCATAGATCTGAAGATAATCTCTGCGCAATATAGAAAAAGAGCGTTCAAGTTGGAACTTGGTAACATGTAATAGTTATTTTTATTTTATACAATAGTGCAAGAAGTAATTGAAGAATTTTGATGCGGTTTGTTTTAAAACACTGCCAAAAATCGATATTATTTTTTAAACTAATAAATAAAAAATCGATTTTTTAAAGATTTAAAGGTCCTGTGTCTCCTTAAGAAACAAAAACACAACGAAATTACACGCTTCTACTGTTACCACTCAACGTGCCTCGAAATACTTCAGGGTAATTAAATAATTCTAACAGATATAACACTAAACTGTTTGTAGTTTGAATCAAAGTTTTATTCAATTCTTTGATTTAATTTTTTTTCTTTGACCAGTAACACCCCCACAGAAAATTTTTTACCTCTAGAAACCTCTGTGGTAATCAAAAATCTCAATTTTTATTTCTGATCAAGCCATACCTCTGTTTTGGTAATTTTTACCTTTTTCCCCATGCAAAACCTCTGATCTGGCAATACTAGCTGACATGATGATGCGATAAAAATTTCTTCTCTGACAGTACTTGCTTTCGCCGTAAATATTCCATCGCCATGGTAACCATGTTCGCAAAACATTTCCGTTTTGAAGCGAAGCTCTGAATTTCTATCGTCGCTTCATTCGGCCCTTTTTCTCGGCGAGCAATATTTCGTTGGTGCGTTTAACGCGTTTAAAGCGCTGACTTAAAAACGTAGCCTTCTGTTCCTGAATGTAATTCCAATTATATTAAAGGAATTAAATTCAAAAAAAAATAGTGGGCTCAAAATAAAATTCTAAATTTTATTTTTCTAATCAACTTTTAAATTTGATAAAAAATAAAAAGGATTTGGAATTTAAATTAAAAAAACTGTTCAACCGCCCAATTTCTTTAGGTGAAGTGCCGTTTCACTCGCGTCATCTGAATAGCCGCCACTGCAGACAAGAAACGACGACTGAGAATTATTAGCCGGATAAAGGGAGAGCGTATTGAGCGCATCACACATATCCACTGTAAAAAAATTGTCACCTAAAATAAAGTCATTTCGCTGTCCGAAAATATGGTGAGCACCTTTTGCATATACAGTATATATTCAGTCAAAAACTGCAATAAGCAATTGATGAGAACCTCATTGCTGCTAGCTTACATGATCATAGTATGCATTTAACTTGAAAAGTAATTACTAGATGGCAGCACATCTTGAGTGCTATAAATTCCTACATCTTTTTTCATCACAATACTTTACAACATTAAATTTTTTTTTTATTTTTTTGAAGGAATCTTTTTAATGGCCCACTAAATCTTCGTGTTATTAAAAAAAGCTACAAGGACAATGTTTACTTACAACAAAATACACAAATTAAGTTACAAAAATACTTTCGGGATGACTCAAAAATTAAATTCTTTTTTTTACAGAGACCTCTGGTCCATGGAAGCAATGTAAGCATTGCTTGCCTAACATCAATTTAAAACACATTTCCATTTTTTCCTTAATTATAAAAGTTCAGCAAAATCTGTGTTATGTACATGAAATTTTATCCGCGGTCAAATTAACTACTTCGCAATTTTTTTCACTGGATGGCGCCACGGTCTAAGAGTGGGGCTTGTGACATCCGACGAAAAGCAATTTAATTCCTGCTTTCCAGCAGCTAGAAATGTTAACTATAGATCTTTGGACAGGACACAATATTGCCTTTTACTGTTATCGTATTTTTGTTTTCCATTTTATGGTGTTTTTCCCACGAAATCTGTGAGATCTGTGAGTTCCTCAAATTAAATTTACAAATACTGTTTGTTTCAATTTTTTAAGCTGCATAAGCGTGAAATAACTTTAATCTGATAAGCAATCCTCTAATTGCTTGCGTTAACAATAATGCTGTCATCTAGTAGCATCCATAGGAATTTGTATTGCATTTTGGATAGCTTAAGGGCC
>QLNU02015270.1:124991405-125013290 GCA_006491805.2 Dysdera silvatica
ACATAAAATGTTTTGAAAAGAAACAGTAAAATAATTAACAATGAAAAATATAAAATTAGTAAAACTTTCTGAACCAAAGGTGTCATTTGAGACTAACTCCGCAAATTTATGTCTAATTTGAGTTATTTTCAATACATGGGCAATATCATTTTCAATGAAGTGAATAGCTTGAGCAAGTCACTGCTCATTTGCTATTTTTGATCCAAAGTAGGTCTTTAACATAATTATTGCATTCTTAGAATTTACAAAACATCAATTTGATTTATTGAGACCTATTTAATAACGAGATGATAAGATTAGATTTAAACCTGCCTGCACATTGGGCTCTAAAACCATTTGGTGATCCTTGACTAGCACCCTTTGCGGCTGAAATGGTAACACCATCCTAAACCTGTCGCTGTATACAATATACACTGAAGTGCCAGAAAAATTGGTACACCTACCTAATATCGTGCAGCCCCCCTCCGTGCGCATGCCAAAGTGCCGCAACACGACGTGGCATGGACTCGACTAATGTCTGAAGGTATCCTGGAGACAATTCACACCAGGAATCCTGCAGGGCAGTCCACAAATCCATAGGAGTGCGAGGTGTTGGAGATCTCTTCTGAACAGCACGTTGCAAGGCATCCCAGATATGCTCGATAATGTTCATGTCTGGCGATTTAGGTGGCCAATGGAAGTGTCTAAAGTCAGAAGAGTGTTCCTGGAGCCACTCGGTAGCAACTCTCGATGTGTGGGGTGTCGCATTATCATGCTGAAATTGTCCAAGTCCGTCGGAATGCACAATGGACATGAATGGGTGTAGGTGATCGGACATGATGCTTACGTACCTGTCACCTGTCAGAGTTGTCTCTAGACGTATCAGGGGTCCCATATCACGCCAACTGCACACGCCCCATACCATCACAGAAGCTCCACCAGCTTGAACAGTCCCCTGTTGACATGTAGGGTCCATGGATTCATGAGGTTGTCTCCATACCCGTACACGTCCATCCGCCTGATGCAATTGGAAACGAGACTCGTCAGACCAGGCAACGTGTTTCCAGTCATCAACAGTCCAATGGCGGTGTTGGCGGACCCAGACGAGGCGTAAAGCTTTGTGCCGTGCAGTCAACAATGGTACACGAGTGGGCCTTCGGCTCCGAAAGCCCATATCAATGATGGTTCGTTGAACAGTTCGCACGCTGACACTTGTTGATGCCCCAGCATTGAAATCCGCGGCAATTTGAGGAAGTGTTGCACGTCTATCTCGTTTAACGATTCTCGTCAGTCGTCGAATGTCCCGTTCTTTCAAGGTCTTTTTAAGGCCGCACCGCAGTCGGGGATTTGATGTTTTACCGGATTCCTGATATTCACGGTATACCCGTGAAATGGTCGTACGCGAAAATCCAAATTTTGTCGCTATCTCGGAGATGCTATGTCCCATCTCTCTTGTGCCGACTATAACGCCACGTTCAAAATCACTTAAATCTTGATAACCTGCCATTGTAGCGGCAAGAACCGATCTAACAGCTTTGCCAGACATCTCTTGTCTTATATAGGCGCTGCCGACCGCATCGCGTTACGCTGATTGGTTGCAAAGCTCCGTTATTTGCATACGCACGCCTGTACCAGTTTTTCTGGCACTTCAGTGTATAAATAGAGTGTAAATTTTCTCAACTCTCTTTATAAAGGTAATAAAAAATGTAAAATTTAGTTTTAGGTGTTTCGGCCAATTTTAAAAATGTCAAGAAATTTTTTTTCTAAATGATTTTTGAGTTCAAATTTTGGATTTAGTATTTTAACTCTTTGCACTTTAGTAGCCCTAATGAGGGACATTCAATATATGGCTTTTAATTCCATTAGCTAAATAGGGTAGAGTGCAAAGAGTTCATCAAGAATCTAAAGCACTCCATGAAAATGATGTAATCCTTGAAAAAATCTGAATAAATGAAAAAATTCCTAAATAAAAGCTTAGTATTGTGGTTACATGACCATGGTTGAGATAATTGGAGAATGAATATTAAAATTTGGTCTAAATTCAACCCAATTTTTGCCGCCTAAAGGTTAGCGTAACAAAGTTTATGTATATACCTGTATACTGTTACGTATTCACAGTAAAACTACTAAAAAGTGTCTAGAACCCATAAAGTCGGTGCCAATAACCTGTCTCCAACGATGTTAGTCCCATAAATAAGTGTGTTAATATTGAAGTGATCCACAAAGTCTGTCGTACTATAATTAGCATTAAATTTATTTAGGATTTCCTTAGATTCTTTATTAGTTTTTCTTACCTAAATTTAAACCTTTCCTTATTATGGAGAAGTGATTGACAAAGAAAACAACAAGGAAAAATGCAAAGTGATAAAAGTGAGTCCTAGAAAAGCAAATGAACAAAAGAGAGAGAGATAATATGATCTTGACTAATTAAGAATATATTTTATTTCCCTCATCTCAAATACCTGTAAAAGCTAGATAGGTCCTAAAATGTTTTTATTTTTTTATAGTGCCCCCCCCCCTCCACACAAGGACATCAAAGTCGTTCTGCATTTACAAGTAGACCACCATAGGAATGGATACAAACCTGGAACTTTCCAATACCTGTTAAATGATGTACCACTCACTTGAGCTAGGGTCTGTTCATTTAAAATGTGGGTTATGATTTTGAAAAACCTGTAAACCACTGCTCTAGTAGCATTTAATTTTACACACGTGAATTTACATCCAAATCATAAGCTTTATAGAGGTTTTAAGTTCGGAGATTTTCAAAGTGAAAGTGGATGATAAAAATGCATACAAAATTTTTTTGTAAAAATGAATATAAAATATATTGGAAACACCAACTTACACTTCGTATTTGCTATTCAACAAATCAAATATAGCTGGTAATAGCACTTGGCACATATCCAATGTCCAGGCAGACCTAAAAACGACAAATTCCATAAACTTCAGTTTAAACGCAAATTTGAAAGCATTTTCATGTCTCCAAGGTATTTTCAAACAAAAATTAGTCAATAATTTTAAATTTCTGATTCAGTTCAAACTTATTATGGAAGTCATAAAAATTACTGCATTTCCATAGAATAACACAAAATAAAAAAGTAAATGACAGTTTGTGATATGAATACATCTGCTCATGCAAAGTCAGATGTTATGAATTGTAATTTATTTTTTTCCTTCTAAATTAGCAAGTGTCAGAAAAGTATGTTTCATTTGCAAACTGTAAGAATAAGACATAGGTTAAAAAATATATACATACGGTTTCAGAGTCACAATACTGAGGACATCAATAAGAACAGCCAAGTCTTTTAAATGGACAGCAGCTTCCATAGCAGTCTACAACAATTATATATACGCAAAATGTATTTCATTTTCAGTTAATTTACACATAACTACTGTTTATGGAAATTATAATACCAAGACTTATGTTAAAAGTGTGGAATATTTTTGCCAGATGATTTGTGTCACAAAATAGAAATGATTAGATACAGACAGTGCAGGAGGAAGATACAGATGACACTTCGCATAGGAGCAACGGAATAAAAAAATCGTGTTCAAGTATTTTTATAATTACCCAAATAAAAAATTATAATTTTCAAAGGAACCATAGTAACATATTTTACATCATTTTTTTTTGTAAGATACTACCTATTTATACTGTCATGACGTTTCTTTTAAAAATCTTTTGAGGAGAATCTATTACAGTGGTGGGGGAACCTGCGGCCTTTGTAGCCCAAAGTATTTGGATGAATCCAAATTTTGAAAACCAAATCCTTTTATTTTTATTAATATGATTTTGTCCATCTTATTTTTTATTTATTTACTTTATTATTATTATTACCTTAAATGAATGTATTTAGAGCAGAAAAGATAGAAGTATTAATGAAATAATTCTGTCAAACTGACCGCCACAATTAAACATTGGTAAACCAGAAGGGCTATTTTTTGTATGTCAACATCTACCATTTATATTGGTTTCTCTATCTTCAGGCCGGAGTACATTAGAAAATGAAGATAAACATTTTTACCGAAAGCATTGAACGAATAATGCTCATATAATAAGTACAGTTGGCCCTTCCAGTTAATCTGAGTTTGAATAATTGGGGTCCTGCGACATATTTAATCAGTGGCATAGGAAAAGGGGCTCAAGCCTCCCGTTGGGTAGCAAAATAGTATATCGTTCTGTTTAACGCAGAATCACAGGATCTGTTGAAAAACTACTTGAGCACCCCATCATTTTTTAATCGCTACACCCCTGTATCTAATTGAAATTTCATGAATGTGGCCTTCTTCGACTATAATGTAATGCAGCCTTCCACGATGAAAAGGTTTCCCACCCCAATCTATTACATTTAATAATAAGAAAAAGTGGGGCTTGAATTATTTTAGCAAATTTAAGAAACCTAAGTCATCTTACTTGTTTCCTAGTGAATATTTCTTACTTGAATGCTCGCATTGGGCAAGCGTGGAAAGGAAGGGAGGAACAGGGGATACACACTCTTTTCAAGAATAATGCATTTACATTTATTATGGTTCTCTACATCAGTTTTCAAATCGTTTCTTCACCCTTAAAAAATATATCTTCTAGATCCCACCTTGGCATTACAAGACTATAGTAGAACTTCCATATATCGAAAATTTTTATATACAGTGAAACCCCTCTTAATGAACACCCCTTAGAAACGGGCACCCTGTTTTTATGGTCAGATAAAAATTTCCCAACAGAAACTGATTTACAATAATGTATTTCAAACCCTTGCTTAGCGGTCACCCTCAGATACAGACACGCGTGCAGACACTGTTTTCATAATTCAGCCCATTAGACTAGAACCCCTGTAAGGGCAATATAAAATACTGTGCTCTTCGGCTTTCACTAGAGGCATTTCTCACAACAAGAAACTAAGGATAAACAGGATAAGAGCTAGGGAGAATTTTCCCCCTCGTCAACAAAGAGTGGAAATTAACTCAGATTCACTGACTCAAATGACTAAAACTTAAAAAAGATTTTGATAATAAATAAATCATATAGAGATACACTGTGCGAAACTAATCAACAATTATCCCAACACAAAATTACCGCAGTTCAAATTTACTGCTATCATTTACTCGACTACCACACAGGCCATATATGCTAGTGTAAAACTAAAGACATTTTTCTGTAAGTGTAACAACAGAAAAGTGATGCATTTAACCTCGCAATTAAAAATGCATTTCAAAGGAGTAGGACTTGTGAGTAAAACCTACCAAACAGCTATTGATCAATTTTTTCCAATGTAAATAAATTTTAATATTTAAGGTTTTGTTGTAAATTTTTCTTGTTATATTCAACAAATGCTTATGTTCGTTATTTTAAACTTGTCTTATGTGCTCAAAAGTACATTAAATTTCAAAACGAAGCATTTAAATGATTGAAATGCAATATTTCAGCTACTTCAGAATGATCCTCCTTTTTTTTTTATGGTCACTCCCACTTTTATGGACTAATTTTTCTTTTCAGTGAGTGCCCGCTAATAAGGGGTTTCACTGTATCAAAGTTTTTGTGAAAACCAATAGTTATTATATAGAAAAAAATTCCATATATCCAATTTTTTAAGGCAAATCTGGGTTTTTTTATTTGTTAAATGTTCTAAAATGTCATAGTTTCTATTTGCCAAGAATGTTCCAGGTGGTGTTTTTCACAGACTTAATAAGTGCGACCACCTTTATAATAAATCATCGAAACTTTTTGTGCAGTAGGTCATTAGAAAGTTTATTACACAAATATAAATTAAAATGAATATTACTATAGCAGAAAAATGAAAATTTAAAAATTTTCAACTACACACCCCCACTTTTCTTCATTCATTTATATTTTTACTATTTATATTAATTTTTGTTTCATCCTTGTACGTACTAATCAACGATTAATATCACCAATTATGAATAATTTTATATTTTTACCATCATTGCCTGGCAGTGAACTCAAAATCCCACTTTTATGCTATCATCGAAAGGTAATTATAATTTTGATCATAACTTTGCACATAAAGAAAAAATGACAACTACCTTAACTCCCTTTTTATACCACAGTGAGATGATTATCAACAAATTCTTTCGTCTGTGATTTAAAACAGTTATCATGGACTCATGCCCTCTAAAAATGGACGACATCACTTCTGCATCAGACATTTCAGTATGTGGCTGAATACCTAGTCGCGAAGACTCTTGCAAATATTGCTATGATAAAAAGAAAAAAAGAGTAACAAATAATTAAAAGTTACCTATTTATAGTAGCAAATAACACAAAATATGTGATGCAAAGTTGATACTCAATAAATAAAAGGTAACAGATTTAAAATTTTAGTTTTTGAAACAACTTGGAATAAGAAAAATATTTGAAACCATCTTTTTTACATATAAAAACTTGTGTTATTGAAAATCAAGATGTCACAAACAAAAGTTGACGGTATTAATAAATTCTATGTATACCAGGGAAGATCTATAATAATTGTAGTAATTTTGTAACCAACAACTAAAATATATTGGTTGGTTGTATTCTTATAATGTAAGGATAACAAGGGTCATTCTGCATCAAATGAGGTTAGACTGTACCTGTGATGGGAAGCCTCGGAACCCCCCACCCCCGAAACTTTGGGGAAAAAACGGTTTTTAATTTTTTTTCCTGGAGAGTTTTTGTCACAGGAAAAATTGGAAATTTATAATAAAAAGCAAAATATTTTAAATTTTATGAGAATTTTATTCTATGTAACGTTCTTCCCTTTTCTGTCATACATATCTATTCCTTTATACAATCAAATGTGGATTGCTTTTAAGTAAATTTGTGACATACAGCAGGAAAATGTCATGAATATTTATGCAAGAAGTAAATATTTCGAAGACCGATTGAAAATAAGAAAAACTCTCATGGAAAATTAACATATAACAGGAAGAAGTAAAATTTTAATTATAAAAACATACAACATACTATTACTTGAAAAATTGTCTTTTATATTTTTATATGTGCAATTTTATTACAATTTTCAATATAGAGAGCAGTAAGCTGAGGTATATAACTGTTATTAAAGGGAGTGAAACATACACCCTTTGCTAACAGTCATTTGCAGCTGTGAGTGTGCTTGCTTACTTACTCTTAGTTTTTAATATAATACAGGGTGTTCGGGCTAAAGGTATCCAAAAATTATGACATTATTACGGAACTACCCATTAGAATATAATAAACTGCTACTCCGTGGATTGTAAACCCCTCCGAGATTCTGTGGGTCCAGACCGTTCAGGTGCGCACGCGTACAGTAGTCAGCAATCGGCATAAAGGCAAAAAATCTGTTCCACGGGTTTCATTAGAAAAGATGTGGATGCCACCGCAAAAGGTGCAGTGCATGCTTTGATTAACGGAATTGAAATCAGTGATACGTGTTCAGCGATGTGTGCAACACAATGGAATGTCGATCCTCCAACATCAAAATCCATCCGCCAATGGGATATAACTTTAAGGGAGACGTGAACTTTGGTATCTCAAACTGGCAAATATCCTAAAGCTATTGTGACAGATGACACTGTTCATCGTCTGCGTGATTCATTTTCTAGGAGTCCTAGGAAGTCTATTAGGCAGGTCAGTAACGAACTACAGATCCCTTAGTCCACAGTTCACGATATCATTCATAAACGGATATGTTTGCATGCATACAAGTTTCAACTTTTTCAACACTCGAAGCCGAATCACCACGCAAGATGGGAATTCGCCGCTGAAATGGTAAATCGTATTAAAGTGGATTCAAATTTCCAAGAACATGTGATTTTTAGTGATGAATCCTGCTTTCACACGTGTGGAAAAGTTAATACGCATAATTACCGCATTTGGGAAAATGAAAATCCTCACCAACTGTTTGAACAAGAAAGGGATACACCTACAGTCAATGTGTGTTTAGGAATGCACGTAAATGACATCATTGGTCCATTTTTCTTTGTAGAGTGCACTGTTACGGGACATGTTTATCTTGATATGCTGGAAAACTTTGCTGTTCCACAAATTTTACCGGGTTTCCTGCTCCAATAAGATGGTGCTCCACCACACTATCACGAAGCTGTTACCACGTTTTTGAATATGACATTTCCTGGAAGTTGGATTGGAAGAATGGGGTTAATTGCCTGGTGCCAAGGTCTCCGGATTTGACTCCATTGAACTTTTTTGCTTGGGGATTCATTAAACCCGTTGTGTATCAACAAAAAATTTAAACTGTGGATGAATTTAAAAAGCATGTCATTCAAGCAATTCGTCTAATAACTCCTGATATGCTACAAAACATTTGGAGAGAACTGGAATACCGTTTAGAAGTTTGTCGTGCTACAAAAGGTGCACACATGGAAATCTATTGATATTAAAACTTGGTGAGATGTTCTTTCTATTTAAATAAAAAAATTTTAATTCTAATGGGTAGTTCCATAGAAATAAGTCATCGCTTTTGGATACTTTTAGCCCGGACATCCCGTATTACGTAGTCATAAATATAGATCCTTAAACTTGGCAAGATGCAAATCTTTGATTTTGAATGTTGAAAATTGAATGGAATTAGACTTCGCACAGAAAATTGAGTTCAAGGGAATTATACTGCTACAGTTTTTGGCAACAAATAAACAGGCATTGTATTATTTCATTTCATAAACTTGGTATCTTCGGATTAAGATATTTAAATAATTGTACACAGTAACACAGCTGGGGGGAGAGTCACCCAGGGTGCCAGAATTTGGGGGTTGGAAATTAGCCTTTAAAGAACAATTTATTTTTTATTTTGTTATCCCACTCTGGAGTTTTATGATTTTTCCCACTTGCACTGTAAGTTCAAGGGGTGGCAAAATATGCAAATAGCTTTCCTATTTAATTTTTTCATTACTCAGGAAAAGCCATTTGTGTCATGAGATGGAGCTCCAAAAGCTGCTGCGGTGACAGCATTATTTACTCCAGGGCTTTTTGAACTTTTCTACTTAGCGAACCCTTTTACCCAAGCAAATATTTTCACAACCATAGCTATAGAGGTATATAAAGTAGGAATATGAATTATATATGAAACATTTGCTGATAATATAGAATAAAAAGATTTATTCAAAAACAATTCTTTGGTATACATAAGAATATAATTTTACCATGTATTAAAATTTTGTTAAAATTTCTGCGACCCCCAAAGTTAGTTACACAACCTCAGATAAGGATGTGACCCACACTTTGAGAAACCCTGATTTACTAAACTTGATGACATTTTGTTTTTATTTATTTTACTTAACAAATCGGGAAGGTATCATACAAGGGCATTACATGAAGACAATACATGATTATGGATCAAAAGGATACCTTGCCAGGGCAGCATCAGAAAAAACGCAAGTTTTACAGAGCCGATGAACGAAAGAAAATCCCACAATTACCAATAACAATCAGTTATAATAGCAATTTCAATTATAAAATCTAACAGTAATTCAAAAGAACAATTTAAAACATTGTTATATAATACATATATGAAGAGAAAAATATCGTTAATACAAAAGATCAACTAGTGTGACAGCGTTAAATAAAGATGTACATCCTCCACACAACAAAATCAACATATTGTACATAAACAAAAACACACTCCTCAAGGAAATCCACAGAACAACCCACATTCCACTGTCCTATGTAAGACCTAGAACAAGAAAAAATGAACAAACCATATTTTTGCAGGTTGATATAGAACTAATTGTTGTCATTTCAATTGGGAGTCGATTCCAGAGGATAGGGGCAGAGTAATCCAATCTTCTTCTTGAGACCTTAATACGAATAGATATCGGGATCCATTTAGAATGTTCTGATGTAGGGAATCTATGATTAGGAGTTCTTAACGGTATCAGTTGAACATATTGGTTTAGAGTAAATTCTGTGACATATAATTTGGAGAACCTTCACAGAGACAATTCATTTATGTTAAATAACTTCAGAGCAAAGCGAATGTCCGAATTGTTGCAAAAAGGCATAGAATTATAAACTTCAGACCTTTTCTCTGCAATCTAACCAGTCTATCGTGCTGGGAAAAGGAGCTGGAGACGCAAATAGTAGTACGATATTGTAGATGGGGTTCAATTAATGCATGATATAGACGACAAATGATTTTTGGTGTCAAAAGATATCTAATTTTGCTAATTGCACCAATGCTCCTACCTATTTTCAAAGCAATATTCCTATTGTGACCATCCCACCTAAGGTCCAATTGAGGTTTAGTGCCCAAAATGTCTATGTCATTGGATAAGGAAATAAGATCATTATTTATTCTAAAGACCAAATCGGAAAATCAAACCTTTTTGGGGTGAAAAGAATATTTTTTGTCTTTTTTTTGTGTTTGAGGTTAGAAAGTTAGCCGTAAAAAATCCGTAATAATAGGAATATTAATGGTAACAATATCATGCAGTGAATCAGTTAGCGTGTTTAAAGAATATGAAAGTGTCACATCGGCATAACAAATAACTTTGGCGTTAATATTTAAATGGAAAATGTCGATATATAAAAAATAAGGAAAATAAGCAATGGACCAAGAATAGATCCCTGAGGGATACCACATCTCTGTTGTCTAGTATGGGAAATTACACCGTTAAGTCTAACGATTTAGTCCCTACATGCAAGATAATTTTTAAGTAGTTCCAGGCCCAATCCCCTAAATCCTGCAAGTGGAAGTTTATGTATTAATCTATTGTGATTGATAGTATCAAAGGCTTTGGTCAAATCAAAAAATAAGCCTAAAACCGATTACTAATTACAGAAGTAGAGGTAATTGCCCAAAGAATAATGTCACGATTCTTTGTGTACGTTATGTTCAAAGGTTGGACTATCAATGCACTTACCTAAATTCGCTTCGAGATCTGTAGACTTCTGTTCAGTGCCCTTCTTTTGCAAGTTTTCAGCTACATCTAAAGGTGGCAAAAATTTTGGCGCACCATCGTTCAAGTAAGATAGCCTGTTCCTACCATTATCGATCCCTGTATATTCCCCCCGGGTTCATTTCCTCCCTCTGATCCAGCATCGCCGCCTACTTTATTATCTCGACCGGCGTCCGGTACTTGAGATCTCGTGCAAGGCATGTTTTGCATCGAATCTCTATACTATCAACCCTTGATTCAAACTTCATTTTTGCACAGAGCACTATGTCAACCCAACACAATTACTTCACAATGCAATACACATTAAATCAATATTAAACAATCAGCACTTCACCTAGCATATATGAACAATAATCAATTATTTAACACCATGAAACACATATATTGACAATAACTAATTAACCCTATAACCCCTATGTGTTAACGTTAATCAGTTACTTGACACCGTGATCTGTGTATACTAGTAATAATCAATTAACTCTACAACTCACATAGACGAACATTGATCGATTAATTAACACTGTGATGTATGTATTTTAACCGTAATTGATCAACCCTATAATCGCTATACGTTAACATCGATCAGCCACTTAACACCATGATGCACATGCATTAATCGTAATTAACCACCTCTACAATGCTTACATGTCAACCTTAATCAATTAACACGGTGACACCTGTATATTAACAGTAACTAATCGACCCCATAACTGCTATGTGTTAATGTCAATTAGTCATCTGACATTGTGGAATGCATGCATTAACAGTAATCAATCAATTCTATGACTCCTGTGTGTTAACATTAATCAATCAATTAACATCACGATATTCGTATATTAACAGTAATTAATCGGCCATAAGATCAATGAATAGTAATCCTAAATCGAGTCCCAGATCAATCGTCCCTACAAACAATGTCTGTTTCCATTTTTCATCTGCTAGTCAGTCCGTCCGGTGTTGAAAAAAAAAGAAATGTTTAAGCCTGGCTGCGTTTCTCCGAAGATAAGTCCATTTCTACGTATAATTCGACACCTTGATGGGCCGTTGTACTCCAATTTCCAAGTAGTAGATCAGTCACCATTGAATTGCCCTCATCGGCATTGATTCCACGTTCACTCATCCCAAATGCACTGAATCGGGTTTCCTACGAAGCTCTTCAATTCTTTCGACGTGCCGTATCATCAGCTGGTGTTTCGGACGTCATTGTCTTGATCGCATCATCCCCACTCGTCGATTTGATTTGCATCCTTTTTTGAAATCCAGATTCCAACTTTACAAGAGTATGGGCCTCTCATTTTGTTATTGTTTATGGGAATGTATCGGAAGTCAAGATACCCAACGCGATGTTGGCGTTACTCGTTGCCACAGGGCCCTTAGCTGCCCATCAGAACTGCATTATCTTCCGGTTTGTGTCTATCCGCACGTGAATTCCATCCTTTTTATTAATGGACCAGATGACAAGGCTATGTAGACACGTTATCAATCCACACGTGCTAAATACAATCAGACGTTTATTAGATCTCCATGATTACATTTGGGTTATGCAATGCCTCATAGCTAGCTGTGGAGCCAGGCCTCTCCATATCCCATTTCTTGGAGACCTTCCTCACCTTCGTGGTCTCATACTGACCTGATGCTGTCCAGACCTGATCTCCCGTTTCCAGTTTTATCGTACCCTCTGTCCCTGATGTGACCTTAGTTGCTCAAAGTCGCACTTCTCACTTACCACCTTCCTTCCCCTTCTACCTGTACATACATCATTTTACCTACATTCTCCTTACACCCTTTATGACTGAAACTTAAAAGGAAAAATCAGAAAATTCAAGTTATAATCCTCCCTGTGTATCAAGCGCAGTATTGGTTACACATGGTAAAAACACATAAATTATAATTTTAAGAACAGAATTTTTTCAGAACATTGTGGCTATACCACAATTTTCAACATAAAATTATAATTTTTACATATTTATAATTTATCTTTAACCCTCTGACTGTTCAATTTTTTTTCTTTTTTATCAAAATTGCTTTAAAAATTTCATATTTTTTTATTACATATTTCAAATCTACATGTAGTTGAGAGTTAAAATATGTAACCAAAGATGATGAGAGATGAACAATAGAAAAATTGCATACCCACATCCATTCTCATCCCTCGAAAATCGCGAGATGAGAAAGTTTTATTACTTTCATGTTGCCTGTGGAAATTGCGGGATAAGCAGTTGGAGGGTTAAAACTATTTTTCAATTATATATATATATATATAGGACATCTTTGTTTAAGAAAAAAGGCTGAAATGGCGATGGGCTGGGCATATCGCAAGAAGAAATGATCAACGACGGACATCTGAAATTCTCAAATGAATTTCAAGAGACCACCGAAGATCTAGAAAACATCTAACTAGATGGGTGGATGAAATAAAAAAACAGGTTGGGGTGACATGGAAGCGAATTGCTCATTATAGACTTGTGTGGAAAGCATTTGAAGAGACCTTCATCCAGCAATGGATAGATAATGATTGAATATGATGGCATATATATATATCATTATAATAAATCAAAAATTACGGTTAGTTATTTTGTTATTTTTTAGGAAATGAAAACTTATTGGCCATTTTTCTAATTCCTTTTTTTTTTTTTGGTGGTGATGGTGGGGGATTGCTGCTTTTCTTATTCCTGAAGTCACGAGTCGCCACTGCTTGTTAGACTGCAAGATAATGTGTGTCAACGATTACCTGCATTTGAAAGTACAATGCATTACTAGAATTATACATATGGAATATGTCCTTTCACAATTACTTTAAGGCTTTATGTGGATGTGACAATTTCATGTGACTCAAGTCAAGGGGCTCCACCGCCACCACCATTCATGTAACGATACAGAACACAGGCGGCCCAAAGCAGTTGTATGTGTGGATTTTAGACACATACACTTTGATTTTTAAATTTTCTCCACTATCTGGTAAAATGGAATTACCAACTATAGTACTGATGATTTGCAAAGTTATTGCTTATAAATTAAGTTAATTAGTTGGTCATTGTTTCCATGACTCAAACACTGCCACAAAATTTACATATCACTTTACAAAGGTTTGTAAAAGTATCACTATGAGTGCAGAAAAAGTTAAACAAACCAACCAAAATTCATATAGTTGTACACATTCATAACAAGCCTGCATTTACAGAGTTTCACACTTTAGTGAGGAAATTATGGATTTTGCTTGGTACAATGATTGACTACATTATAATTTAATCACTTTTAACAAATAACAGTTTTGTGAACCCTGAATTTAATGGGTGAAGAATGGTACACATTTCAAAACAAAATGCAGAAAAAGAAGAAGAAAGAAAGTGTGATTGGAGGTATCTTTTAACTGTGGTGAACATGATGAAACAAGTTTTCTAACATTTGAAACCAGATAGTTTCTAAGAAATCCTATCCTTTTCGAAACACAAAGTAAGGAGTTCACAAAAAATATTTTTTTGGAGGTATGGATTGCACTGATGGCTTTCTGTTTAACACGCTAAATATTTTATAACAGAAAATTAGCGAGCAGAGAAATGGCACAATGAAGCAAATATCTATAGATCGTTTTTTTGAGAACTTCCAAATAAAGCATATACTGGAAATAATTACACTTACTAATATAAATTCTTTTACATTATGTTTAGTTTATTATATTAAAATTCAAGTAGTAATATAATACGTTGTTCTTTAAATTTTAATCAAATTTAAAGCTGAATATTATTATACAATATTTTTGCCACCCATCGTGATGATTATAGCTCAAACTAGAGCTTATTTGTTTTTGGAGAAAAGGAGACGCTTTCCCCATCCTGGATTCGAACCAGGGTCCCTCAGTTTAGCCCGCTGTCCTCATTCGTCTAGCGGTCCAAGACACTCCGGGCTAAACGGAGGGACCCTGGTTCGAATCCAGGATGGGGAAAGCGTCTCTTTTTCTCCAAAATTACACAAGCTCTAGTTTGAGCTGTAATTAAAACGTGGGTGGCAAAAATTATTGTATAATAAATTCCCCCACGAAAACTCACAAAAATCTCGCCCCGGAGGCTTTCTTGTGTTGACCATATTTGGCAATTGTGTTATCCCTGCGGAGGGTAATAATACCTTAACAACACTGAATATTATTATAGAAATGTTGCTTGCACATGTTATCTATACAAATATTATTTTTAAATTTGGAATTTTAAATTCCAAAACTGATTTAGCAAGTGGTAGGGTATAGCAAGCATTTTTGGTGATCTCAAGCTCCTCTTTATATATAGGTGGAGGGGGTTTCCTACCGCATATATTTAAAGATTTCCACTTTACTCTATGCACTGGATATTACAAAAATACAGGAACTTGAAAAGTAAAAGTGAAAAACGGCAAAATTTTATTATGTATACTTACAGGAAGAAAATCGTCTAGATCAATACCAGATGGTCTTTCTCTTTGTTCAGGTATTAAGTCTAGGTAATCGATATTACGTCTTTTCAATTGAGGAAATAATACACTTTTTTCCAAGTCCTTTTTAGCGATCATTGGCACAGATGGCTGCCCAGTACTGACAGCAATCGGGGAATGTTTTATCACAGAAAGCTTTTCGATTGGCTTTGAACTATCAGGCAAACTAATTGCAGAAGTAGAGGTAATTGCCCCAAGAATAATGTCATGATTCTTTGTGTACGTTATGTTCAAAGGTTGGACTATCAATGCACTTCCTAAATTCGCTTCGAGATCTGTAGACTTCTGTTCAGTGACCTTCTTTTGCAAGTTTTCAGCTACATCTAAAGGCGGCAAAAATTTCGGTACACCATCGTTCAAGTAATGGCTTTTTAGTGGAGAACTTGGAGCACTTATCATGTCTAGTTAAAATAAAAACCTTTCGTTAAAATTTTAGTTTACGATCATTTGCTAACATATAGAATTTCAAATTTAGAAGTCAAGTTGACCTAGTATTGGTCTGAAATTTTACACCGCTTATAGTACCAGCTTAGGTATCATAACATTATCACTAAATCACAATGCACTTGCATCTATATATACTAGGGGTGCACACAGACTTTCATTTTGTGGGGGTCACGGACAGAAGTTACCATGGTTTTGGAATAACACCCTTCACTTATTACGAAAGTCGGAATTTTTACAATGAAAAAAATATTTTTTTTTGGATCATGACCACTGTGACCCCTGCCCTGTGTCCACGCTTGATATATATAGGGTGTCATAGGTGTAATTTGGGTAATTCATGGTCGCAATTGATGCAGTGGATTCTACACATACAATTCCGGTGAATTTAACTGACTTTAGAAAGACGCCAGAGGCAGCCGGATGTCCATTATCATTAAATAATTTTAAAAATTCTTGAAATGGTGCATTGTAGCCATTTGTGAAACCTTGAATGTGGTGAGCACAAATACTAAATTCACTGTAGTGCCCGAACGGCTAATTTTTGGAAAAAAATTCACTGAACAAAAAATGTTTATTTTGATGTTCTTCACCTGTTACACATACTTGGCAGTTCTCAACTCTTTTCCAGTGTGTTAAAAAAGGCAGTTTTAGGCTTATTTTCACTAAACAGTAACACAGATCAGGAAACTGAATTCCGAATTTTTTTGTCTCTGCTGTATTATTAGCTCATTCACTTAAATTATGTATCAAAAATTGCATTTAATTCATGCAATTGGCTACGTAGCAACGTCATGGGCATAAACAGTAGTTACGCTCTACAGCCAAACCGTCCCCTTTGCGGACACGGGGATATGGGCAAATATGCCTTATTTGGTGTTCACAACAACTCCTCTTATTTTGTCGGTAGAGTTCAGGACCACCCTGTATATATATATATACCTTTTTTCGATGCTATACAATATAAAATGTAGCACTGGTGATACATTTGGCAGCCACTCATATTTTATAAAGTTCATACTTACATGTTCCATTCAATTGAAATGTTTCTTCACAATCTTCATCACTTTTTTCTGTTTCACTTTTAAAATTTGGAGGTGAATTAAAGTCATAAAGATTCTTTTTTCCATGTCTACAGAGAAATATATAAATAAATCTTTTGGAGTTTTTTTTAATTCAAGATACACATTGTAATTTTAATACATATACAAATAGGGTATTGCACATTATACTTAGAGCATAAATAATGTAAAAACATAAGAATATCAGCTTTATCCTTCTAAAACAAAGCACAGAAACTTCACTTCAAACAAGATAAAAGATCTAAACGAAAAGACACGTGACTTGTTGATTATGAAAGGAGAAGTTGCATCTCAAGTTACAAATGGGAAAAGGGATGGATCAAGTGAGTTATCTCACTAGTGTGCATGCGCGCGCACGCACACACACTATATATTCTCTCTCCCCTACACACACAACCTCCAAATCATGGAACTTAATTACATATGAATGCATCTATGTGTACATGTAAAAATTACATATAAATGTGTCATGGTCACTTGACTAAAAGAAATAAAACCATTCATTCACATTTTTCAATGAATGAAATTTTTCTGGCAAAAACTTTTAGTCACACATATGGTTATACAAACAAGGAAATGCACATCATGTCACATCAATGTGGCTATTTCCTACTTTTGATGTTAAAAGTGTGTAGCCAATGAAATAAAGAACGTATCACAATCTGGCTTGGTAAGTACACAAGATGAGCTGAAATCATTCTAAAAACATGTCACCAGTTGCTGGAATGAAAAACATTGGTTTGATTATCGGTTTTTGGATCAAGGGTGGCAGTATATGAACTATTCACATGCTGCTGTTGTGAAAGTGTATCATGATTGAGTAAATGGCATTGGTGAGAATAATTGATATGGAAACTGTGGAGCAGCATATACCATCGAGGTGAGCATCAACAATGAAGGTGTGTGAGGGCCGACAAACACTCTACAATGGAGCAATGCACCACATAAATGAACCAGGGGACTATCAGATGTATACCTAAAATGGGAGTTCAGCAATCTCTACTGCGTATGACGCTTTGAAGCAAACAGATGGTTACTGTACGTATGCTAACAAAGGTGCATAAGAAGGAAAGGCTTGAATTTGCATAGCAGTATCAAAATTGCACCTCTGCTGATTGGCAAAGTGTTGCCTTCTCCAATGAGTCATATTTTTGCTTCATCAAACAGGTGAACGTTAGAATGTCAGATGAGAAACGTTGGAGAACAAACATTGGGCAACCACTGTTGGAAGAACACAAGCTAGAGATGGCAGTGTTATGGTCTGGGAAAAGAATATTTTCTTGATATTGTCTCAGTTCACTCATACCTATGGAAGGCACTCTTAACCGATATAGTTATAAATTCATCCTTGCAGATCACACACACCCATACATGCATGCCAATTGTCTTCCTTGAGACAGATGGGATCTGCCAGCAAAACAATGTGACATGTCACATGCCTAGAATTATTTGACAGTGGCTTGAAGAGCATGACCAAGATTTCCAAGTATTTCTTTGAGCCCTTCAATCCCCAGACTTGAATCCAATCGAAAATCTGCGGATCCGCCATAATCATCTTATTTGTAGTCTATGAATCTTTAACCATGCATCTTCCAGATCTTGCATCATCCATCATTAACCATGCATCTCCGGCAGCTTCCAGATGCACTGTAGTCTGTACGGCTATGGTGATAACCATCTAGCATCTTATTGAGTCACTCCCAGCCCATTAAGTTACTGTTCAAGCTGCATGTCAGCTTGTCTGGTGCAGCATGACCCTTGTTGTCCTTACACCATAAACATACAACTAACCATCTAGCTGCATGTGGCAGTTCCTCTCGATACTAGCTGATGATCACATTAATATGACTTAACCGTATATATTTATATGATTAAGATACACACATATATATTGACACATGAAAGTTTGTTTGTTTCTGGTTTTATAGCTCAAGGGCTACAATAGTCATGTTGCACCAGGACCTACTTTCTTCTGAGGAATCCGAACCTTGGGACCTACAATTTTGCAAAGTATCTGAATCTCTTACAGCCTAGGGAACCAAATCTTGGACTACAGTGAGTAGTGTGATCTTTATGAGATCTCTGAGTAAGCGTTCTTTGCACCATTGGGAGTCAAACACTAGTTAATGGCACACTAGACAAACGCGTTGCCTCACTGTGCCATGGCAGGGCGATAGTAAAAGCAGTAGTAAAATCTGATTGAAAATAAGAATCAGTTGTTAACTATTTTTGCTGTATACTGAATGGAGCAGTAGAGTCTCAGTGAACTAGTTATAAAGCTTTTTGTAATTCAGTGAACAAACTAAATGTTAAATTTTTAGCCATTCACTAATAGGTAAAAATGCTTTATAATGGAACTTAGATCAATTTTTGTCAAAGCTAAGTGAAATGAAAATTATTTTTGGAAATTAAGCTTTCATGTGATTTAGTGTACATCAAAAGTTTCACAATTTAATTGTTTTGAAATACTAATATGAACGTGTTCTTTTAAATCAAGTGCTTTGGCCAGACAAACATTTGGAAAATTATCAACTTCGTGTTCACAAGGTAAAAATATGCATATTAATGTTTTCAAGCTTTAAATCTACATTAAGTAAACAAGGAAAATCAAAAATTAAAAATGCCCTTACTTATGACATAAAAGAAATCTAAGCATACACTACATATCTGTGGAGTAGCATGACTTTAGACAGTGGGTAATCTCCAAAAATATTTGCTCGTTAAATCCGGGTTCCAAAAAATTTACTCGTTAAATCCGGGTTCCTGGTGGTTCCTTTCAATTTCTTGGTGCTTACATTACACTGTTTTTAACAGCCCCAATTTTTAGCTGCCCAGCTCGCCCCTTAATTACAACCATGTATAAATTCACGGCAGGAACCATGTATAAATTAATAACTGTCGTAGCAAAAACTCACTGTGTAATTGTTTTTGAATAGTTATCTATGTAGCTAAAAATAAAATGCAGTTAAAAATCTTAAAAAATCCACTTTGAATTATAATGGGATCAACTGTAACTATTATTTCCACTATAAGAATATTTTTCATCCTTTTTTTTCTTTCCACTCATACATTCTAAAAAGTCCAAAAATTTGATCACAGAACAGCCCAATCATTACCTTTAAAGAAATTTTATCCCAACTGTACCTGAAACTTAGTATAATTAAAACTTTTGGGGTCCTACATCTCATTAATGCAATATTTAACCAGTGTATTAAAAAGCACTGCAGTAGAATGCAAATAGTTAACACTGATTTTTTTATATTCTGTTAACTGCAAATGGGCTTACTGAAAAATGTAAATGCACTCTTAATGAGTCTAAATTTGTTTTTAACAGTAGGTGCACATTTTTCATTTGATTGAATATTATAACCCTTCGCAGGGATGGCACAATTACCAAATGGTTATCATGGAAACAATATAAAATCAATATAAAGTATCTTAACAGTTATAATTCAAATATTCAATACAAGACACCTACACAGAAGGTTGAGCAATATAAGTCATGTTTCGTTGATCTGGTAAGGAACCAAATGGGTTAACCCTTTTCAAATCCACCACATAGACAGAAACATTAGTAGAGTAGAAGGCACCAGCAATCTAAAAATAAATGAGATTCAGGATAACAAGGTATCATTAGTATAACAACATTTGACACAACTTTGCTTTACGTATTAACTCAATTATTACATTGTACATAAATTACATTATACATAAATTTTATAGCTAAGTAATTTTTATACTGCTAAAAATACATAATTTTAAAACATCAAATCCAAGTTACATTTATGTTTTGTCATCTGGAGGAATTTTAAAATATCGATACTTTTTTGTTTAAAATAATCACGCTACTCAAGTATCATCCGGCTTCTGTTTCCCCAGATGATATGCAAAGAGAAACATTAAGTGGCATTACAGTGTTTTCATTTTTTGTGTTACCATTTTATAAGGGGGAGGGACAAAACTCGTTTTCGTTAGATACATATTTTTCAATTTACCTTTGCGGTAATAAAGAGTTTAAAGAAACATATTTGGAAAAAGATAAAAGAAAATTTCATCCCCAATAACTTATGATTACAAGGTGGCCACACTTTTGCATTCAAGACTGCACCAAGTGTATACCATAGGTTATGAGATGAAAACTAATATTATCGCTGACATAATATGTTTTTACAGGTTTTCGATAAAGGGAACAAGGGTAACAAATCAAAATTGGCATATGGTACCCACACAATGAAATTAATGATGCTGTGCGCCAGAACATACAGTTTTTAGAAGAAGCCAAACTTTTCGTCCAGGGAAACAAACTCCCGGTCTGTGGAACTGTAGAAAAAAAGGCTTTCATTACGTCACGGCACCATAGCAACAGTTTAGACGACACGTCACAAAGCACACTTGAAGATCCATTAAATAATTTTAAAATGTAGAGTACTCACGCGTAAGAAAAACATCAGTCAATGGATCTTCGAATGTGTTTCTTAACGTACGTTTTGAACTATGGTTTATCTATAAACTTCTAAACTTATTGGCATTGGAATCTATAACTCATGAAATAAAAGTCTCAACAAACATATTTATTAGAATGCTTTAAGACTTGCTGAATTCATTCGATGAGAATTTTAAATACAGAGTGAATTGTAATTCCCAAAATAATAATAAAGAAGTTTTAATATTTTCATCATGCATTTTCGATTTAGATTTATCATAAATTTATTGCCTAAACTGCCATTTTGAAAAAAAAACTCCACGTGTTTTTGCTTTATGAAGAAATCTTAATCAGTTCTTCAATATAAAAAAGGCCGAAGCCTGCTCCCGAAGCCAAACAAGGGAACAACTTATTATCGTTACATTGGTTTCTAGCGATCGATCCCAGAGAGCAATTTAGAAGCCATTTTGCTCCAAGGCACGTGTTAGACATTCCAGAAGCTATATATTAATAATAATAATACTTTATTTATTCTTCTTGGAACAGTCGTTGTGACAATACATGACCACACAAAGAAAGGTCCTAAGTAAATATCTATAATGA
>QLNU02015270.1:125015095-125035514 GCA_006491805.2 Dysdera silvatica
AAAATTATTGTATAATAAATTCCCCCACGAAAACTCACAAAAATCTCGCCCCGGAGGCTTTCTTGTGTTGACCATATTTGGCAATTGTGTTATCCCTGCGGAGGGTAATAATACCTTAACAACACTGAATATTATTATAGAAATGTTACATGCACATGTTATCTATACAAATATTATTTTTAAATTTGGAATTTTAAATTCCAAAACTGATTTAGCAAGTGGTAGGGTATAGCAAGCATTTTTGGTGATCTCAAGCTCCTCTTTATATATAGGTGGAGGGGGTTTCCTACCGCATATATTTAAAGATTTCCACTTTACTCTATGCACTGGATATTACAAAAATACAGGAACTTGAAAAGTAAAAGTGAAAAACGGCAAAATTTTATTATGTATACTTACAGGAAGAAAATCGTCTAGATCAATACCAGCTGGTCTTTCTCTTTGTTCAGGTATTAAGTCTAGGTAATCGATATTACGTCTTTTCAATTGAGGAAATAATACACTTTTTTCCAAGTCCTTTTTAGCGATCATTGGCACAGATGGCTGCCCAGTACTGACAGCAATCGGGGAATGTTTTATCACAGAAAGCTTTTCGATTGGCTTTGAACTATCAGGCAAACTAATTGCAGAAGTAGAGGTAATTGCCCCAAGAATAATGTCATGATTCTTTGTGTACGTTATGTTCAAAGGTTGGACTATCAATGCACTTCCTAAATTCGCTTCGAGATCTGTAGACTTCTGTTCAGTGACCTTCTTTTGCAAGTTTTCAGCTACATCTAAAGGCGGCAAAAATTTCGGTACACCATCGTTCAAGTAATGGCTTTTTAGTGGAGAACTTGGAGCACTTATCATGTCTAGTTAAAATAAAAACCTTTCGTTAAAATTTTAGTTTACGATCATTTGCTAACATATAGAATTTCAAATTTAGAAGTCAAGTTGACCTAGTATTGGTCTGAAATTTTACACCGCTTATAGTACCAGCTTAGGTATCATAACATTATCACTAAATCACAATGCACTTGCATCTATATATACTAGGGGTGCACACAGACTTTCATTTTGTGGGGGTCACGGACAGAAGTTACCATGGTTTTGGAATAACACCCTTCACTTATTACGAAAGTCGGAATTTTTACAATGAAAAAAATATTTTTTTTTGGATCATGACCACTGTGACCCCTGCCCTGTGTCCACGCTTGATATATATAGGGTGTCATAGGTGTAATTTGGGTAATTCATGGTCGCAATTGATGCAGTGGATTCTACACATACAATTCTGGTGAATTTAACTGATTTTAGAATGTCACCAGAGGCAGCCGGACGTCCATTATCATTAAATAATTTTAAAACTTTGTGAAATGGCGCATTGTAGCCATTTATGGAAACCTTAAATGGGGTGGATGCAAACACTGAATTCACTGTAGTGCCCGAATGGCTAATTTTTGGAAAAAATTCACTGTACAAAAAATTTCTTATTTCGATGTTCTTCACCTGTTGCACATACTTGGCAGTTCCCAACTCTTTTCTAGTGTGTTAAAAAAGGCAGTTTTAGGCTTATTTTCACTACATAGTAACACAGATCAGGAACAGGAAACTGAATTCCGGATTTCTTTGTCCCTTTTGTATTATTAGCTCAATCGCTTAAGTTATGTATCAAAAATTGTATTTAATTCATGCAATTGGCTATATAGCAATGACATGGGCGTAAACAGTAGTTATACTCTACAGTCAAATCGACCACTTTGCAGACACGGGAATATGGGCAAATATGCCTTATTTGGTGTTCCTAACAAACCCTCTTATTTTGTCGGTAGAGTTCAGGACCACCCTGTATATATATATATACCTTTTTTCGATGCTATACAATATAAAATGTAGCACTGGTGATACATTTGGCAGCCACTCATATTTTATAAAGTTCATACTTACATGTTCCATTCAATTGAAATGTTTCTTCACAATCTTCATCACTTTTTTCTGTTTCACTTTTAAAATTTGGAGGTGAATTAAAGTCATAAAGATTCTTTTTTCCATGTCTACAGAGAAATATATAAATAAATCTTTTGGAGTTTTTTTTAATTCAAGATACACATTGTAATTTTAATACATATACAAATAGGGTATTGCACATTATACTTAGAGCATAAATAATGTAAAAACATAAGAATATCAGCTTTATCCTTCTAAAACAAAGCACAGAAACTTCACTTCAAACAAGATAAAAGATCTAAACGAAAAGACACGTGACTTGTTGATTATGAAAGGAGAAGTTGCATCTCAAGTTACAAATGGGAAAAGGGATGGATTAAGCGAGTTACCTCACTAGTGTGCATGTGCGCGCACACACACACACACACACTATATATTCTCTCTCCCCCACACACACAACCTCCAAATCATGGAACTTAATTACATATGAATGCATCTATGTGTACATGTAAAACTTACATATAAATGTGTCATGGTCACTTGACTAAAAGAAATAAAACCATTAATTCACATTTTTCAATGAATGAAATTTTTCTGGCAAAAACCTTTAGTCACACATATGGTTATACAAACAAGGAAATGCACATCATGTCACATTAATGTAGCTATTTCCTACTTTTGATGTTAAAAGTGTGTAGCCAATGAAATAAAGAACGTATCACGATCTGGCTTGGTAAGTACACAAGATGAACTGAAATCATTCTAAAAACATGTTACTCGTTGCTGGAATGAAAAACATTGGTTTGATTATCGGTTTTTGGATCAAGGGTGGCAGTATATGAACTATTCACATGCTGCTGTTGTGAAAGTGTATCATCATTGGGTAAATGGCATTGGTGAGAATAATTGATATGGAAACTGTGGAGCAGCATATACCATCGAGGTGAGCATCAACAATGAAGGTGTGTGAGGGCCGACAAACACTCTACAATGGAGCAATGCACCACATAAATGAACCAGGGGACTATCAGATGTATACCTAAAATGGGAGTTCAGCAATCTCTACTGCGTATGACGCTTTGAAGCAAACAGATGGTTACTGTACGTATGCTAACAAAGGTGCATAAGAAGGAAAGGCTTGAATTTGCATAGCAGTATCAAAATTGCACCTCTGCTGATTGGCAAAGTGTTGCCTTCTCCAATGAGTCATATTTTTGCTTCATCAAACAGGTGAACGTTAGAATGTCAGATGAGAAACGTTGGAGAACAAACATTGGGCAACCACTGATGGAAGAACACAAGCTAGAGATGGCAGTGTTATGGTCTGGCAAAAGAATATTTTCTTGATATTGTCTCAGTTCACTCATACCTATGGAAGGCACTCTTAACCGATATAGTTATAAATTCATCCTTGCAGATCACATACACCCATACATGCATGCCAATTGTCTTCCTTGAGACAGATGGGATCTGCAAACAAAACAATGTGACATGTCACATGCCTAGAATTGTTTGACAGTGGCTTGAAGAGCATGACCAAGATTTCCAAGTATTTCTTTGAGCCCTTCAATCCCCAGACTTGAATCCAATCGAAAATCTGCGGATCCGCCATACTCATCTTATTTGTAGTCTATGAATCTTTAACCATGCATCTTCCAGATCTTGCATCATCCATCATTAACCATGCATCTCCGGCAGCTTCCAGATGCACTGTAGTCTGTACGGCTATGGTGATAACCATCTAGCATCTTATTGAGTCACTCCCAGCCCATTAAGTTACTGTTCAAGCTGCATGTCAGCTTGTCTGGTGCAGCATGACCCTTGTTGTCCTTACACCATAAACATACAACTAACCATCTAGCTGCATGTGGCAGTTCCTCTCGATACTAGCTGATGATCACATTAATATGACTTAACCGTATATATTTATATGATTAAGATACACACATATATATTGACACATGAAAGTTTGTTTGTTTCTGGTTTTATAGCTCAAGGGCTACAATAGTCATGTTGCACCAGGACCTACTTTCTTCTGAGGAATCCGAACCTTGGGACCTACAATTTTGCAAAGTATCTGAATCTCTTACAGCCTAGGGAACCAAATCTTGGACTACAGTGAGTAGTGTGATCTTTATGAGATCTCTAAGTAAGCGTTCTTTGCACCCTTGGGAATCAAACACTAGTTAATGGCACACTAGATAAACGCGTTGCCTCACTGTGCCATGGCAGGGCGATAGTAAAAGCAGTGGTAAAATCTGATTGAAAATAAGAATCAGTTGTTAACTATTTTTGCTGTATACTGAATGGAGCAGTAGAGTCTCAGTGAACTAGTTATAAAGCTTTTTGTAATTCAGTGAACAAACTAAATGTTAAATTTTTAGCCATTCACTAATAGGTAAAAATGCTTTATAATGGAACTTAGATCAATTTTTGTCAAAGCTAAGTGAAATGAAAATTATTTTTGGAAATTAAGCTTTCATGTGATTTAGTGTACATCAAAAGTTTCACAATTTAATTGTTTTGAAATACTAATATGAACGTGTTCTTTTAAATCAAGTGCTTTGGCCAGACAAACATTTGGAAAATTATCAACTTCGTGTTCACAAGGTAAAAATATGCATATTAATGTTTTCAAGCTTTAAATCTACATTAAGTAAACAAGGAAAATCAAAAATTAAAAATGCCCTTACTTATGACATAAAAGAAATCTAAGCATACACTACATATCTGTGGAGTAGCATGACTTTAGACAGTGGGTAATCTCCAAAAATATTTGCTCGTTAAATCCGGGTTCCAAAAAATTTACTCGTTAAATCCGGGTTCCTGGTGGTTCCTTTCAATTTCTTGGTGCTTACATTACACTGTTTTTAACAGCCCCAATTTTTAGCTGCCCAGCTCGCCCCTTAATTACAACCATGTATAAATTCACGGCAGGAACCATGTATAAATTAATAACTGTCGTAGCAAAAACTCACTGTGTAATTGTTTTTGAATAGTTATCTATGTAGCTAAAAATAAAATGCAGTTAAAAATCTTAAAAAATCCACTTTGAATTATAATGGGATCAACTGTAACTATTATTTCCACTATAAGAATATTTTTCATCCTTTTTTTTCTTTCCACTCATACATTCTAAAAAGTCCAAAAATTTGATCACAGAACAGCCCAATCATTACCTTTAAAGAAATTTTATCCCAACTGTACCTGAAACTTAGTATAATTAAAACTTTTGGGGTCCTACATCTCATTAATGCAATATTTAACCAGTGTATTAAAAAGCACTGCAGTAGAATGCAAATAGTTAACACTGATTTTTTTATATTCTGTTAACTGCAAATGGGCTTACTGAAAAATGTAAATGCACTCTTAATGAGTCTAAATTTGTTTTTAACAGTAGGTGCACATTTTTCATTTGATTGAATATTATAACCCTTCGCAGGGATGGCACAATTACCAAATGGTTATCATGGAAACAATATAAAATCAATATAAAGTATCTTAACAGTTATAATTCAAATATTCAATACAAGACACCTACACAGAAGGTTGAGCAATATAAGTCATGTTTCGTTGATCTGGTAAGGAACCAAATGGGTTAACCCTTTTCAAATCCACCACATAGACAGAAACATTAGTAGAGTAGAAGGCACCAGCAATCTAAAAATAAATGAGATTCAGGATAACAAGGTATCATTAGTATAACAACATTTGACACAACTTTGCTTTACGTATTAACTCAATTATTACATTGTACATAAATTACATTATACATAAATTTTATAGCTATGTAATTTTTATACTGCTAAAAATACATAATTTTAAAACATCAAATCCAAGTTACATTTATTTATGTTTTGTCGTCTGGAGGAATTTTAAAATATCGATACTTTTTTGTTTAAAATAATCACATACTCAAGTATCATCAGCTTCATTTTCCCAGATGATACGCAAAAACATTAAGTGGCATTACAGTGTTTTCATTTTTCGTGTTACCATTTATAAAAGGAGGACAAAAACTCATTTTTTCGTTAGATACGTATTTTTTCAATTTGCAACCTTAGGTAATAAAGAGTTAAAGAAACATATTTGGAAAAGATAAAGAAAAAGAAAATTTCATCCCCAATAACTTGTGATTACAAGCGGCCACACTTTTTTGCATTCCAAGACTGCACCAAGTGTCCTCTGGGATGTGAGATGGCTTAATATTATCGCTGACATAATATGTTTTACAGGTTTTCGATAAGGGGGAAACAAGGGTAACAAATCAAGTGGCATATGGTACCCCGCAATGAAATTGTGCATCCAGACAGTACAGCCAGGATTTTCTACTATATACCTTCCGTATACTTTCTGATTAAAAATAAAAAAGAGCCATTTTATTACACTGGTTTAGCAAACTTAATCCAAATCAAGATAAGTTATCTCATACCCACAAAAATTGACTGTACATTCTCATATAAACCAGCTAAAATATTACTTTGATTTTTTACACAGCTAGGGAGGGGTGAATTTTACAATACAAATTGCTACATTATGTACATACTAAAATGGCACATTATCATGAGACAAGGGCTCGACAAACCCTGGCAAACTGTACTCCTTCGTCTGATTAAGGAGACATAGAAAGCTAGTTGGAAAAGAAGATTTCCTATTCGTCAGTTTTAAAAATCAATTCGCCAATGGCAACTTAATTTGTAAAGGTCGGATCATGATAGAACATATTATAATGAATTTGTCACTAACACCATACATTTGCTACTACAAAATAATATACGATACAATGACAATAGATGACAAAAACATTTTACCAGTTGATTTTGACAAGATGTGATGTCAAACACTTTACCCCATCCCATTACAAGGGTATCGTAAGTTCTTGCAGGTTCCCAGCCATAAACTTTTAAAAGATCTTGGGATCCGCTAAATAAACACTGACCATCAGAGTTAAACAATATACACCTGGAAAATAATAGAGAGCCCTATCAAAAATTCCATCCTATAAATGAAAATAATTGTAACAGAAAAGAGAATATTATTTTCACAGGCATATGCAGGGTAGAGATGAGTTTGGGTTCATTTTTCGAGGCCAGAGCCATAAAACACTTTGTGGAAATTTGAGCCCCAGCCCATCCGAACCCAAAACTTCAAATATAACTTTAACCCCTAATAAAACCCTATGCTTAAAACGTTATCTATTTTATGTTATGTATTATTTTCCGCATAATGCTACGTACCAGTTTCTCACCCGTGATATAATGATTTAAAATTTAAGAAATTTGATAAACTACATCATTTAATTTCCTTCAAATTTTCACATGCATGTATTTTTACAATCCTCAAAAATGAATCACATAACTGTATTTCTTGGAAAATTTCAATATTGAAAAGTCAATTTTTGGCTCCAGGTATGTATCTAATGAGCCCGAAAACCATATGACAGGGGTCTTCAACCTTATTCAGTCCCAGGGCCAATTTTTCTTATTCCTGTAGACCCGCGGGTGCATTTATGTATAACCAATATTAGGACTGGACAAAGGCAGATCAAGGGGGGGTGGGTGGGTGGGTGCCATCTGTGCCCTCTGTATCATCCTTTGTTGATATTGTTTTCATTAGGTCTCTATATTAGTTTTGTGTGCCCACCCAAAAATATTTTCTGGATCCTCCTCTGGGACTGAATATATATATATATTACAATATAAAATACGTATGGACGCAAAAAAACATTTACAATACTTTTAGTTATTAATATATAAAGCGAAATCAAACCTTATAGTGATATTTTTGGCACTGCTTATTTTTAACAATCCTGTCAATATCAGGTCTTATTTTTGATATTGCAATCCTAAAAGTGTTTCCAAGGTGGACGTCAGTTATTCTGATCCCAACTTTTGATTTTACCAACTTCATTCTTGAAAACAGCTGTTTGCGGACGCATTGGCGTACGCAGGGAGGTGGTAGGGAGAATTGTGGGAATTGTAATTGCGACTGCAATATAATTTTTCTATATACATATGAATGTATAAAGTTACAGCTCTATAACCCCCATTGTAAGCCTGAATAATAACGTTTTCAGAGCATGCAGTCAGATGGTTGGGAAGATGTTCTTATCGACATATTTAGAATAGAATTTGATGAGTCCTAAGATGAATTCCTTTAAAATCACTGTTGCACTGCAAATCAATAAAACTATCTTTACTGACCCTATGCGCTGGAAAACTAAAGTAAAACACGATTGAGGGAAAAATAGAGTGTTACTTTAGTTCTATAATGTTTTAAGATATTTATTACGAAATGTGAAAATGACGACAGAATAAAATACATAGATTTCATACTCAGAGGAAGCAGGGGGCACCAGTTTTGTATGAAACAATTTGTATTTTTTCATGAGCCGGCGGGCCGCATGTGGCCCGCGGGTTGAATACTCTTGTCATATGAAATAAAGTGTCCTAACCCAGACTTAGGCTGAACTTGTTTCATCTATAATGGGGTTGATGGCGTTGCAGCTCCCACCATGATGAAATTTTGTATATATACATATGAATATATGGAATTGTAGCTCTATAACTTCTCAATTACAAGCCTGTAACCCCATTATGAACTCTCTACATACACCAATGATAATTTTGTGCATCGCAACAAAAAAGCAAATCCTTTCCCCCTCTTAATTATCAGATTAATCTTGAAAAACAAGTATTAAAAATAAGATATTTAAAATAATTACAATTAGAAATTAAATTATATAAAATTTTATAGTTTGAGAAATTGCATTATATTAATTTCAAAATGTATTTTCCTCAAAATGGATAATAATGCTTAATTCCCAACAGCATTTGACTATATTAAAGATTATTCACATACTCTTAATGAAATATTAATCCAAATCTTCCTTATAATTAAAAAAAAATAAAAAGACTTTAAATAAAAGCACATTTACAAAACAGGGGAAAAAATGCACAATAACGAAGACAGCAGTTCCTTAAAGCGTTTTGTCCCTAAACTCAGTTTACGACTTTTTCATATTAGTAATGTGTATAAATTTTCATTCTTTTTTTGATAATTATAAAAGATTAATATAAACCTATCATAAATTGTGACTTACATGATCGGACCTGATTCTACTTCTGATGTAGAAACCATTTGATAGCTTTCAAGATCCCAAAATTTGACTGTTCTACAAATGAAGAAAAATTATACAACAAAGCAGGTAAATGTGAAGTGGAAAATACACTGAAATAATTAAATAAAATTTATAGGTTGGTTGGTTGGTTGTATTTTTATGGCGCAAAAATTTATAAGATCAAGACATAAACACATTCCATACAAAGAAAAACAATAATTCATAACAATTGCAGAATAAAAAATATACAGCAATTTCTCCCCTTAACGATTTTCAAGAGATGGTGAAAAATCGTTAATAAAAAAAAATAAAATACATAAACTGAAAATTGTGCAATTCTATGAAGCGGTTGCTAGGTCTATAGTATACCATCGATAAACAGAAATTGTCATTAATTAGAATAAATAGCATTACTAAGAAAGAGTAATGTATATAAAGTACAAAAAAGATAAAGAAATAAAAGTCAAAGAAATTCAGGGGAAATATAATTCTTAAACATAATTATAATTTTGGGAAACAAAATTAGATCTATATGCCATCTATTTTAATAATGTTTATTTATTACTTTACTGTGAAAAGACAGCAAAGGTTATATTGCACTAGAATCTATGTAGCTTCCTGAAGAATTTAAACCACTGCTGTCAAAAAAGCTAAACCCTGGACTACGATGGGCAGAAAAATTAAATACAATCTACAATATCCTTAGGAGTTAAACCCGGATTAACGGATATTAGATGAAAAGCCTACCACTAGGCCACTGTATGGCAATGGACATTCACTTTTCTGAAGAATCTGAACATCTTAAAGACCGAAGGAAACAACATCCACGAACTACAATAAGAAGTTAGTTGGTAAGTTTTGTTTTTGTTTCACACCATTGAGGGTCAAACTTGGCTAAATAGCATACTAGGTGAATACATTGCGACTGCAAGGTCTATTTTAGTCATAAATAAGAATTATAAAAAATTCAGTAAGTGCCGAAAATTTGAAGAGAATAAAATAAAAATAGACATAAAGTAATCATAAATAAATGAAAAAAAAACAAGGAAATACCTTAAAAGCTGCAAATGAGATTTTGTACATGTGTGTAAGTACTTCAATTTGATTCAGTTGAAATTAATATATAAATAACAATACATATTGTCTAGGTAAAACAACTTTCCTTGTATATGCATATTAGGGTGGTTCATTATATTATATAAAAAAAAAGAAATTTACAAACATGCTCCACAAATCTGCCCTTGTTACAATACCCAATAGGAGTTCACATACTGGGAATTGGACTGTTATCAGGATATTTAGGGGTCGCAACAATTTATCAGTTGCGGTACTATTTTAAATTTTTCCCTAACAGCTATGTATGCATTGTTATGCAGCCATGGGTAGAAATTGGATTCCCTTTTTTAATGCTAATATAGTGCGCCATTTTATGCAGGACAACCGTGTTTCATTATTAAACATGATATTCAAATTTCTACGATAAAAAACGCTTTTTTAAAATAAACTAATGTGAAAAGCTGCAAAAACGAGGTAAACTACAACAGAAAAAGTTGAAATTGCTATCTTTATCCAAATCAAGACGATCGAACCACGTGCTTTCTGGCTTGATAACTTTGGCACTGGGATAGTAAGTTGCTACCTGACATTGCTGGTGGCAAGCATAAGGTGGATCGAGTGGCAGTTTTTGTTAGCGGAGATGGCATTGAGAAACTCCTAGCAGTTCCAGAAATTTGTAAAGGCACGGATGAGGAACAGGCCAACGCTTGTTTGTCTATCCTTGATGAGTGGCATCTGCGGACAAAGATACAGGGACTAGTTTGTGATACCACAGCTTCAAATACAGGGATGACACTCGGTGCATGTACATTATTGGAGCAGGTCTATGAGATTATGCTTTCAAAAGTTTTAAAGGTTGCATTAAGCCCTTCTGAGGGACCAGAAGTGAAACTGTTCACACGCTTTCAGAAAAAATGGGATTTGATTAATAAAGAAGACTTCACAACCGGAAAAGACACGCTGTTTGACATTTCTGATGACATTATCAAACTCTGTGATGAAATGGTGGCATCCTACACCAAAACAATAAAGACCCAGCAACTTAGAGACGATTATCTAGAACTATTAAATTTATGTTATATATTATTTCTCGGAGGAGGAATATCGGATGAGAACATTAAGTTCCGAACACCAAGCTCGCCCGTTAGATGATGAAGGCAATTTATTGCCTAAAAATATACATGTTCCAGGAACAGCTTATTATCACTACTTCAGAGAAGAAGGGCATCACAGACATAAGCCTATTCGTGAGTCTTATTTATGGTCAGTACTATAACGAAGCGCCACTCGCAGAGAGAGCACCTTTCAATGATGCAAAACTTCTTTCGCAAATTCAAGCTTACTCGAACTATGAAATTGGAGAAGCTGCAGCAAAAGCCTTTCTTCATTCACCACCTTTGGTACTTTTCCGAACATTTAGTGTGACTTGCTCTGTTCGATTTCCGTGTTGAGGTGTATACCAAAAAGAAGATGAAGAACCTGTAACTTGCTCCAAACGAGAAGCGGTTTAAACAACTGGATTGTGCAAAATTTAACTACCAAAATCCTCTCAATACCTTTGTAACTCAGCATACTGCAGAACTTTTTGATCTCATTGCGGACATTGGACAGGAAATAGTAAAGTCATTTCTGGAGAAGGAACCTGCAGAGTGGGAAGTGGATCCAATCCATATTGAAATGAAGCAGAAGGTTCGCCAGATAAAGGTTGTTAATGATTGTGCCGAACAGGGTGCAGCCCTAATCCAAGCATTCAACTCTGGCATTACAAAAGACGAGGAACAAACCACTATCTTCTCTGCATTGTAGATCTGCATTGAAAAAATTATCCCATTGCTTCTAAATCCAATGTGATCAAGATGGCTTTGGTTAATGATTAACTTGTGTTAATATTATGCAAAGCAAAAACAGTCAGGTTTTTTGAAAAGTAAAATTCGTTATCGTGTGAAATTAGCTGACGAAATGACTTTTTCCACTTTTTTAGACATAACACTTAAAATGTCATAGTTCGTCACGACCATTAAATTTTGTTAGAATTCAATAAAATTTTGCAAAGAAGTTACTAATATGATATGGAACAAAAGCAACCTTGTGGAGAATAAAATTTGTATACTTTTCAAAAATGGACCACCCTAATATATATTAACAGCCAGAGCATGTGGGAAACAAAACATTTAAACATGCAAATTTGTATACCAAATCTCAAAATAGCAGACATTAAAAAAATTCATTTTATAAGCTTAAAAAGATTATATATGCATAATTAAAACAACATGAAAATAAGACAGCCGCAAAATTAATATGCATACCCATCACTACTTCCACTTGCTAAAAGAAATTCATTTGGATGAAATTCAACATCAGTAACAGATGAGGAATGTCCCCGAAAATCACACAACAGCTTTCCAGCTGCAAGATCCCATAACTAAAAATAAAATGAAAATAGGAATAAGTAACATTTTCTTTGTAATAATGATGAGTAAGAAAGTACACATACAATCATTTTCATATTGAACTAACTTACCCTTGTCAGATAAATGTTCCCCACCCCCTCTAAAGTACATAAAATCATTTTGAAGATATTGGTTACACATTCACATTATCAGGTGGACTAGGCAGTTGGTTAATTTACCACTTCTTACGGCCTTGAACGAGTTATATAATAATGTATATTTACTCAAGACCTGCTTCAAACATGCTGTTAGCTTTAAAAAAAATCTTATGTTGTGTTTAATAATGTGGAAAAATGAATTGTTTGTAGCATTATTTGTTTGCTTCAAACAAGGCAAAGATATTATTAATAGTAGTAATAGTTTTATAATTTATTTTTTACTTTCTACGTTTACAGTTGCATTATTAATATTTCACTTTTATGAAAACAAATTTTCTCTACAACCACACTTTGAATTGAAGTCTACTTTTTAGAATTACACTATTACAGGTAGTTACACTATTTTATTGTACGTACATGATTTATTTGCACTTGATACGATCTAACATGATAAATTTATTATGTCAAACAAAAATCACTACAAGACAAATATTCTTACCTTAACTATCTTTTCTTCTCCAGCAGATGCTATCCATCGGCCATCAGGGCTGAATTTCAAACTATTAACTTGCTTCACATGTCCCTTAAAAATAAAATTTACATTTACAAGGGCAACACAAATGACAATGTTTAGGTTCCCTTTAGCTGGCTTTGATCACTTTGTAAATAGGCTTTCAAGAATTTGCCAAGTGTAGTGATAAGAGAGAAAAATATTAAACATGCTTTTGGATATTATAAGCTTAATTAATAAAAACAGTACAATGGATGAAAATCGAAACTTAACTGATAGCCTATCTGCTTGGCAATTATTTTTACCATACATACTGTCAGTGGCGGCTGGTGGGTTATTCAAATGGGGAGGGGGTTCACCAGTGGCAGAGCTAGTACCTTTGTTCCCCGGGCAAACCAAAATTCTGGCACCCCTCTGGCACGGTGCTTGCCCCTTCACTGGTCTCTCTACAACATTCTAGGTCATGTGCCCAGACTGCTCCTTCTAGTTACAGCCCTAGGTTTACCATGCATAAATTAAGAAAAGAAATTTTCACAGGTCAACAAAACGTACAGAATAAAATATATTGTGTTCTTGGCATAAGATTGAACGAACTTGTAATGCAACTTAAAAAATGCACTGTCAAGCTGTTGAAGAATACCAAGCAAACAGAATTCTAATGTGGAGTTTAAATGTGACTGCGAGTATTCATGTTCGTTTATTTATTTATTTTTTTAAATTAGATATGACAAATCAGCGCCACCGTAACTTACCCAACTTGGATCACCACTTAGTTTTGCAAACAGGGGACAATAAAAACAAAACAGTCTGTTAGTTAATTCACATTCACAAATCCATAGATTTTTCTCATGTAATTAATATAGTTTTTGATTTTATCATCTGGATAAGGTCAAGCCTAGTGTATGCCTAAGCAGTTTGATTTCTATTTTGATTTCCAGTTGTAACGTTGAAAAATGCAATAGTTTAAGCTCTGAGACACCTATTTTACTAAATGCCATCTTAACTATTAACATATAATAACATTAAATGATAAATTGTTTTGTATATATATATGAGATATTATTACCATTCACAGGGTTAACACAATTGCCAAATGGTTGATACATAGGGCCACTGGAGCATACTTTTTGTAAATTGCTCGCAAAAGAAAGAATGATTTCACTGCGCCTGGTGTAGCGGTGAATGGCCCATAATATGATTTAAAATAATGCTCGTACACATAATAATAATAAAACTAACCATAATAGTTAATTAAAAAAAAAATCAAACTAACCGAATGTAACAAAGTAGCAAACAAGATGAGAGCCCGGGGGAGAAAGAAACTAAATAAAGGCAATTGCGTTCCATCTCCCGCACACAGAAAATGTGCGAATGGTAGCGACGTAAGCGGCAAGTATCTTACACTCACACCCTCCAATGCCTTCAGTGCTGAACTGCTTTTCGCGGTCAGTTTTCCCAATAGCACGTGCGACACCTAATACTCTTCTCCTTGCATCCCAGTTAATAAAGTCACCAACCAAATAAAGTAATAATTGACTTACACGTAATAAATTTCGTATTTTATACTATTACAGTTTCGTATTATGTGCTTGATATTTTATTTTACTTAACTTGTTATATCTTATTTTCTTCATAATTTCTCTTCAAGGATTCACATGCTCATGTGCACCAATGGACGAGCCGCCACTGCATATTATTTTAACATTTTTAAAATGTGGCATTTATTAACAGCACTATCAACTGATTTGACCAGATATTCAGTGCCTTTAAAACTAATCAGCATGATATATCATCTACAGATGAAATATGAATATGCACATATGTTACTTTTTCCTTATTCATTAACTTAATAAAAGTCCTATGAATAAATTAAAACTCTTCTACCGCTTCACTGTACCTTGGTAATCTAAAAAGTAAGGCAACAAGAGCTCTCACGGGTGGGTGCAATAATCTTCCTGTTAGTCAAATTTTCTACCTGGGGGAAACAGCAAACAACACTGGCATTTAAATGCCACTGGTAGGTTAAGCAGGTATTGCATCAACACAATGAAACATCGGTTGTAAGATTGCTGCACTGACGGAAACATGGTTGAATATTGAAGTGTGATAAAATTCCTTCTTTTAAAGAGAACTTCACCATCAGAAATTCGTCAACTTGTTAAGTTTATGGTGATAATATGATATCCTGTAAACAAGTTTGGTTTTGGCATACTGACTTCGATAAAGATAAGATAGATATACAATGACTTGGTTGGCCAACTGCATCCATCACCGATGACAATGTTTGCCTCATTGAAGCTTGGATTTAAGATGATCATCGAATTCTACTTAGAGATATTTCTAAGAAACCCAACATATCTCAGTGTGCATAATGTTGTTAAAGGGCAAATGGGCTACCAGAAGACGTGTTCACAGTGCCATATTCCCCAATAGGCTATAGAATAGGGCGGCAGAATTTGAGAGGTGGTATCAAATTATAAAACATTTTTTTTGCCAGTATATTTTCAAAAATGAAAGCAAATATTTATTTGACAGAGGCAGCAAAAACTATGGGCTGGCTCTGGGCATAGCGAGAGCCCTCTCAAACTTCCAATTAACTAGGCCGGGAAAATTCGCCTGTAACGACATGACATGTATGTTACGTAGCTGGTTATATGAAAACGGCCTGTCCAATGTATATTCTAATGTTGATATTGCACATAGAATATTCACAAGTATGGCAGCCATAAACTGTTCTGTGGAACTATTTTTTTGTTGCCTTAAAAGAATTAAAAGCTACCTGCGATCAACTGTATGTGACGATAGATTGAATTCATTACCAATTTTGTATATTGAGTCTAATATAACAAAATCAATATCACATGATATAATCAGATGTTTTGCCGAGAAGAAAGATAGACATCATGCTTTCCATTTAAATACCAGTGTTCGATATGCTTTTATTTTTTTCTAAAATTAAAATCTATTTCAATAAAATTGAATTTGATTTATTATATACCAAAAAGAAATAATACTTCAACATATGTTAACATTGCTTAATGTTTACGTTTCAATTTATGAGTTTGTTTTTGCTGTCAATACAAAAGTTTTTTGGCGTATATTCAAATGTAACAATTTTTAAGTTCCTATCACTGATTGGGAGGGTAGGAGGTGGCAGAATGATAGAAAGGGGCAGTAAAATGGTAAAACCACACATGCGTGTTCGCATCTAGGCAATTCATAGATAATCACAAAGTCACAAGCATGGAATTGTTTCTCATACACTTGATGCAATTTAATGAGAAAGGCATTTTGATCCTGCAATGTGTCATTACAGGGGATGAAATCCGTGGTGTGCGGTCCATAGAAGCAATGTAAGCATTGCTTGCCTAATATCAATTTGAAACACATTTCCATTGCCAATTTAAATTACAGAAAACTTAATTATAAAAGTTCAGCAAAATCTATGCTGCATATCTGAAATTTTGTCCGAGGTCAAACTAACTACTTCGCAATTTTTTGCCCCTGGATGGCACCACAATCTGAGGGTAGGACTGTCATTGGATCAAAAGCAATTCAATTTCTGCTTGTTAATTATGGATCACTATAGACATAGGTCAGGAATAATATTATTGTTATCGTATTTTCATTTCCTATTTTATCGTATTTTCAGCTTGAAATCTGTGAGTTCATCAAATTAAATGTCCGTTAAATTTATAAATACTGATTGTTTTAATTTTTTAAGCATGTTAAGCATGAAATAATTTTCATCTGTTAAGCAATGTTCTAATCGCTTAGGTTAACGATAATACTGCCATCTAGTGGTATCAATACGAATTTTTATTGCATTTGTCAAAGTTATCATTGTCATATATTGAAAAAAAAAAACTTATTACAAATATGAAAAAGAACTCCAACTTTCACAAAAGTGTTATTTATATATTTGCCAAAAAACAGAAGACTGGAATTTTTACTTAAATAGGACTAACCGTAATGTACTATAAAAATAAAATTTACTTTCTTGTTTACATATCTCAAAAATAAATATACTGCTTGCCTAAAGGAAAATGTCACCGCACACCACTGGATGAAATGTGGTTGCATCATGTGACACCTGAGATGAAGTGAGCATCCATGTCATGGAAACATCTATTGTCACTCCCTTCTAATGAATCGAAAATCGCCACCCATTTGGACCTTTCGTAGAAGCACCTGGTTGGTAGTTAATTCACAAACGATATGGGCATTCAGCAAGCCATCATGATGTGGCTTCAGGCAGTTGATGCTGATTTCTTCTATGGTGAAATCGATGCTTTGGTTTACCATTGGAATGCACAGTGGCTATGTTGAAAAGTAATATTTACTAATGCTTACTACAGTATATTCGTATATGTGCCTGTGGAATAAAGTCTGTCACCAAGAGGCCTTGTTACCTTACTTTTTGAGCTATCCTCGTATGTACAGATGTATTGTTTTATGAAACAGATTGCACATAATATAGAAATGATTTATTTAAGAATCTTCTTTTTGAATGGAGCATCACTGTGTTTCACTGAATCTAAAAGGTGCACAAACTGATTTTCATGCCACAAAGTACACTAAACCTTTTCTCTAATAGAAGTTTCATTTAAAGATGATCACTACAGAAAAACAGACACCACACGTTAGCAATATTCACTGTATTAAGTTATGAGTTATGAATTGTTAAACGTAAGTAGCAATGGTGGGTTGTTTACCGCAAAAGAAATACTTGCACATTTGAAAATCTCCATCACCACCAGGAAATGTACAAACAACATGTTCAGGTAAATTTGGATCTCACGTTTTTTAAAGCAGAGCTTTGGAAATTTCAATATCAAAAGTCGTTATCAAAAGTACGTTAATGTAATAGTAGACCAATGAAAATATAGAGATAAAAAAATCTACCATACATGATACATGCAGTACAATGCTTGTAGTTGTAAAAGTGTTGATTTGAGTAGTGACCACCTGTCAATTTAAATTAATGACAAACATTGAATGTATATAAGGTATTGTAAGCAATGGACAGTGAAAACGAAAAAAAAAAATTGAATCAAAAGGGGTTAGAAATTATCACAATATTTTTGAAAATGGGTTCAGAACATGTTTTGTGTTTGCCAACATTTGGCTTCTCAAATTCTAATAGTCGATCAGAAAGAAATACGATTGATTTTGGCAGATTTCACTAATATAGCTGATAAGGAGAAATTTAACATCGTTAGAGAAGGAAATATGCAGTTTTTTGCATAACTTAACAAAAATTTGAATAAGGAGCACCAGCATCTCCTCAAAATGAAGTTTTGACTAGACAGTAACAAAGAAAAATTATATAGATCCGTCTTTTGATTTCCAGGATATTATTTATTTTTGAAAGCTGAACTATATATAAAATGCATATCAATGTCTGTGATCTAAAAGAAAAGGTTAGAAGAAAGCATCTGGATACTCAAGAGCTTAAGTATTGTCAAGAGGGGCATTCCTGGACTTGTTATAGGATGTAAATAGCTTCCGTAGATGAATTAATGGATGTAGACAGGGGCGGACTGAGCCAATGCGTCCTCATAGGACTCTCGCCCTTCGATAATCCAAGGTATGTGCCCTTTGAGAGTACCAGTCCTCCCGTGGATGTAAATACATCTTTCTATGCATGGATGATAAGAAATGAGATAAATAATTATGCAGTAATGGATTATTGTAAAATAAAGTGATTTTGGGAATTAAAGACTACCTCGCATATATTTTCCTGTTTTCCCTTATTTTATTCATTTGCATTTTTTGCACCCCAAAATTACATTGGAGACAGGAACAACAGACTATATTACCTTCAAACAATGACACGTTTATAAATACATACAACTTAGCTTGTTGAGAATCAATCGAAGTTCCCACTCGCATTGGAGAAAAAAAATTCTCTGATCAATCACATGCAACTTTCAACTAAACTTAGGTTGTTGGAAAAATGGCTTCACATTCACGGGAAATTTAACCATCCAAAACAGAAGTTCAGAAGAATTTTCTTGTTTTGTGGTTTTACGGCTCAAAGACTACAATGGTCATGCTGCGCCGGGACCTACTGTTTTCCGAGGAATCCGAACCCCTTCAGGCCTACAGTGAGCAGTGCGATCTTTATGAGATCTCTGAGTAAGCGTTCTTTGCACCATAGAAGTCAAATCTGAGTTAAGGGCGCACTAGGCAAACATGTTACCACATTGCACCACCATAGTGCCCAGGGTTTTCCCCAACTTTTCCTAAGTTTGACCAAAAATCTTGTTTTTTCCCTTTGATCTTTAGGGACGATTTCAAATTCTCTGACAATTCCAGGTCCTGGTGCGTGGGGAACCCAGATTGACGTTCGTTCGTATTTTTACAGTGCAAGTACAGCAAAAGTCAAGCTAAGCTACACCAAGAAAACAAAAGAGCTCTAGTCTAAGCTCAGATGTGGATGCAAAAAACTATTAGTTACCAAGACAAGCAGCTTTAGGATTAATCTGAACCTCCATTGCCAAGGGAACCAAACCACAGACTACAATGAGCAGAAAAATGGTACACGTTCGACGATACCATTGGGAGTCAAACTTAGGTTAATAGCACAAAGACGAATATGTTACTACTACTACTACTACGCCACCATAGGGAAGTGAACCTACATTTTTCTGAGTAATTCAAAACCCTTAAGGTCTACAGAACCGACTCTCAGACTACAGTAAGCTGTTAGTGAGTAATCTTTTTTTTTTTTTACCGTTAGGAGTCAAACCCAGGTTAACGACTTGTTAGATAAATGCGTTACTATTGCACCAACACAGGATCACTAGGAATCATACCCAACCCAGTGAATTCCATGTTCATGGTTTTGGTCATTGGGCTACTACAATATTTTGTACCGAAATAGAAATGTACATTGCTAAAAGGGAGAAAAGACTATAAAGGTTCTATCAAATTAAAAATTTATTAATGTCGTAAACGTTATTGGACATAAATTTTCAAAGGAAAAGATGAAAAATTTTAACACCTTTTTAATTGCAAAATCTCGTTGAGTGGCATAAAAACAGGACTTTTTTTAAAGCAGAAAAAGGTTACATAACGATTTTTGAGAGTTAATTCCAGTAAAATTATTTTCAACATTAAAACACCTTTTCCACTATCTCTTAGTTAAATCACAGAAATTCAAGTTCATGTAGAAAAATAAGCGATATAAAAATATGACATCAAACATTTTTTAACTTCTTCGTTTCAGTTTTAAATCCATTTACAAATT
>QLNU02015270.1:125047989-125062471 GCA_006491805.2 Dysdera silvatica
GAAGGAAGGAAATGCTCTTATTTTTCCACGAAAATTGTTGAATAATTTATTACATAAATCGGGACAAATTGAAGAGATGTATATATCATCAGATAGTTTGGAATCTAGATTTGGAACTGTAATTTTCAGAAAAAACTTCTGTTGTATAAAGCAATTTGACCAAATGCTGCTTAAAGTATTACAAGCTGGCCTCTATGATAAAATTATAAAAGATTTTCTTTTCCAGATATTGATAAAAGTTGAGGTTGATGTAGGCAACCCTACAGTTCGAGTTATCTCTCTCCATGATGTAGTAGGAGCCTTTTATGTCCTATTGATATTATACATTTTTAGTATTGTAGTACGATTTATAGAGCTATGCTTGTGCAGAAAGTAATGTTGAAATACTTAAAATCAGCATAAATCTAATAAGTTAGATTGCAAAGAAATTAGTAATAATTTACCTTATAATTGCCACCGCTTTTCACGTTCTTGTCTCTTATCACGCGCAGATTTCTATAAAATAAAGAAGGAAAATGTTAAATATAAAACCACGCAGCAAAATTTTCTGGAATTTAGTGAATGAAAAAATTTCATGACAAGTAAAAAAAAGCATAAAAATACTTATTCACACGATGTATATTTTTCATCATAGAAATAGCATATTAGTAAACTTACCAATAAGTAAGATGACGGGACGACACAGGCAAAAACTAGTAGATCTAGGTAGAAGGCGATGGGATGATAGCCCCCTCTTTTGAGTAGGGATTATATCATAAAAAATGAAATGAAAAGTACCGGGCTAAACATAAGAATCAAAAGCAAATAGCCCACCTCCCCCACCTTGAAAAATTTCTGAATTCCCCTTGACTGCAACCAGTTCTTCAACATGAAGAAAGGATATCTATACTTTTAAGAGAAATACAGGACTGACAGCGATGTCCCATTCTATGGATGATATTATCTATCGATCGAGAGCAATTAACGCTGCTCCTTCAAAGCTGTTACGAACTTCTCCAGGGCTTGAGCAAGGAGTGAGTTAAGAGTTATCTGAAGGGCTACGTGAAAGTCTACGTGAAGCATCCTACACATATTCAACAAAATCGATCATATTGAGAGATCGAACTGGTCACTCCATGCATACATTGATTCTTACGTGAAAGTACTGTTCCACTAACCAAATTCTATTTAGGCAAAGGTTCTCGTCTTTGATAAAAGTTTCGATTGCATAAGAACAGATACAGATATCTACGTTACGGTTTCGATACATTCAAACAGTGAAGTTTCCATTTAGCGTCATATAGAGGACAGTGCATTTATTTAAGGATATTCTGCTTCAAACACTCATGATGCTTCTACTGTAACAGTCCCTTGTTTGTAGGCTACAGGGATAATAGCTGGGACCCTGTGACGGATTTACCAGTAAGCTAAGTTGATCGAAGTCTAATGGAGGAAAATTCCCAATAGCAAAAAATTTACGAAAGTGAGTAGACCTAAGACTAAATATATATTTTGCCGATTGAATTATCGATTTTTGGATAATGTTTGCTACTTATCGAAATGCAGTCTATGGCGTAAATAGAAAGGGGGAATAGGGGGTGTTCCGTCACCCGCAGAAAAAGTTTAAATCTTCCTAGAATATCGAAAATTCATGTGAATCACATGTCAAGCATTAGGTTGGGTGGAACTCTACACCCTAAACCCCTATAATCCTCCTTGGAAATTGGATCTGCTTAGCCATTAAATACGGTACAATTTCTCCTTCGCCGAACCCTTTTTATTTGACGTGTGTTTAAATTACACTAAAATGTAATGAGTGATATTTCGTTATATTATGAAGTTTTATATATTATTAAGGAATACTATGCCTCTTTCATATTTTTTTTTTAATAAAGATTTGAACTTTTTCTATTTCCATGCCTTTTATATCAAATTTTAGCTGTTATTATATTTAGGTTAAATAAGACATTAGAAAAGGGGGAGAGGTTCTAAAGGCGCCAAGTTCCTGACCACTTGTAAAAAGACGAATTTCTAATAACAGGAGCCTTAAATTAAGAATTTGATAAAGGCGCCAAAATCTTAGTTATGACTCTGTAGTTTTATTTATTCAGTGAGAATAGGCGGCAAAATGTATCAACCTATAGGCGTCAAAATCATAACTTCGCCTGTAGGGAACTCCACTGATTCTCTCTGCATCAAATACTGTTCAGAGTCGCCCTGTAAGCAATATTTGGACTCACCTATGAAAACTATACACCAGAGATGTGTAAAATTGGTTACTAACCTAATCAGTGTAACGCTTTTGTCCATATTTAGTATGTACCACCATTAGTTTTAAGACCAGCTCACTTGCATATGTGCTCAATTCACTTAACTTTAGGTAATGGAAACAAACACTGTACGTTGTTTAGTATAGAGACTTTATTTTTGAAGACGTCTTTGGTATTGTAGAGACTAATATCATCTTCGCAGAAGCTCCAAAAATAGAAGATCGTAATTGGGCTAGCATTAAGGTCCTATTTATCATGCAGTTAATAGAGATATTGTGCTGTATGACAGTCACAGCTTTCATTTTCCTTTGGATCATTCTTTAGAACGTTGCATCTGTGCTCTGAAATTGGTTCCATATTTGTTGACCACTTGCCATATTTGTGGACAAACTTGTCCTGTCCGTCTAATTTTAATTTCCCCCTCTATACGGTCACTTCTTCTATCAAATTGTGTCATAAAGCCATTATTAGAAAACGGTTAGCTTAAGGCACTCTTCGTCGAAGCTCTAACATGAAATGGTGACCCATTCAGAGCCTCCCATTTTCATGTTATTGTCCAGTGTGGTGAACCAATACCAGCGCCTACGATACTCTGGCTATCTAAGCCTTACTTTCCGTACAGAGCATTTGTTTCGTAATCAATGACAATTTTTCTGGATTTTTTCATTATTTATGAAAAGAAATGTATAGCACAGAGAAAACACGCTTTTCTTCTTTTAACATATTAGCTACCCATCTCTTTGTAACCTAGTAATAGTGATATTAAAGTGAAATCTTTAATCCAAAATTATCTGATCTTTTGTTTTGACTCGCATGCATGCATACACACACACGTACACACACGCGCGAGCACACACACACGCACGTACGCTGTCTTTGAATAGATAAGAGCACTCTCCTCCCCCTCTGATTTAAAACGTCAAGACTAAAGAAGCGAGAATCTAGTCTAACAGTCTAGTCTAAATGACGCCGACGTTCGTATGCAGCTTTCTGCAGAAGTCCTTTAGAATTTACATATGCCAGTTGCACTCGGGTTTGCTGTTTTCATTTGAGAAAAAAAATGTCGCAAAAACGTAAACGCTTATCTTTAAGAGAGAAAGTCGATGTTATAAATTTAAAAGAAGCTGAAAAATTAAGTGCGCGTGATTTAGCGGAAATGTTGGGCATTGGGAAAACTCAAGTATGTGGAATTTTAAAACGGAATGATGAACTTTTAAAATGTTGGGCCGAAAATGGTAACCAAGAGACCAAAAGAGATTTCCCTAAAACAGAAGGATTAGCTGTGGATACCTTAACATTTGAATGGTTTAGCCGTGCTAGGTTGAAGAGCATTCCTTTGTCTGGAACTTTAATTCTAGAGAAAGCACTAGAAACTGCTCAAAGAAAGGGACTTTCTGATTTCAAGGCTTCGGGTGGCTGGCTGGATAAATTTCGAACCCGACACAATATTTCTTATAAAAATGTATGCGGTGAAAACTCGTCTGTTGACAACGAAATTGTTTTTGATTGGAAAATGAAAGTTAAGGATCTTTTCAAAGGTTATGATGATAAGAACATTTTCAACTGTGATGAATCTGGCCTCTTCTTTCGAGCTCTTCCTGACAAAAGTATGAGTCTCAAAGGCGAAAAATGCAGTGGAGGAAAGATTTCCAAAGAAAGGCTAACCGTTATGTTATATATGAATATGATAGGCGAATTTGAAAGACCTCTGATCATAGATAAAGCTATGAAACCACGATGTTTTAAAGGGTTAATGTTAATGCATTGGACGTACAATGTCGGGCAAATAAAAAATCGCGGATGAACAAAGATTTAATGATTGAGTGGTTGTTAGGCTTTGATAGAAAAATGCAGCGAGAAAAAAGAAAAGTGATTTTAATTTTAGATAATGCTTCTTCTCATCCTGACATTGCTTTGGAAAATGTCAAATTAATTTTTCTTCCTCCAAACACGACTTCTGTTGGCCAGCTCTTGGACCAAGGCATAATTAAATGCTTCGAAACTTACTACCGTCAGTGCATTGTAAGACACCTTTTAGCAAAAATGTAAGACACTAAATCACCAAGCTCTCTTTCAAGCAGTGTAAGTATCTTAGACGCAATATTGTGGATTTGCTCTTCAGTAAAAAAAAACACAGCTGCAACTATGGGTCCTTGTTTTGTAAAAGCAGGAATTTCCATCACCAACAAAGCCACTACAGAAACTGTTGATGATGACATTATGAAAATCTTCCTTGAATCTTATGAAGATTACACGTTAATAGGTGAACAATTATCAACTGAAAATCAATCCACTAATGTTGATGACCTAATTGATGATATCAGAAACTACAATACAGAACTGGATAAGGAGCTAGAAATTGCTGAAAGCGAAGAAAATATTATGAAAATAGTGTCTAAGAAAGAAGCCATTTAATGCATTAGTAAATTAAAAAATTATTTTTTACAAAAGAATGATCCAGATGGTCTAAAAAATGCATTCGAATTAGGAATTCATGTGGAAGGGAAAATTGTAAAAATGTATAAAAAGCAAACCAAAGTTTCAGACTTTTCTTTTCAAAATAAATTTGTAATGCTGTACAATTAAATGAAATGGATAATTAAACAGAGAGATCGTTGTAAAAGGTGAGTGTTATTTATAAACGTAATATGTACTGCTAGTATATATATTTACTATAGTTAATTAAATCAAGCTTTATAAATGCTAAATTTCAACTGAAAAATTTTACGTATTTTTGTTTTTTCCCAATAATGGACACTTTTTAAAAACGTACACTTTTCCGTTCCCCGTCAGTGTCCACTATTGAGAAGTTTCACTGTATATAATCCTGTAACTGCCATTATAAATAAAATAAATCAGGAAAAAAATTCTAAATATTAATGGACAAGGAACTTAAAACAACAACAACCATGAATGGCTTCAAGGACACCTTAAAACTGTTCTTAAATATCAGAGACTATTAATAGCTGAGCGGAAGAGCAGCGATTTAATCGTTCACAGATCTTTCCGAGCAAGCCATGGACAACACAGGTTCGAGGCATGTGATCCACCTGACGCCACCACACAGGCTGAGCCATTACGCAAGGACAGTGAGAAATCGATGAAACGTCCAGTCGATGACCCTGAAATGGACAGCAGAGGTGCTCGGCCTTCGAGGAATAGGAGGGATACGGGGAAAGAAGTAAAGGAAACTATCAACCGGGATCGTCAAATGACAGCAGGGGGACAGGGTCACGTGAACGCCGCGAAAAAATCGTTACTGATCGTTTCAAAACGTCTATTTTTTTTTTTTATTTTTATGTATAACCAACCACCGTCCATCAAGTCCAAGGTTGGCACGTAATTCTTACGTCACGAAAAAACGCGACATTTTCAAACCTTATAAGAAAAAAAAAAGAGCAAAAGTCACAAAATATGTCTTAACTCACAATGCGATGTCCTAGCAATAAATTATCTATAATAGCCATAATCAAACATCATTATACTAAATCCAGGTAGGTTATGTTTATGAAGACAGGATAATAATGGTAAAGTCGCCCCCAATGGCGCTTATAAGTAGTGCTGGGGGTGGGGACTGAGAAAAATCATTACCTCCTTCAAGGCCGTCGAGCATTTTAGTAAATGTACAAGATACTAAAACGCTGCAAAAATAAGTGATACTGCTTGATAATTAACAATGAGCTAAAAAGTACCTTATTTTAAAATGTGACTGTAAAACTTTTGAAAGTAAATGCATAGCAGAATTAGGCAAATAAAATTTTTGAACAACGGCTAGGGAGGGATCAAGACCCTATTGCCCCCTATAAGAGCGCCCCTACACATTTGAAGTGGGACACCTGTTCATAGATACAAGCCTTAAAAAAAAAAAAACTAACATGGAATGCAATACTAGAAGAAAAACTTTACTTGACATGAAATTAAAAAACGTACAGTAGCTAAAAATTAATCGTTATTTTTTTTTTTAAGTCCCAAGACAAAACATCGTTTGGGACGGGATCGCGTGCTCCCCGTGACCTTCGAATCACGATACCTTAATACACAACGAAGTTCATTTGTAACCAAACCCAGTCCGATGCAGTGGTGCCAGATTGGGCTACAAGTATGGTATTGGGCGATGTTTTAAGTGCCCTCGCTACAAAAATTTCGAATTGGGCGACACGCTACTTTTTGGGCTACTTTTAGTTACCTTCAGGCTATAAATCTGAAAAATACGATACTTCTTGTTATACAATAATTTTTGCCACCCACGTTTCAATTACAGCTCAAACTAGAGCTTTTTTTATATTTGGAGAAAAAGAGACGCTTTCCCCATCCTGGATTCGAACCAGGGTCCCTCCGTTTAGCCCGGAGTGTCTTGACCTACTAGACGAATGAGGACAAGAACAAACGCATTTTTCTCCGTATATGAGGATGTAAGATATTATTACCCTTCACAGGGATAACACAATTGCCAAATAATGGTCAACACAGAAAAGCCTCCGGGGCGAGATTTTTGTGAGTTTTTCGTGGGGGAATTTATTATACAATAATTTTAGCTTACTTTTTATTTTCATATATAAAATCACAAAATATTATTAGTATTACATAATACAATAAAAATTTTGTTTGTTGAACATTTCTATTCGCAGTGAATGATAGTTTCACTAAAACATAACATGTTCGATACTCGTTCAATTCATAAAAGATCTCTGTGGTTCAATTCTTGTTTTGGTACTTTCAATCACAGAGATCTTATATGTACTCAAATGGACGTCACGTAATTCCGAAACTCGTTTAACATTGCAGTTCTGTGCAAACCTTCGAGCATATGTGCGCTATATAGGCTCGAAAGTGCAAACCATGGAACCATATTAGCAAGGTTAATTTTTCTATTTTCCTGTGTTACAGTACGTAATTATAATCAAGCGCGGATACAAGGGGAAGGTCACAAAAGTCATGACCCCCAAAAATATATTTTTTCACTGTAAAAAATTCCAACTTTTATGAAAAATGAAGGGTGTTATTCCAAGACCATGGCAAATTCTGTCCTTGAACCCCTCAAAATGAAAGTCTGTATCCGCATTTGATTATAATGGTGCAAGCTTGTTTAAGTTTAGATTGTACACTTCGGGATACTGTGGAAAATCGTTAACTTGGCAGTACTTTCCACAGTTAAACTAATGATTTTAGTTTAACTTGCATTCCATTCAATTTTCGTTTTATTTTTCGTTCAGCAATGAAAGTATACAAACGCTTATGTTAACCTGCTTATATATCTGTTATGCTCCAACATCAAAAACCCTCCATAAGCGAAATAAAAAGACCACAACGCATTGTGGCCGTTTCAAAAATGCCAAATCTTAGGGTCAAAAAAAATCTTCAGACATATCAGCGGTGTATCGGGGATGGCCCGAAGCCACATCCTTTTTCTAGGCTGCTATTGGAGCTACGACTACGATATTCCGCATTCAGAGGGATCCCTCCCAATTCCTCCCCCCCCCACTTTGTCCAAAAACGAACCAATCAGAGAGTATACGTGAGGGCACTTGAAATATAAAGTCAGGGCCGTATCGGAGGCGCCCCCCCATTCTTTTTCTAGGATGCTGTTGGAGATACTATTACTAGTTGCAAAATAATTCATTTTTATGTTTGGGCTACAAATAGTTCAAATCCGCTACTTTTGGAGCACAGTTTGCTACTTTTTAATCTTCAGATCTGGCAACACTGATCTGATGGGCTCAAAAACTGACCGTTCACTAATAGCTGAAACTTCACTTAATAATGCAGTGCGAGTATGCATGCCTCGCTAATACGGCAGGTTACGTTATTGGGTAGGGGAGCAGTAGAAAGGGCGGCCAGCGAAATATGACCAGTTAAGTTTTAGATTACCGCCGACAAGCGAATCACGGTTTAATTTTTTTTTTTTTTCTGCTTCATTTGCCGGTGTATTTAAAGGCCTGAAAACGTATTTACACTATCCTCCATGACGTACAGTACACCACAGCGCCATGCTTAAAAACATTACGCAGAGGTAAAAAAAATAATATATAAGAACATCCTTCTTAACCGCTTTTTAAAAGCAAGTCAGGCGCCGAAAATAATAAAAATGAATAGACAGTAAAACCTTGATTATCCGTCAAACAAGGGAATAGATCCTCGACGGATAACTGAAAAGACGGTTAAGCGAGGAAATGGAAATTTATAGTATAATATAGTATGATTTTATTAAAATTATACATTTAAAAAAAATTACATCGTAAAACTTACTGAAGGTACACACACACACAAACGAAGTTTATTTGAATCTGAAAGGGGGGGGGAACACCTTGAAAACATGCTTGAATGAACCACTGATAAACGACGGTGTCCAGCTGCTCAAGTGATGATTTTTTTTCATTCTCTTCCTCGCTGTTACTTTGCCATCAGAAGTTTAGAAACATGGGGTTTCGATTTTGTAGGCATCTCTCTTAATGTCATTCATAGTTGTTCAGCCTACTCCATAAATTGGGGGTGATGCTAACTGAACTTTCACCCTTTCGTAGATGCTTAATGATCTCCAATTTTTTAGACCAATCGAGCACAACACGCGTACATTTTTCACTCCTTATTTTCGAACAATTTTTAGCACTAGCGTAATATAAACTTAACCCAGAGATGCGCACACAAACGACTTGGCTGGAAAGGCCGTACTGACGCTTGTATTCTGAGTGTACCGGCGCTAACTTAAGCTTGACGCCGACGCACAGTGTGATATTTTAGCAATCTAGGTGAAAAAATTAGTAAACCCCACATAAAGCATTTTAATTATTTTTTGGAGGCTGTTGCATGTAAAATTAATTAACTATTGGAAAACAATAATTATAATAGCAATTTCAAATCATTTTCTGGCTCCATGTTACAGAAAAATCAAATTATTGGACTAATAATATTAATATTTTACACAGTTTTATAATATAAAACGTTGATAATTACTACAGGAATATATCAAATATGCTTTATTTTTCTAAAAACACAAATTTTTATGCTACAAAATAATAACATAACACAAAAATACAGGGAATCACTACTGTCAGTATAATCTTCTAATGGATCCTGTGATGTGACATGCATAATCACCCTCTACTTGCTGAATTCAAATGTTCTGAGGGTTTCAATAATACCGAAACTTCCGAATTAATTTTTCCGCGCTTTGTGCGAGGAGAAGAACCTAAACTTGCAATTAGTGGGTCTGAGGTGACAGGCAATCTATTAAGTAAATTTGTGTCAATTCTTGTCGTTTTCCTCGTAAAAATGCTCTGCATTTCCTATTGTGTTTTTTCTGGCCTCTTGAACTTCTTCGAAAAACTAATTTATCGGAAGGATACATAAAGCACTAATACCTCTTCCGTTATATAGTATTTTATGTATACTTACAAACATGGAATACTAAGAATATTCACTAATAAACAAATCCAGAGTGTGCTTTGCGTACGTATCAAATTTAACCGAATTTATTTCGAAGCCACAATTTAAGCATTCTATAGTGATGTGAAATCGCTGGATCAGCTTCATAGTGACGCCAGTTACTTCGGGAGGCTTATGCGCGCTTCTAAAAAATTTACGAGCCGCACTGACATCATTAGTGTTTGCTGTTTAGGCACGTTTATCAACAAACCCAACTCACTTTTAGTTTCACGTAGACTTTCACAGCGCATTATAACAATCAACAAAAAATTTGCAGGAAATTAGCTGTATAGCAAAACGATTATTTATTGCTAAAACTTTACGTTTCGATTCGAGCTGTGCGAATCATCATCAGAAGAGGTTAAATTACATGAAAAACTTTTGAGAAAATTGTAGAATATACATAAGTTGCGGAAACAGTATAAATACGTTGAAATAAATTATTATGAAATTTTAGAGACGAATATAAAAGCCAAAACAGAAGGAAATGAAATCGAAAAATAAAAACTGACATTTACACGTTACAGTTTTGTTAGAATGGGTAGCCAAGCAACGGGAATGGTTTTTGCATCGTCTCTATTAAAATTATTAGGATGCTTGATGATCCCTATTGCTTCTCTGTATAATCTGGGCCAAAAATTAGTTGATTTTGCGAGAACTTTAGTATGGTCAAAAAGGATTAAATGGTTATTTAAAATTGAATGTTCTGCTATTGCCGATTTTGTTATCTGTTTATTCCTCACGAGGCTTTCATGCTCCCGTTTTCGGCACGCAGTGGATCGACCTATTTGTCCGATGAACCTGTCCACAAGAACAAGGAATTTGGATGGGATATACAACAGGAATTTTGTATGGATCCACAGGTTCTTTAACAGAACGTAGGAAACTAAAAATCTTGTTTTTTGGAATAAATACTGTATCAATATTATGTCTCAAAAGTAAAAGGTCAGTGACATAGTTTATAAATGGTAGGAAGGCTTTATGCTCATTTCTTTTAAAAGAAATACGGTCAGATATTAGGTATGAAAAATATGCTTCAGTTTTGGACTTGAACACTTGTGAATATAATGTTGATTGTAACCATTTTCTTCCAAAATGTCACTAAGAAAATTGAGTTCATTCTGTAAAACTGTTTTGTTACTGCAAATAATATTGTCTCGTTTGAACAATATGTCAATGACCGTCCGTTTTTGGGAAGGGTGATGGTGCGATGTAGCATGAAGGTATCTGTTTGTATGCGTAGGATTCCTGTAAACTGAAAAAAGTAAGTTATTGTTTCTTTGCTTAATGACTAAAACGTCAAGAAATGGCAGTCTATTATCACATTCAACCTCCATGGTAAACTTAATTTGTTGGTGGATGTTATTGATATGTATTAAACATTCTTGTAACTTTTCTCTTCCATGAGGCCAAACCACAAAAGTATCATCCACATATCTAAGCCATTTAGTGGGTTTCAATGGTGCACTTGATAACGCTAACTCTTCAAATGCTTCCATGAAAAGATTAGCTATAGGGGAACTTGAATTTTACATAATCATATTATCATATTATAGTATGGTAAATGAGTGATTGGAGTGATATTCCGATAATTCTGTTATGGTAATTCCAGTAGGAACCATCCCCTAAGAGCACCCCCTCTGGATACGGGCATGGTATCAGCAATATGAGGACTAAACAAAGGTGGCTCGAGGGATGAACCCCACAACCCGGATCAGACTTTTTGATATTTTTTCCTTATGTCCCTATATTAGTTTTGCGTGCCCACCCAAAAATATTTTCAAGATTCGCCTCTGAGACAGTATATATATATTACAATGTAAAATACGTATGGAAGCAAAATACATTTACAATACTTTTAGTTGTTAATATATAAAGCGAAATCAAACCTTTTAGCGAGATTTTTGCTGCTGCTTATTTTTAACAGTCCAATCAATATCAGGTCTCATTTTTGATGTTGCAACCCTAAGAGTGTTTACAAGGTGGACGTCAGTTATTCTGGTCCTAACTTTTCATTTTATCAACTTCATTTTTGGAAACAGTTGTTTACAGACACATTGGCGTACGCGGGGGGAGGGTGATGGGGGTTGTAATCATGGGCGGATTTACCATTTTGCCGCCCCTTCCCCTCAATCAGTGGTAGGAACATAAAAATTGCTACATTCAATATACGCCAAAAACTTTTGTATTGACAATAAATATTGAAAAACAAACTCATAAATTGAAACATAAACAATTATTAAGTTAATTATTTATTAGAAGTTAGTTATTAAGTTATATTAGTATTTCTTTTTGGTATATGATAAATCAAATTCAATTTTATTGAAATAAATTTTAATTTTAGAAAAAAATAAAAGGGCCTATCAAGCACTGGAATTTAAATGGAAAGCATGACGTCTAGCTTTCTTCTCGGCAAAACATCTGATTATATCACCGCATGGCCGTGATTCTCAATAGACGGCCTTTGGGCCATATCTAGTCCACGAACAGTCAAAATTGGTCCGGCTATAAATAAAAGAAAATTACTATTATTATTTTTTTTTTCTAGAGCTGCTAATTTTCTTTAAATGGCTAATTTTTTCTAGCGGGAGGCTAAAGCTCTTACCTCAATGCTATTTCATTGAATCAGAAATTTCTAATGGAAGATAAGCCCCCCCCCAAGTGTCTGCATAGAATGTAAGATGATTTCATTGTGATATATTCTGGCCCGCCGATTGGAAAAGTTAAAAGTGGCCTGCGATGAAAACTAGTGAGAACCACTGTCATATGGTGATGATTTTGTTATACAGAGATTTAATACACAAAATTTTGCCGCCCTAGTCTATAGCCTATTAGGATATACAACACTGGTTGTAATCCCCACTGCTGTAGCTCTGTAAACGCCCCATTTAAACCTGTAACCCCACTTATGAACTTTCTACGTCAGCCTATGAGTAGATAGATGTAAATCCAGAACAATAACATTTTCAAAGCGCGCATTTAGATGGTTGGGAAGGTTGATTGATTGATTGTTTGGCTTTTTTATGGCGCAAGAGCATCTGGGCTATACTGCGCCAAAGGTTGGGAAGGTGGTGTTCTTATCAATATATTTAGAATAGAATTTGATGAGTCCTAAGTTACGTTTTCTTTAAACCACTGTTGCATTGCAAATCTATAAAACTACACCTAATGTCCATATATGCTAGAAAACTAAAAACACGATTGAGGGGGGAAAACCGTGTGTTACTTTAGTTCTCTATTATTTTAAGATATTTATTTTGAAATATAAAAATGCGAACAGAATAAAATAGATTTCAGACTCGGAGGGATCTGGGGTGTTATTTTTGTGTGAAACAATTTGTATTTTTTCATGAGCTGGCGGGCTGTATAAAGCATGTCGGCGGACCGCATATGGTCCGCGGGTTGAAGACTCCTGATCTAGGGTTTTAGATTTAAGTTTTCTGGACTTAAAACCACATGCACTAAAACGCTTTATAGACCTACCAATTTCTCACTCACAAAGGAACCCCTTTCGCTGTTCACTGCACTTAGAGATAAGACCTATAGGAGATGATATTGCTTGACTTCCTGATCACGAATATGTAATCATTTGTCTGCAAAAATGACATGGCAATTTTTTATGAATATTTGAAGTCCAAAAATTACTTTTTTCGCCAGGTTTGATATTTTTTAATCGCACTGTATGTGAGCAAAAACAGGTTTGAAGTCTGTAAAATTATGAAGGATCATCGTATTTAACGGATAAACAAAAATTATGTCTCAACTAATCCAAACCGTGTAAAAAAATTAATATGAAAAATGAACTTTTAGCATAGATATTTGGCGAAATTGGCGACAATTTTGAAGGCTACTCCAGGTTTTCGTTCGAGGTAGTTATTTCGTATTATCGCAGCCCATGTCAAGTTTCTTTTACATTTCTTTTTCCAAAATATTATCTCATGAGGAAAAGAAGCACATGAATACATATAAGCATGCATACATGAGTATGAATAAATGAAATGTATGAATATATGAGTGTGAATATATGAGTATCAATATTGAATACATAATTACTGATATATGAGATGTATGAATAATGAAAAGTTGCTATATTTAGGCAACCTGGATGTGGTCATTGCATATCACATGCTGTTGCAACCATGGAATTTAAAAAAATTGTGAACAAAACTTAATAGTAGGCTATTTGAAAATGCATTTATTGTAATTAGAAAAAATGTGAACAAAATTTCATGAAATGTACTTTATTTCATGAAGTTATGTAACCATAAATTGTGGATTAATTGTTGAATTATGCTCTTTATTTAAAAATGAGAAAAATTAAACTGTGTACATCTCAGGAATGTCGTAAAAGTGATACAGTACAAAAAAAGAAAAGAGTGAAGCAAAGCAATTGATAACAGTGGGCACATTTTAAGAATAATAGAATTTTGCAATTATCTCGGCTACAATTGTTGTATTCAATTTCAAAAGAAATTTCCTCGATTTTTGAATTTTCCGGGATCATGATCTCTATAACAGCACCTAAACCAAGCATATTGTAATATAAAGCGATATTTTTTAGACTGTAATTGATTGTGAACCAAAGAATGCATTTTTATTATCTCATTTCGATGTTGTATGTCAATATCCATTTCATCGATTGCTATTCTGTTGATTATTTTTTTGTACAAATTTTTTATATTGTCGAAAGAAATAAACATCCAGCGGTTGTATGAGGGATGTTGCTTTGGGGGGTATTTGCAAGGATATACAATTTTCCGGAAAATCTTTATAAGTGTTTGGGTCTGTACTACCTGTCCATGAGTCTAGTA
>QLNU02015270.1:125062571-125093702 GCA_006491805.2 Dysdera silvatica
CATTCATTGATATTATTGGCATTATTGTATATGAATGTGTTCTAGCAAAATCAAACCCTATTAAAGAAAATGTCTGTTTTTCACCTTTATGCGATAGCTGCCTTTAATTTGGAAGAAAATAATTAAAACCACTTTGATCAGAGTTAAAAATTTGTTGGGGGATAATATTAGCAGTAACATTTCTCGTATGCAAAATAAATTCTATGGCACTATCTTCTATATTACCCATATTCTGGGTGTATATTTGAGTGATATATTTTGTTACTTTCCGCGCAACTATTTTGTTTTGGCTCTTAAAATTATCGGAACATTTAAAATCCTCAAATCCTAACTCTTGGGATTTCAGGATCGCCCATCTTTTCAAATCTATATCATGAACAGGTAAATAATTTTCCCTAGCTTTTGTAAATCTGGCTAACATTTCATTTTTTATTATTTTATACTTTTCTATATTTGTGCCCATATTTGATATATATTTTCTAAACCTCGAAATATAAGTAGGGTATTTTACTGTTGGATATCTCCTGTTTGTTTTCTGGAATTTATTTTTTTTACAACTGTCAAAATACTGAACAATTGTTTGCATATTTTCTAAACTGAATTCATTTGCCAATTGATCAGAAATCACAACTGTCTTCAAAATCTAAACTGATATTTTCACTGACATTTTTATTAAAAATTATGTTTTCGATTTTCGACAATACTTCCCGACTTTCCTTAAGTTCTTGGTCAGTTATTAACGACGGAAGCGTGTCGTATTTATTAACGACCAAATTCAAAACGGATTGAATTATGTTCACTATATTTTTCATTTTCTCACAATCGGAAACTCGTACAACTATATTGACGTTACACTTGCGGACGAGTTTATATAGCTAGTGGAATGCGAAACTTAAATGTCCCGCCAACTCTTCAAAATTGTCGCCAAATATCTATGCTAAAAGTTCATTTTTCATATTAATTTTTTTATACTGTTTAAATTAGCTGAGACATAATTTTTTATTTTTATCCGTTAAATACGATGATCCTTCATAATCTTACCGACTTCAAACCTGTTTTTGCTCACATACAGTGCGATTAAAAAATATCAAACCTGGCGAAAAAAGTGTCATTTTTGGACTTCAAATATTCATAAAAAATTGTCATATTATTTTAGCAGACAGATAATTCACATTCGTGATCAGGAAGTCAAGCATTATCATCTCCCATAGGTCTGATCTCAAAGTGCAGTGAACAGCGAAAGGGAATCCTGTGTTAGGCCATTGTGCGTTGGGGTACCTCGTGTAGATTGACTCAAGATGTCGGAAAATGTAAGATTTCCTTTCAACCAAGAGGAATTGTCATTCAGGAATCGCTCTTGACGCCTTGCCGCTTTATCCCATCTTTGCTCACTTTTGTGATTGAAGCTTCTAATTGTTACTTTTATACTGATTAAAACAGTATCTAAAACGGACAGGTGGCCTAGTTCATGCAAACTATAAACAATTAGGGCATCAAATCTGGACTGTTTCGAATTTGCTACCCATAGGTTAAAAAGGGACTGACGAGAAATTGGTGGAGTCATTCTGGAAAACAAACAAAAAAATTTAGTGCGCAAACTAGCGCAACTCTTTTTTCCGTTTTTGTATAGCTAATGAGTTTAGCTTTTATTATTATATAGTAAATCAACTGTATAAAATGGTATAATATAGTAAAAGTATATCAAAATTACTTTTACTTTACACGAAAATCACTCACCTACTTAAAAATAAGTTTCCGGGTAAACAAAATAGTATTTTGAAAAATTAAAGCACTTAATATTATGTTTGTAAACTGAAATTAATCATGTAAGGACACAAATATCGCTGGAGGCCGCTGAGGTAACACATTCGATAAGAGAACTTGGACAAATAATTTTAGTGGGTTACGACCATGCACTTCTAGTAGAACCCGGGACATCTTTCGACTCATTTTGGGAAAACCCCGCCCATTTTTTCAGAAAAATAACCACGGGGTATTAAAATGGGGATATTTTGCTTTTCAGATAAAAAATATTTTTAATCATTGAGTTAGTTGCCAAATTCAATTTTTTCAACCTAGATTGCTAAAATATCACACTGTGCGACGGTTAAACGAGATAGGGGGTAAATCGAGAGACGAATAATCGAGGTTCCACTGCAATTTAAAAGCGTCTATTGGGGAAATATTTTAAAGTTAGGTAAGAGCCTGTACTTTCATTGATGAAACAATGATTATAGTATCATTAAATACAACATTAGCGAAATCAAAACGTACACAAGAGATGGAAACACATATTATAAACGCGAATGAAAAGGCAAATTTTTCTCATACATTACCACACTGCAAAGAATACACCATTAAAAAATACCTGGTAACAGGTGAGTCTACAGGAATCTGTCCCTAAAAAATGCGAGCTAGTTCCTATCGTAAAATATTTTATTAAGAAGAGAGAAAAAATCTCCAATACAATTGACATTTTACAGCTACAAAATGGAATTAGTTTCAATAACTTCATTTCTAAGTCCTTACGCGTTTAAAGGGACAACGATTTGGATAGACAGACTCCATGACTAGGTCGTGCACAAGGAGGAGGTTCCGGGGGTTAACCACCATCCATTTAAACAGTATTATTAGCTGTAAAGTAAAATTCCATAGGAGATGAAATTTTATTTACACTCAAAATCACTCCCTTTTGAAATCCTGTGCACCTATCCCCTTCTTGATCACAGATACCATGGCCATACATGTATTTTTTGAGAAAGTACATACGCCGTAATAATCCACGGCATGGTCGACAGCCAAAAGCTTTTAACGCAGGGGTCAAAATTAACTTTTTAAATCAGGTGCACAAGTGCACCCAAGTCTTACGACTTACGTGCATAAAATACTAGTTAAGTGTACAAGTAACGAACAGAATAGAAAGTAAACCTCAACCTTAAAAACGGGTAAAATGCAAGTGAAATAATTACATTAAAACATGTAAGATAAAGAATGCAACTTTTCAAAATAATTGAACATTCGTATGTAATAAACAAAAAAAAAATTCAAAGCAAATGCAGATACATTGAGAAAATTATATAAAATTATTCCATAGTTCACCGTTCTTGAAAAATAAATGCAAGTAGCCATGGTTTTGAATAGTTAGGTGCACTGCATGCACCCAAATTAAAAATTTACATGCATATGTAAAATTCCATGTGCACAGTGCACCCGCTAATTTCAAACCCTGTTTTAACAAGAAATGTAACAAAATAATATTTCGACAAATGCGCTGAATTCCGCAACGATTTATACAAAACGCAAAGTTTGTCTTTATAGACGTCAAAAAAGAATTTAGGGCTGGGGCACAAGAAAAACCTCGCGTGACCCACGAAAGTAGAGTAACCCCCGGATAGAATACAAACATGCGAGGGTAACCTTGATAGGCGTAACTCAAACGCACTTTTCTCATAAAGCACTCATCGATTTCTCCGGCGCCATTTTTTAGAAGCAATTTTTCGAGAATTGTCGCCGCCCTTGGTAACCTGGCAAGTCTGTTTTTGTGTCAAGCAAACATTTTTCCAGAAGCAATCTTAAAGTATTCTCCGCGGGATATTATGACAAAATTCCAGGGTAGGAGAATCAAGGACCGCTAGTTCGTGCTAAGTTTTAGAAATACGGACTTGTTTCCAATGCACGCGCTACAAGCAGAATATATTACCCACCTTTTTCATTCTTAATTTCTGTTAAAATAAACACCCCCCTCATCCAAAGCAAGGCTTTGACTGGGAATAACCATCAGAACATTTTATTAACATCGGTATCATTAACGTCTTAATATAATTTACTCCTTTCAAATTTAAGAGTCTTCAGAAATGCAACATATATAAAAAAAAAATCATTGCATTTTTTAAAAAATAATTTACATAGGAGTTATTTTATTTTTTCTCCCAATAATTCACTTAAACGTGATTACGCTTTTACTGTTGTGTATGTAATTTACACACACACATAATATTCAACGATTTATCTATCCACCACTGCATGAAGGACTCTTCCAAATGCCTTACGCACAAGTTTGTTCTGAGCAATTCGCTTCCTTCCATCACCCCCCAACCTGTTTCTATTCATCCATTCATTTAGTTTAAAGACGTTTCTTAGATCTTCAGTGGTTTTTTGGAATCCAGATGAGAATTTCAGTTCTTCACCGTTGATTAGGTTTCATTGTGATATGCCCAGCCCATCGCCATTTCAGCCCTTTTACTTTAACAATGATGTCCTCTACTCTAGTTTGCTCTCTCACCCAAGTGTTTCTTTTTCGATCTCTCCTAGTTATTCCAAGCAATACATACACATGTTTATATATATATCATCATATTCAACCATTATCTATCCACTGCTGGATGAAGGTCTCTCCAAATGCTTTCCACACAAGTCTATCCTGAGCAATTCGTTTCCACGTCACCCCAACCTGTTTTCTTATTTCATCCACCCATCTAGTTTGAGGACACACACAGTAATCTCGTTAATCCAAACCATGCTAATCTGAGGGTTTTTTTCAGTGAGCTGCAACGGCAGTCCACTAACAAGGTGTAAACAAGCAGTAAAGTGTGTGTTGCTAACTAACTGAAATTTCCTATAAAGGAAGGGGAAATTTTCTGTCGCCCTCCCATCACCTTTTGTCTGTTACATGCGCACACCAAAACACACACACATCAGACGATTACAGCTTATAGTAAATTCTGTAGTAAAGATTTCAGCCGATCTGAAAAACTGTTAATTCAAACAGGCCCCAATTCCAATAAATTCAGATTAACAAGACTCCACTATATATATATATAATAGACTATTTAATTTATGCAGCCACCCTTATAGAACCCATTTATATCAATTCATTGAATTTGGTTTTGGTTTTATTCCAACTCAGACTTAAATTCTCACATATTTTATTGGAAAAAAACAACACATTTTTCATTCAACTGTACTTTTTTTTTAATTCACGAAAAGTAGTAATGGAATTCTGGTTTCTTTGCAAAAAAGTTATTTTTAAATTTCACATTTTGCAATGGAGCTAAAGACTTGCAAGACAATCTCCCAGCTATCATATATAAAACTGATTTAGTGGAAGTGGAGCTATGATTGTAAATATTGAGTTACTGGGATACATGAAATATTTTATGAAAATATAACATATTTTAAAGACACATGTTTCATAAATCACATTTAAAACGTCCAATATCATGTGCATTAACTTTTTGGGGGACTAACAGTTTAAAAATTATGAAAAAAAGGGAGTTCAGCTTTAATCCTTACATATAAAGTTTAATATGCAAAAGAAAATTACGATTTAACACTTTCTTGAATATAAATGATGAATTAAATTAGCTGCTCAACAAATTAAGCCAACTAATAGCTTGTCAATTTCAAGTGTCTACCTTGGCAGTTGAAAATTTGATTAGAAAAGACATGTTTATGTCAACACATGATGCTAACAACAAAAGGACAGATTGTTATCATTCTCCTAGTTTAACTCTGAGATTTGTACCCTGAAAGACAAAACATACACTGTTTTCTACATTGCAAGTTTATACGAGTATCAGTACAATGAAAAACATGACATGTGCTAATTTGTTTGTATTTTTCAAAAGATTTAAAGTCAGACTGGGGGAGTAGGAAACCATTAACGGTAAATCAAATATCCTAAAATGACTGGCTAAAGCTTTTTTTTTTTTTTTTTTGTATGTCTGAAATGGTAAGAACAGAAAAGGTCACACCGCACCAGGACATACAGTTTTCCAAACCTCTTGAGGCCTAGGGAACCAAACTTCAGATTACAATGAGCAGTTTGTCAGTAAATATTTTGTTCTGGCATCATTGGGAACCAAACTTAGGTTAATGGCAAGGCCTGATCATCATAATCTCGGACCTGGGGTAAACAAACAAATTTGGGCCTCAACTTCCCGATTATAATATTTGTACACAAAGGGAATGAAACTAGAAGATCTAAAGGGGAATCTTGAAATTTCAGCAGCCCCCCCACCTCCTAAAAAGGTATTGCCTTTTATCTATATCAGTGATTTTCAACCAGCAAGAAAATTTTTGGAAAATTTCTGCCCTGCCAGTAGATAATAGGACCCTGGTTAATTGCATACTAGGTGAATCAATATTACCATTGTACCACCACAGGGTTCAAAGCTTTTTTTTTTCTGAAATTAGACATTACTGATTTACCAGCATATAATGAGCAGCATTTATTTATAATGGAAATCAGGCATTTGTTTATTAGAAACAAAACAATGTTGCTCAACACCTAAGCCTCATTTGCTTTATTTGGTATTTTTTAATGATCCTTTATACCAAAAATTAAAAAATTAACAAAGTACGCAACAAATTGTATGCTCTTAAACTTTAAGCAGTAACTGGGGAGGTGAAAATATTTAGGCGCAATTGGAATGTGTGGTCTCTAAGACTGTTATTTTTATTCAAAGAAGAAAAAAATTCAATCAAAATGATATAAAATTTTACCTATACTTTTTCCAGATAGTTCCTTTGAAATAAAAATAAAGTTTTGTACTTTACAAAATATATTAGCAATGTAAAGAAGATTCAATCCGTTCAACTGGACTGAAAACAGAAGAGGGTTGGTAGGAAGAACACCTTTAGTGGTCTGTTAGATTTTGCAGTTATGGGTTGAAAGGTTCAACTGCTACTAGTAATATACCCTCTTAATCATATTTACAATAGCTAATATTTCCAAGCTGGATACAGTAAAAACTTTCTTCTTCAAGTCTTGAACTTTAACATATCAGTTCAAAGAACAGAATTAGTCTATTTCAAAATGTTTGAAACCTACATATTAGCAATATTTTTAAGATTGATGATATTTTATGTAAGAACAATGGAAATGCTATGTACTGAAAAGCTGAATAACAAAATTTTTTTAAACAAATGATTATAATGTTATCTCTACAGGCAAGTTCTACAATAGAAATCAACTTAGTACTTTTTCTAAGATTAAAACCAGTCATTATCCTTAGCTGACTACCTTAAATTTATGCAGAAAGCATTATATATATACCCTCTCACTAATGGAAAAAATAAAACAAAATTCATTAATGGTAACAAGTTAGAGCAGAATGTAAAGTATATTTTAAAAATTGCTGCTTCATGAAAATTTAATCCAAGAATTTGGAATATAAAGCATAAGTCCCTATTAAGTGTACTTACATATAATTCATTGCATGCAATGCAAGATTCAATGTAAACAAATTAATTTAAATTAGTAAATTAATGCAAATACATTAAGATAACTTTCATTTCTAATATCAAAATGGTAAAAGGTAATTGACAGTGATATTTTTTATTGCTATGCACAAATTTTATTATCCTCTTTTAATTATATAAAAAGAGTATACACAGGAGGGATATCCTTCAAAAGTAATAATGTGAAATACACAAAAATTAGTACTTAACAAATAGAAGATAAAAATTAAAGGCCAAATCAATACTATAGAAAAAAATGTAAATATTAAATGATTAATATTCTATGCACACATTTTAATAGCATTTAAAATCAGTGGCAATAATTTCATCCAGTATAAACTTCAAAAATTGCACCAGGGTCATTTCTGAGAAAGGAGAATATATATAAATAAATTAGTATTTATTACTAATTTTTTTACATCTATAATATATATACAGGGTTTGTCCCAAAAGTTCCCGGAATGATTTTTTTTAAAATCATTTATTCAATATCAGTTTACAATCTTTTCAGAACTTTTCAAAGTATTCTCCCCCTGCTTCGATGCACTTTTTCATCGCCCCGTCACCGTAGGCTTTCCGAAGCATTTCGAGCGTCTCCGCCCCGTTTTTACCCAGTTTCACACAAAATTTGATTGCATAACGCTGCTCCAAAAACTGGTCCATTTTTTGATCGACGAGGGTGCAGTAGATACCTCTGCGCGGAGCGTGACCCTGCCTCAACAACTGCCCGCAGGCGACTGATACCGGTCTCGTTTCCAAGCTCAGATCCCCCACCAACTTCTCCGCCCCGTCAGCCAGCGTTGCCAACTACAAAAAATCATTCCGGGAACTTCTGGGACAAACAATGTATATATAAGGTATATATAAATATATATATATAAGGTCCCAAATTAAGACTTGTGCCTGACATGTTGTTCATAAGGGAGGGCTTGAAACACCCTAGCCATTGGTATAGTCAAAGGTTTGAAGATTTTAAAACACTAAAATAGATGCAATTTTTTAAAGCATTTTTGGAAGTAATAATATAAGTACATGACATCAATTTTTAAAATCAGCTAAAATATTTATTTGTTCAGTAGTTTTTTTTTTGTAACTTTATAAAAAATAATATAATGAACAAAACAGAAAAAATGTAAGTTTTTGATAGACCTTTCACATTTTAAAATAAGGTAATATCTAGCTCATTACTAATAGTCAAGCATTATTAATTAGTTTTGTAGTAGTCTAGTACCTTGTACATTTACTACAATGTTCAATATTCTTGAAGGAGTTAATGGTTCTTCCTACCCCCTCCCCAAAGTACTCATATAGGCGCCCATGAGCATGTTTATCCAGTCTACAAGGTTGGGGGGGGTTGATACCTTTCAGTCTACAAGGTTTAAAAGTTCTAACGATAATCGTCAAACCAATCAGCTACTGATGACAATTAAACGCAATTTATTTCTTATAATACAATTTAAATAATGCATATCCTTAAAGTATAGTTTATTCGTAAAACTAATATTATCCTCAATCAAAATTTGTAACAGGTCCCAAACTAAAAAATTATAAAGTATTTAGTAATGACGCAAAGGGAGCTCCACTGTCAATCATTATAAAACACAAAAAAAAAAACCCACTTTTCGCACGTTCATCGCATTTTATTAACCGTCTTGATAAAATAAAACAACTTACGCAACTTAAAGCCTCTGTTTGCAGGGACAGTCATTCTTGTAAATACTGGATGGAAATTGTTATATTAGTTATGTTGGCGGTTATTCACATTTGAATCCAATTGATGGAGTACGATAAAAAAAAAAAATGAAGAGTTAAAGTCATTGCTCACAAAGTGATTCAGGAAACAACATTATAAAACACGCCAACTTTGAAAAGCGCACCTTGGCAACATAACCTTTAAAAACAAAATACAAACCGGCAGAAACCTGTTGCCATACCTTCAAAACTTGCTGTCTTGAAAATCTTAATAATAATTAAAAAAAAATGTACGAAGGTTTTAACTTTTAATACAGTGGGCATAGGCGTATCCCGTGGTGCCCGAATGTTCAATAATTTTAAATAAATTACAATTTTACGTATATTGTAATGTATGAATGTACATAATAAGTGCCCCCCCATTCTCTCCATAAGTTTGAAAGCTCTACATTGATGAGAGTGGGGCATCGATATCTCCAACCAAGATAGCTAGAATAGGAGGTAGGTCCATCCCTATCTTTCTTTTTATTGATCAATTTTGACGCACCTTTTTGACGTTGTCGGTGCGGAACAGATGCTATTCGTATACGTACATGGAAAGATCAGATTCACGTTCTCAGAAGTGTTCTCATCCAGGGTCGGACTGTACGGGTGCGCCCTCATGGACGATACGACACACACCTTCGAGTAGGTAAGAACTCGTGCTCTCCGATAATCCAAGGTATGCGCCCTTTCGGAGTACACAGTTCGCCTTTGTCAGGGGAGGACTGGGCCGATGCCCTCTCATGGGCGACAGGATTCGCGCCCTTTGAGAGGACCCAGTCCGCCCCGCCCTTTATTACAGTGACATGGGATTCAACAGAAGGTTGAGGGTTTGTCCATGGCCGAACTTCTCGACGCTGTTGCAAGTATTTCCTGAGAGATGAGGCAGATGGTCCATGTGCATTGGCGTACGCTTGGGGTTATTGATGAGGGTTGTAACCCCCATTGCAATGAAATTTTGTATATTTAATATAGGAATATGTGAGTTGTAGCTCTATAACCCTCCATTACGAACTTTCTGCGTACGCCTATGTCCACGTGAAAGGATGAAAAAGGCTGTTGATTTCAGCCTGAGAGTTGCTCAGTACAGTAGCAGCCTCTTTCAAAATGCAGGACCCAGTTTATGGCCTCTCAGAGATCGTAGAGTTCCGCCTTGATCGATGAGAATCACAGAAGTGAAAACATACTGCGAGCTCCTGCTTTGGAATTGCGGAAGCAGCATCGCTGTTGGTTCGCTGACGTCAAAATCATCAATATAGATGTAGAAGTCTGGACAGGTATGTGCACTTAGGTACTCCGAAACAGATAGCCTTGAATTGTATTTTCTCTGCAAAGGATTGAAGTGAACTATTTAATGATGAAGGAAAATGCTGACGAACCATAGAGGATTTTGAAGAATATTAACGATTTGAAGAAGTCTTTTGGGGAAGCACACTAGGAGTAACCAGAAAAACACGTTGAGGCGATCTTCAGAGCAAGCACTCAGTGAGTGGATTTGATCATTCCAGCTGAGACGATATTCGAAAATGACACTCATTAAACGGTGGCTATGCACAATTTCAATGCTGTTATTTCCAGTGGCGGTGTTAATACGGTGAGCAATGCTGAAATTATTGAAGAACAACGATCTTTGAAGAGCAGATGGCCAAAATTCATTTTTGTCCAAATATTTTTTAGCGCGTTTAAATATACGGGGTGTTCCAAATAGGTCTTTGTGAACTCAAAAATTCATTAAAAAAAAAAGGTTTATTGCAAAATGAATAACATCTATCGATAGAACAAGTCAATGTTTTTTGTTTTTTTTTACCGTCTTGATAAAGTTCCACATGGGCCCCATTTGTAGCATGTACAATGTCCAAACAATACTTGATCTCTCTCCAAGTAGATTTCAGCATGTCAAGGTCAACAGTTGCAATAGTGGCTGTTATTCTTTAATTTCCTGCACGTTGTGTAACTTCGTTTTGTATACCATGTTTTTTTAAGTAGCCCCATAAGAAAAAGTGTAATGGAGTAATATCCCGAAAAAAGGCTCAATTATACGATCGTGGAGAATTTCACACCAAACATTCACATTTTTGCTGCTCTGTTCCATTTCACGTACAATGTGTGGGTTCTCCGAGCCCCAAATTCTAACTTTATGCCTATTTACCATTTCGAAAATATGGAACGTTGACTCATCAGAAAACATAACGTGCTTCAGAAAATCTTCATTTTCATCCTGACGATGAAGCATTTCAACTGCAAATTCAAAACGCTTTGAATTATCATTCGGTTTTAAGGCCTGAAGGGTTTGCACTTTGTAGGCATGGAGATGAAACTTATCGTGTAGCACTCTGTTTAAAGTGGACTTTGGTATTTGAAGTTCCCTGGATGCAGCTGTGATCGATGTGGAAGGGCTCATAGAAAATGTTTCACGTATTCGTTTCACATCCTCAGAACTATTAGTAGTAGGGCGTCCATACCCCTTTTTGTGATCCACATTTCTATTATCATAAACCATATAGATTTAGAAACAGAGCTGTAGCCAGATTGGTATCACACCTCCATTAGCAACGTAGTTCTCAAAATTATTAGAGGGGGGGGCGAGCACATATATATACATGCAAAACTGTACTTTATATTAAATCATTGATGGTGGCGCTGGTGGTGGGGGGTTGGGCCCCACACTCCCTCCACGGAACTTTGACTATAACAGTTAAAAAAAGTGCTGAAATAAATTCATTTTTGCTTGATATGTTGGGTAGACAAAATTACTTAAAAATTATGTTTAAATTAAATGCAGAATAAGGGAACTCAATAAAATTAATATTAAACATCAAATGCGCTGGCCATATATAAATATAATTAAAATCGGTTATAATGACCTCCAAGGGACCGTGCAAATTCGGTTGTTATAAACGATTTTTTTTAAATCATAGTACAGTAATACAGTTTAGAGGTTTATAGATAATTTTGATAGGAAAAGTATAAAAATTTGTTGGTTTAAAAATAAAATATATTAAATTATAATGAATTTAATTACTGTACATATTAAAATATATTAATAGCCATACAAAATATATAATGCATTTTAAATGAAAAAATTGAAGAAAATATAACAGTATATATTATAAAAAACAAATGACCAATAAAAACTTACTTAAATTCCTTTCATTCAAACGAATATTATATTTATTATACTAATGATTCCCGGAAAAATCGGTAATTTTTCTTTGCTTTTTAAGGACCGGATTTCTAAATTGTTTTCAATAAAATTTATAGAAAACTCAACTTCTGTTGGCATTTCATCGTGCAAATAGAATGAGCGAACGATTGTCATTGCCGACAACGCTTCCGAAATTGTTGGCTGCGGGAAGGTAATATCGTGATTTTCATTTTCGAGTTCCTTCTCATCCTCGTCTGCTTCGAACTCGAATAGAGGTGAAACGATGTCTGTATCTGACAGATCTGGCGTGGTTTCAACTTCGTCATCAACGGTAGCGTAGTCGTGGAAATTATTCATTTTTAAACATTCTGGTATGTTTAACTCTCCTTCCCAAATATTTAAGTCATCACCATCGTTAGCATTATCAGTGGTAGTACAACTGGTCATGCTGGGAAAAAATTCACCCTGTTTAAAGCAGTTAGCTGGCGTTTGCTGACTAACCCAATCCCATGCTTTAGAAATCATATTCAGCGCATCTAGAATATTTATTGTAAAATCAAGCCCAGCCTCAATGTTTTGGATCATCTTTAGGATAAACAACTTTCTAAAATTAACTTTTAGTGAGTTTATTACACCTTGGTCCATCGGTTGTAAAACGCTGGTTGTGTTCGCTGGTAAAAATACAAGTTTTATGTGCTGAAGAGATTTCACTGCAGGGTGAGAAGGGCAGTTATCCAGTAAGGGAAGAATTTTCTTTTCTTTGGCACGCAATTCTGCGTCCCATGCATGTGTTATTTTCTTAAAAATCTCGGATGTTATCCAAGCTTTTTTGTTGTTTTCGTGTATCACAGGAAGCGTCACGTTTTCAAAACACCCGAGTGTTTTTGATTTTCCAATTACAACAAGTTTCTTTTTTTATACTGCCGGTCATATTTGCAGCAACTAACAGTTATTCGATCTTTAGAAAACTTTCCGCCAGAACATTTTTCTCCTTTAAACTGAAACGTATTACTGGGGGAACGCTTGAAAAAAAAAGTCCGATTTCATCAGCGTTAAATATCTCGTCATCCCTGCATCATTCATGAACTTTTGGCCAAACAGTGCTAAGCCAATTATCGCTGATACCAGAAGGTACTTCTGCTGACTCTCCACTGATTTTCCCGAAGACGATATCGTGACTTTTACAGAAACGCTGAATCCAAGACATCGATGGTGCGGTATTTTTTCTGAAGAGTTCAGCAAAATTCTTATCATTTTCTTGTAGCAGCGGGCTGTTAATGGGAACATTAATGCTCAGTTGTGTTTGGAACCATTTCACAAGAGCTTAATGGATGCCCGTGTGTTTGGGCTTCCGAAGTTTTTTGCAACGAAACAAATCATTTTCGAAATGCTCCAGAATTTTCATCCGATTTTTCAAAATTGTTGAATGGGATAACGAAAGTTACGTACCTATTACTTTATTACTCTTACCAGCATCTAATTGGAATATTATGTTAGCTCTTTCCTCCGTGGTTACAACTTTTCGTTTCGCCATATCGTAATGAAATTTTGCCGTACGATTTGAGATGCTTCTAAGCTAACGTCTTAACAGTGGTTAGTTCTAAGTAACGTGAATACGTACAAAGCGCATCTCCACTTGTCGGGTGTGATTGGTTGCGTTTCCACACGGCCCCCTTTTCTTTCAGAAATACTAATATAGTTCTGGGAAACCAATCTCCCAACATTCGCCTATTTAGTATGTGTAGATAGTTTTGCTTTATGGGTTTATTAACGGTCGCAAGAGGGACAAACTGGCGCGACAACTTCATATCGTTTTGATTGCTACGCGAAAGGAAAAGAATGTGTTGTAATTGATAATTCGTGGAAGCAAGAGTTCTCACGTTTGCAAAGGATACACACACACTTTCTGCTTTTTATATGAATTTAGTATTAGCGGTTTGAAGAAAAACGAAATTGAGATCAACTTAGATCGAACAAGACGTTCGACTTCTCCTTTCGTTTGAACGAAACAGTGTGATCCCAACATTGTTTCGAACTCACGTTGTTCCAATGAATGATTGTCAAGTCGCGTCGTTATATCCGATACAGATTTCCCTACTTGGGACAAAATTGCCTTCATTATAACCGATATATATTTAGTTAAGAATAGAATAGGAAACCAAACTTCTTGCAAAAATTCTGTCGTTATAACCGGTTTTCACTGTATTTTTATTGCTACGTGAAAGGAAACGAATGTGTTGTAATTGATAATTCGTGGAAGCAAGATTTCTCACGTTTGTAAAGGATACACATACCCACACCCTACTTGCTATATACCTTTAGTGTTAGCGTTTTGAAGAAAAAATTGAGGTCAACTTGGATGGAACAAAACATTGACTTCTCCTTTCGTTTGAACGAAACAGTGTGATCCCAACATTGTTTCGAATCCACGTTTTTCCGATAAATGATTGTCAAGTCGCGTCGTTATAATCGATTTACACTGTATTTCTTACACACACAAAGAAAATAAACAATAATATATATATGCTCTGACAGTCGCTTTCCTATTTCTTTTTCAGGAAGTTTCCTTATAAGTGTACTGAAATGAAAAATGTTAACGTCTAATTCAACCTCATTGTTCAAACTGTATCTTCATGGAAATAGGTATTCAGACATGTCACCCAAAGGAAAATAATTTTTGAAAGAACGTTTTTTAACTTTAAAGTTTTACCAAGAAAATTTTTTATAAGACAAATCTAAAATGGTCTTAATAAGACTTAATTTTCATAATAATTTGAACTTTACACTTATCATGTCAGAAGAAATCTTTTTACCTTGTCCACACAGGAGAGAATAAAAATTTTTATTATTATTCATTTATGTAATATGATCGTTTGAAATTTAATGTGAAATCGTGGATCCAACAAATCAACTGTATGTTGTTCAATAATCAGGGCTCCCACTGTCTTGGTTAAAAAAAAGTAGGACATTTCCAATGGTGTAAATTACAAGTATTATTGCATTATATTTTACATGAAGCAACACTGAGACCCACCCACATTCCGTACACATGCGATGTTTACAAATATATTTTGGAGGTCTATTTGACACGTATAACATATAAGTTTTTAATGAATATGTATAAAAATAAAAATTGGTTTTTAAATTTATCCTATAAAAGGAAATAGTTCCAAAAAGCGTAATTCATGACAAAACATATGTTAATATAATTTCTTTGTTACTGGTAATAAAGTGCATGTGTGTCTCCGCTCTTTTAATTATTTATTTGAAAAAAATATCCATGCATAATAATTCTTTTTAATAACATGTTAATAGTTTACATTCTTAATCATTTCCACGCACGGTAAAAAAAGTATTAAATAAATAAAATCCTGCACTATACAGAGGTTGACTGTTTACTAGGCAGTATCTAGTCAAAATCGAAAGAAAAAAGCTACTACCAGTATTTTACTGATAAATCAGTCAATATTAATAATTCAAACTTTTCCTTTTTTAGTGAGCTCATCGTCAATTTTTTCAGTCTTTTGGTAAAGATGTCAATCATATCAGATGCTAGAGATATTTTACTTAAATCTTTTCTTTTCAGGGCTTCATGCAACTTTTTCTGCCCCTCCTCTAATAACTTCTGTGTAGCAGTATTTTCTTTAAATGTGTCTTTCTTATCCACATTCTGTTCTTTTTCAGCTTGAGATTTCTCCGAAACTTTATAAACCTTTTTTTTTCTTATCTTCATGTCTTTGCTTTTCCAAGGCTGCTTTATATTTTCCATTAGAAGCCCTTGCTGCCTCTAATATCGTTTTGGTGATAGGTATGTTTTCAATTTTTCCTTGAATTCTCAAATAATCTTTTACTGCTCTTAAACCTTTGATAGCATGTTCCGCCAAAGCATTTCTTTCAGACGTCACTAATGCATTGTTCAGAGAAAAATTTCTTTCTACATCCGAATTACCATGTGCTAATATCAAAAGGGACGGAATATATTTAACCAAAAGAGGGTACCTGCACCTACCCTTTAGAGATTTGATCTTGAACACTTACTTGGGCCCAATAACAGTCAATTCTATGGTACTTAATTTCATCATCCTGTTTTTTTCTTTGATTAACCACTTTCTTTTTTTTTCCAATTTCATCATCCACGTGGTACGATCTCCATTCATCTAGAACTCTGTCCCTGTCATCATCAGCCAGAGCATGTGGTACTTGAGTTACTAATGGCTTGAAAGAGTTGTAGCTCTCATCCTGAGTGTGACTCAAACAGTGAAGATGTAGGTTTTTCAGAATCCTATTTTTGATTGGCAGTGTTGTAAAAAGCTTAGTTGTTACTTTCTTATACAAGCACAAGACTGCTAAGTTGTATTCAAATTTATCCTTGTCAGACGCATCCGACGAGGTCAAAGTACGTTTTGCTTCTGTTCCTACTTCTATTTTGCACAAAGGTAACGTAAAGTTTTCATTGGTAAAATTTATTGCTGCCAGAATTCCTGAGAACTCCTTCACAACATCTGCTTTCACAAATTTTCTCAATATCTTCTTTAGAAGGTCACAAAGTTCATCATGCAGAATTTGAACAAGTGGCTGTTCATTCTGAAAAGTATAAAGAAACTTAAAAAACAGCTCACTAATATGAATCAAAAACTGCATTAGAGGCAAGAGCAACGTATTTTTCCGCATACTAACAATGTTGTTATAGCGAGAATTATTGACACAGACAGAATAATTTCTTGGCATGAACTTTAAAAAGCAATGTAGTAAAGCTTCATGTTGTTCTATCAGTCTCTTCATTACTGGAACAAGAGAAAGCCATCTACAGGTCACAAACTGTAAAAAATAATTCTCAGATATGTCCAGCAATTCTTGAGCATTTTTAAAGTCCTGTCTCCTAGCAGCAGATCATTTAAATCATTTATACACGTTGTGAGCACAATCTTCAATCATATTAAAGAGTGCTTCTTTGAGACCAATTCCAAAGGCATTGTGCATAATATGTAGGTTACAAGATCCAATGTCAGTAAGCCCAGGGGAATGAGACGATTTCACCACTCATGTCCATCTTTTTCCAAAGGGATTTGTTAACGTTTGGACCATCCATTGCTAACATGATCATTTTGGACAAATGAAGCCCTTCCATTTCAAGTTGTTCACATATCTCCATAAACATAGTTTCTGCCTCTGCATGATCTAAAAATATTGAAGACAAATAGTGACATTGTATTGACTGAGAAACATCAGGACCCCAAAACCAGACATATATATCCAACTGCTTTTTCACTTGACATGTTGTTTCATCTACACATAAAGTAAAATGCATACCAGAATTTCGGATGATTGAAGTTAATTCCTGTATAATGAATGGTCCAAGACCATAAGATATTAAATAAGAAACTTTTGTTCTATCCATGTAGAAGTTCTTCCTCAAACATCACGGAAGCAACTTCATCAAACATTGCTATAAAAAGAGCCCTTAAACGCTCACAAGAAGGAAAGGAAAAGTTACAATCAACTACTTTAAATGCCCATAGAATTTCAGCTTTAGAAAGATCATTAACTGCAACACTACCCGCATTCTTAGATGATGTCTCAACAACTTCCCCCTTTACTTACAAAAAGTTTACTTTGACTAGTAGAATATGCTACATTTGCTATGGCAGAATGTTTTTTAGTGTAACTGTGTTTTACAAGATGGTCTTTCCCTCTATTTGCACATGAGAAGTATATATTACACAATGAGCAAAAAGCTTCAGTTTCATTTCTTCCCTTACTACAATACAAATTCGTAACATGGTCATTACTGTCCAATTGAAGCAGCCATTATTCGCTAAAATGTGTTTTCCGAGGCATTTCAGATCCCCGGATAAAATTTTCATCGAATTTTCACTTGCAACAAATAAAAATTAGTACCATGCCGTAAAGTATACTGTACCATTAATAAGGCAGTTATTAAAAATATGTAAACAAATGCTTTACTAATGTCACTAAAGATTTCATAACCCACCTGTTAAGCCATACACCTACCAACCACCCACTGTGCCGGTTGAAATACAGGAAGAAAACAAAAATTGTAAATAGGTACTTACTTAATAATGAGTGATGAGAAAACCGCTTCTTTTCCATAGGAGAAGCAATTAGGCAACTGAGCAAAAAATAAATAAATAAAATAAAAAATTTGACTTCTTACGTTGTATTTTGGTAGTTAACGACAAAAACTGGGAAATAGGACAAGTGGGAGCCCTGAATAATGTTGACGATTATTGTAGCTTGATTTTTTTATTGTTTCCTTATTATTAATTTTTGTTTTATTAAGTAAAACTATTTTATTTCTTCAATAAAATATATATATATACTAATATATTTCCTCAGCTAACTTTTTCTAACCTTAAAGCAAAACACATTCCTTTCGTAGCCATCTGTTTATACCATACTATCCCCACTTCTTCTCAACTATAACTATATACTCTCTCTCTGGCAATTCTCTCTATCATCTCTTCTACTCTCTTCGGAACTCTGCAAACCCCCTTCCAGTAGCCTCTGATCTCTAAACCAAATCTCAAATCAATCTCTAAACCAATCTCTAATTCCATTCCCACCCTCAAAGTCCATAAAAGTTGCAGTTACTAGCTACAACAAACTGAGAAATGGCCAGGTTGCTTCAATGATCTGTCTTCTGTATGTCAACACTGGGGTACCATAAATTGGTACATTCCAAACTAAGAAATTCCTGGATTTGGCAGATACCAAGGTGCGTGGGAAAAATAGATAAATAGTCAACGAAGGCAGCTCTTCAACAAAAAATATCAGGCTCGGCTAGCTTGGGCTACCTCCATGTAAATTGGAATCATGTGCGTGTCTCCTTGGCGAGTGTACTGAAATACTTCACCAAGACATGAAAGCATTTTGTAGTCACTGAACTTCAAAACTTGGGTCAGAGTAGAGATAAATCTGCTTGTTGCTAAAGGGGGCTTTGAAATAGAAGCACCACCATGTACAAAGGAGACAAAGCCATAAAGAAAGGCTGGGGCCTTTTTTTCCTCCACAATACCAGGCCAATGAGGAACCAGCTAATTCAATGTGAGTTTCATTCTCATTTACCCTTGCCTTCCTAACTTTTAATTTCATTTTATTTTCTTCCCAGCTGCCTACTACTACTTATTAACATAAATTAGTTAGCTTTTAAAAATGATAAATTAGCCACAGTAGCATGTTATAAAATGAAGTATAGTCGTCTCTAAGATAAAGAATATAGTTGTCAAATTATTTGGTTTACTTCAGGGAAATGATTATCTAAATATCTATAACTACATTGTATTTGGTGTATGGTCCCTTTAATGGTTAAATTGAACGAGAATAGATGACCTTAAAAAAATAAAATAATGGTAACAATTAAGAAATTTGAAAACCATTATTACGTGTTTATTGACACAAAAATGTAGTCACTGACAACAAATAAATACATGGAACCCTTCTGTAAATTATCAAACGTTGAATTCTTTGTTATATTAAAATATTACTAAAAATGAAATAACCTCTTCGGTTCGTTTACGAGTTTACTTTGTTTATTACGGTTGTTTAAATATCCTGTTCACATTATGTGTGCATGCATAGTCCAGACACAATTTATTTTAAGACTATGGTTTTTGTATGCTTTTGGGGGGAAGGGAGTAGTTATTTCAATGACTTCTGTTCCCGAATTTCAGGTTTTGCCTGTAATTTTCCTATTAGCGAATGTTAATAGGACAGTTACTAAAAAACACGAAGTGATGTCCTACCTTAAAACGATTTCCGGCCTATTATAATAACAAAAATGTCAACAAGGACATTTCTTTAATTAAATATTTTCATTTAATTCATCTCAATTTAAAATTTAAATTTCCAAATTTATAATATCTAAGAACAGAAAAACTCCTCTTAACAAATATTCTCCAGGATCTTCAATTTTATGGTGGGAGTTGCAAATTTGTTATTTCATTTCAGATTGATGTTATTCTTTCCTTTCTTAACCAGTAACATCTAAGTTTTTTTTAAAATGAAATCTTTCTGCCTTGATTTTGCAATCAAGAATTCAAATATATTTATAAATTGATACAGTAGAAGCTCTTTAATCCAGCACTCTTTGGTTAGGCACATCCTACAATCTAGCACCGATCAAGCTGCTCACGATCATGTTTTTTTTGGTGTGTGTGTGGATTCGGGCACTTGTTGACGTTGACTGCCAGGTGGGATGAAGGAGGAGGCATGTCAGATGAAGCTAAACTCTCCTGGAAACAGTCTTCTGATGTACTGAATACATTTATAAAATGTGCCGAATCCAACAAAAGCTATAACTCCACTGAACTCATAAATTCGTATATAATACATAACTATTTTTTTTTTAAAGAAAAGATCCAAATAATGGAGGCAACGTGGTATCATAGACTTTTTTTTTAAACAGTAACGTTCATGAGTATTTTTTCTTACCATAGAACAGCTTATTACAACTTGCTTTAAATATCATTGTACTGTATTAATTTCTCTTTAGTATTTCTGTTAAAACCATATTGACGTTCCATAATTTGGCGCGGTCATGGTCCCAAACGTGATGGATTAAAGAGCTCCTACCGTAAATAGAAATGTCGTAATCAGGTAATAACTGCAGACAAGGGTAGATCCTAAGGTGGGGAACGCAAAAGGTGAGCAATCCCTCTGAGAATAACATATTTACACTTATTACATCTTTGGGAAAAAGTTTACATTGGTTCTCAAGCTTTGTGCTCCCTTTTAAAATATTTTCCGGATCCACCCAGACTGCATGCACAATTTCTGCTCTTTCTATAATCAGTAAGAATAATGTGCATATGAAAATTCCAAATCAATGAAAGTAAAAGTTTCGCTTATTTATACTTTACATTTCAATGTATGATTAATAAACATTTTAGATAAAAATGTGCAAGATTAGCTTATATTTATAAGGTACCTTGGTGATAATTATAACTTACATTTTTATTAAAATAACACATATTTTTTAAATGAATCTTTGAACAGAAACCACATTTTCTACTAGAATTGTAAAAAAAATAGTACAACCTACTTATAAATGTGAAAATATTTTTTTAATGAACGAGTATTGTTAAGGATAAATGATTTGATAGTCCATTGTAGTAAATGGTAATATTCTGAAAATCGAATTGCAGGAATATCAAAAATAAATTTAATGAACACATTTCAAACTACAAAACGATTATTTTTATTTTATTGTAGAATGTTCTTGTAAAATTGTCCAAAATAAAGAGCTCAATTCATGCCCTTTTCTCTTTAATATTATTGTTTTATACTTCCACAAACATTCAGTAAAGCAACATTTAAATTTTAAAAGTATGGCACGAAAATTTAAATTATATTTTTGACAATATACCAACATGCAGTAAAACCTCACTTAACGGATTCCTCTAAACAACGGTAAATTTTGAAACTGGCCATATATTAATGGAACAAACATATTCTAGAGTAGCGCTTCCCAACCTTTTTCATGTCACGGTACACTTTACAAACATAAATAATTTTGCAACACACCATGAAGGAACAGTTTTCTATTATCATGATTGATGTCTTTTACTTCATACTAGGGATTTAATTAATAAGATCTTTCTTTTGAATATTTTTGCATTATAATACGTAAACATGCCAGGTAGACAGTTGTTTCTTATTCAGTCATAAGCATAAAATAAATGAAGTGAAAGTACTTAATCCATACATCCTCAGTGTTTAATATAGTTTTTATATCGCATCTGTGAATTAAATCGTCAAATTGGACTGAGTTAAACTCCGAATAAATGACACTCATTTTATAAAATTGTGATGTGAAAACAAAAAGTAAAATTAATTATACACAAATAAGCACTATGTATAACATGCTAATAATAATTCATTAGAGTTTGCTTTCACATCGCCAGCATAGCTATAAAAGAGCACAGTTAAAAAGGAACAACTTGGCGGCCTAGACCTTCAGTACCGTTTTACTCCATAATTAGATTTCCTAGGTTAAATTTTGCTAAGCCCAGTTGCGACCATGGATTCTACACATACAATTCCGGTGAATTTAACTGATTTTTGATTTTAGGAAGTCGCCAGAGAGAGCCCGACGCTCGTGGACATCAAATAATTTTTGAAAAATTCTTGAAATGGTGCATTGTAGCCATTTGTGAAACCTTGAATGTGGTGGATGCAAACACTAAATTCACTGTAGTGCCCGAACGGCTAATTTTTGGAAAAAAATTCACTGAACAAAATGTATCTAATTCATGTAAATGGCTATGCAAGCAACGGGTGATGGACGTGAAACGGCAGTTATGCCTCTACAGCCACACCTGCCCCCTCTGCAGACATGCCGGACAACATGTTTATTTGGTGTCCCCAACAACCCCCCCCTTATTTTGTCGGTAGAGTTCAGGACCACTCTGTGTACAGTGCTCAAAACAATTAGGGGACATTGTGATTTTGGATGTAAACCGCGGATGAAGAAATATCTTTTTGGCTGATGTTTGATCCATAGGTGGTGTACGCTACGAGGAAAGAAAAACACATGGAACAAGGAACACTTAAATTTTTATTCAAGTTTTTGTCGGAAAAAAAATGAACATTTTGTACATGTCCTAAAAACGAACAAAAACGTCAAAATTCTCAGATAAAAATGAGTTTTAATAAGGGATATGGTTTCCCCCCCGACCAAAAGCAATGTTATTTATACACCTGTGAGGCATGGAATTAATGGGGTTATAAAGGAGGGACTGGGGTATTCTCTCCCACTCCTGCAGAAGAGCTGTTCCCAGCTGCTCAACTGTTTCTGGGGGTGATAAGCAACCCCAGCAACCCTTCTTCCTAGAATGTCTCAAACATGTTTGATTGGGTTCATGCCTGGGGAACAAGTTTGCCTACTATCCATTTGAATGAAGGATTCCTTTGTCGAAAACGAAGTTGTTCGCTAGCCAAGTACAATGCAAAGTGGTGTTATTATCCGTGAAGATGAATTCATTCCGACTGCTGCAGTGTAAGGGACCATAAAAGGTCTGAGGATTTCATCCCTATATCGTTGAGCTGTCAGAGATCAATTTCTGATGATGTACGGCCATTTATTTATAGAGATACCATCCGAGACCATCAGTCTGCCTCCTCCGAATCGAGCACTTTCATTCACAAATGCAGGAGTATTTTCAGAGGACCACATTCTCTCCAAATAGGCCACCTATTGTCAGGTTGCACACTAAAGCGGGACTCGTTTGAGAAGAGACCATTGCTCCATTTGTTTCCATCTACGATGCTCCTGTGCCCACCTTCTGTAGGTAGTGTGGTAGCCCGCTGTTAAAGAAAAACAAGTCTAGAAATGACACTTTGGGACACTCCAAAGGCTTCTTCTAAAACGGTCTGCATTTGGCCCCCATGCAAACGACCGATAGCCCTTCATTCAGCTGTCATGTAGTTAAGGCATCATATTCATTGTTGCCGAGCATTCAGTGCATGCCAATTGTTTCTAACCTCCTATGTAACGAATGCGACAGGTCTCTTTTCACTTCCCATCAGAAATGAGTAATTTTCGACATCGGGGGGGGTGGTCGAGTGCTGTTTACGGATGATAGTCGATTTAGTCTCATTAGCGATTCTGGATGTCTATACATCTGGAGTGAGCAGAAAACACACAATCACTCCTTGAACATTGTCGAAAGGGACCGGTTTGAAGGTGGCGGTGTTCTTGTTTCGGGAGGCACAATGCTTGGTAGCCATACGGAGCTTCAGATCTTCCAAGGAGGTTCAGTCACTGGTGACCGCTATTGTATCGAAGTTCTCCTGCCTTATACCCATATTTTCCGGGGTGCTGTGGGCCCAGAATTCCTCTTCACGGATGACAACGCTACACCTCATCGTACAGCTGCTGTCGCTGAGCTGTCAGAGAGTGAAGATATTCATCGTATGGAATGGCCCGCACGGTCTCCGGACCTGAATCTAATAGAACACGTGTGGGTGGTTCTCAGGAGACGCATGGCAGTACATTGCCATCTGCCAGCAAAGATTCCGGAGCCACGATCGGCGCTACAAGAGGAATGGGCTATGATGCCTCAAGAGCTTGTCGACAACCTCGTACTGAACATGAACAGATGGTGCACATCCTGCATCGCAATCAGGGGTGATCATATCCCCTACTAAAAACTATGTTTTTCTTGCCTGCCGCCTGTCACATGGACATTTCTGTCCTCCTGTGCTGAAAGCCCACTTTTGAATAAAAGTCCTTTGTATCCTTTGGATTCCTTTCTTGGTCAGTTCGTTCACCGTTTCCATAATCTTACATCTTGGAAATATTATGGTATGCTTTGTACCCATTTGAAACACTGGGGTGCGACGTTACATGTGAAAAACTGTCCCATCCTTAAGTTTTGATCAACAGTGTATAAAGAAATTAAAAACAACGATCTAGTATCCATAGGTGTACGCAGAAAGTTCATAAGGGGGTTATAGGCTCAATGGGAAGGGTTACAGAGCTACAACTCACATATTCCTATGTTAAATATACAAAATTTCATTGCAATGGGGGGGGGGGGTACAACATACATGCATATGCCAGATACTTGTAGTATCTCCCCAGTGAATTAAAAATAGGCATTTTTATTTAACAATGTAAAAAGTTTAAAACCTAAAATAAACCAATACAAATGAATTTACATAATATTTTAAACTTTGTTGTTATGAAATTAACATTTCATATATAATACATATAACATTTCATATCTAATATAGTAGCTCAATTTGAATTTTACTTCAAAATTGTCCACTTTCCTTTTCCCTTAAATATAAAACAGCTTGCTTTGCGACAGACATTTTAGCAACTTTTTTATTTGGTCCAATACCAACGAATTCCTTGCCATCTTGAAGTTCAATTCGGATATATGTTTTGTCGCCATCGACTTGAACATCCCTATGAAGAAATGAAAATAAAAAGTAATGGCCATGAAATAATAATAAAATTAACCACATAATATATAAATAAAAATAATGTACACAAATAAGCAATCACATCCATATATTATATTAAAAATCTCTATACACTGAAGTTTTTGTGAAAATCTTAGAGTATAGAGATTTTCAACAGAGAAGGTCGTTTCTCACTCACCTGAATTTTACCATACATTGTGATGAAGGTTATATTAAACATTTGCAGGTGTAATACCTAAACTGAACAATATAGTAGTAATTTTTATTGTCTTTCGAATGCTGAAAGGGCCACCTTGCTGACAATACATACCATGCAAAACATAATTCAATTTGCCGATTTTTTTTTAACTTTTGGCAAACACATATATTTATATCATCATGATCTATTGCAGGGTAGAGGTCTTTCTGAGTGCTATCACATGCACCCAATATGATGAAGGAATTCTAGAGGAAGTGGCCCGAAACTTATCATATTGTCACGGTAGACTGGAAAGTTAGATATACAGCTTAAGAAGGGATCTGAACCTTGTGCTTACCAGAGCTGCCCATACTTAAAAACTACTTAACTTCGGTACTCGGATAGGAACACGTGTTTCCAGCATGGCTTATACATATAATCAAATTCACAATCCTCACCTTTCCACTGCTGGTTGGTAGTTACTCTCCAAGTGTCCTCCATATGCACGCACACACACACATATATTAAATATATTAAGAAATTTATTTTTTATTAAGAAAGACAAACAAATGCACAAGTATTTTACTTCAAACATTACAAGCCTACACAAATTGCAGCTGGAATTCACAACTGTAAATTATATTAATTTGAAAGTAACATATAAATTTGAAAGAAAAGAGCTGGGACCTTCGGAATACATGTTGGATGCCCTACTAAACGAGCTATGGTTATATTTACGGGTTATGGTATGTTTAACTTCTCTTTCATTAAGCCTTAGAAAGACATATGATGGGGGTAAGGAGGACTTTCTATGTATTATAAAATAAGTAATGCATAAATTACAGCAGGAAATACGTTTACAATATACATTAAGAAAATTTAATCATTAAGGAAGATAAATAAATTCATATATTTTTTATTATCTATTATATCATGGAACTAGCATAAATGCAGCTGGAATTCACAAGTGTAAATTATAATAATTTTTATATATTATAGAATGGAATACTTGCAAATGCAGAACAGAAATTTATAGAATGTTATACTTATTGTAGATCATACTAAACTCGTAAAACTTAATAAAGATTTGTAAGAAATTCCTGAAAGAATAGTTCGTGAGGAATTTCTTATAAATCTTTATTAAGAAATTATTTCAATAGATGTAATAAAGAGCATACTTGAAAGGGTTTCGACTATTAGTGCGATCACACAATTCTTCAACAGGAGATTTTGGAATATGTACACACATGTGATCTGGAAAAAAAAATTAAAGATATTAAAAACTTGCGTTATTTTTTACTAGAGCTTTTGATATACAACACACAAATACACAAAACAATCAGGTGCCAGAACTACATGCGTTTTTGAAAAAATTACAAACGTTTTTATAAAAAGAAATGTAAAGACAGCTACAAAAATTAGGTAAAATGAAAAAAAATTATGGAACATCTGTCATGAATAAAATATATTATAAAATCTAACAGTTTATTCATGGTGCCTACACAAATTCTGTTTCGAACTTCCCTGACTTTTCCAGTCCAAACTTTAGTCAATTTCTAATCACTAATTACAGTAAACAACACACAACACATTTAACTTCATTAACATTTCCTGGCAAAACAGGGAAGACCAATGGCAGGCTAAGGAGCGCATGCAGGGACCATCTTCATATAGAGCAAGAGAGCTGCACATAAATCAGAATGGCGGTGGGCATAATTACAGGAAACTGCTGTGTCAAAAGATACCTCGATTTACTGAATTTGGTAGACAACACTACCCGTAGGGGGTGCCGTAATGTGAAAAGGCAATATCTTCACACATGTTTTGTAACTGCAAGTATTTTGCAGTGCTAAGATTTGAGCATCTTGGTATGTACTTGCCAGATTCTTGGGAGATTGTGTGTATTCTGATTAGAGGTATTATTCCCTTCATCTCAATTACAGGCTTGCTCAAGGCTACGCTGGCCGATGTACAATATACCATTGGTTGTGATGCTCAGCTTATCCCTATCTATCCCCCCCCTCTAAAAAATTATTAAAAATGCCGATGGATAAGGATGAAAGTCTGTTTTGATGAGAGCATGTATACCTATGCCAAAACAAATATAAACTACAACTTATGCAATTGCACTTCTATTAATTTTGATTTAAACATATATACTACATAAGGGTGGTCCAAAAACAAAAAGTTAAAATCTTTCATAGAGACATGTTATTTATTTTGTTCATCTTTAAAAAAAAATTCACATAGATTCGACCATATTTACTAGTAGCTCAACACTACAGGTTTCAATGTAAGTCTTATGCTAATGCAAAAACGCTCCCTAATGGGGTTTCTTTACAACTAAATAAGAATGGAATATGGCAAGTTGTTTTTCAGACGTGTACTTCTACACTACCTTGATTTGGATAGAAGTGCAGCAGAAGCTCATAAATTGCTTGTAAAAACTTACTGTGATTCAGCTTCATCGGAAATGTGTTGAAATTGGTTTCGATGACTAAAAGTGGTGATTTTGACGGTCACGACAAACAGTGGCCTTGTAAAAAAAAACCCAACACACTATGGCAAACAACTGCATGCACTATTGGAGAAAAACTCTGCTCAAATGCTTAAAGAATTAATTGGCTGCACTAGATAGGAGTTGATAAATCGACAATTTTGATGTTTGCAAGCCATGGAAAAGATACAAAAAAGAAGGAAAACAGTTGCTACATGCTTAGACAGAAACATCAACATAAAAAAAAAGTGGGTTTCAATGGAACCACCTAATATTATACCCCAAGTAAGATAAACGGGCAATGATTTGACAGACATGTACACAAGTAGAAATTATCGCGGGAAAGATGTGAAGTTACATAAATAATTTTTTTTAAAATAAGGAAAATAATTTCTCACCAATGGCAGGCTTCATTATTGGATAATAAATTTTCCACACTGTATCTAAAGATGAACCACTATCCAAATAAATGGCACCAGCTACAGATTTAAAGATATCACTCAATGCTTTAGGAATTTCCACATCATCAACACTCAAGCATTCTATTTCCTCCAAATAATAGCCATATTCCTAGATAAGAATGTAATACAGCTTACTATGTCAATGTTTATAACACATATATAAATGTAGCAAAAACAACAACAACAACAAAAACCCATGCACTGAATAATTCTTAACTGAATTGTATTTTATTATGCAAGGACTGATAAGGTGATGCTGTGTCGGGATTTTTTAAAGGAATTCAAACTTACGTTGCCCAGGGAATTATACTCTGGACTATGATAGGAAAAACGGCACCAACTCTACAGTATCTCTGTGCAATTTATGGTGTAAGGGTCATGCTGCACTGAGATATACAATATACGGAGGAATGTGAACCACCTATGGCTTAGGAAACAATTCCCCGGACTACAGTGAGCAGTTAGTCATCAAGCATTTTTTTTTTATTTTGGGGAGGCACTGTTATGAGTTGAACCTGGGATAACAACGCACTAGACAAACTTGTTACAATGGCACCACTGCAGGGCCTTTCTACAATACCATTGGAATCAAACTTGTGTTAACAGCATGTGAGATGAACGAATTGTTACCGCTTTGCCACTTTAAGACAAGTTCTTAATTGGAATATACATGTATTATTTAAAATTCAAATAAATGATACAAATTTAAATAAGTTGAAATTACACTTAAAAGTATAAACATGAGCGAACAACTACCTGATATATGTTTATATTTATTACAAAAATAACTGACATTTTAAACAGGCATAATTATTCAATGTAGCTTCCTTGCTTTTCTAAGAAGTTAATTGGTAGGGACGGCACCGGCATGGTGATAAAGCGACAACTGTGGCTAACTCAGAACCAATCGGCGCCAAAATCATAAACATGGACAACAAATTTGTTCCCTGAAACAACCATGGGCACATTTTTATTTTTTTTTTATTTTTTACAAATCATGAATTTGGTTTTATGGCCACTGTTCATCCAAGGTGAAATTTCGGGACAAGAGTCTGGTGATGCAAACAATTGAATTATTGGGGTTTTTCTTTCTTTCTTTCAAAAGTCCACCTGCATGCTAAGTTTGCACAAAAATTTAGCAACTAAGATACTTTCAACAAACACAGGTCTTACACAGCTATCAATTATTACAGAAAACGATCAGTTTGCAGTCATTATGGAAACTGTGTCGAAAGTTAAGGAAACGTGTGGATTTTCAGCTATTATTATTTTTACACAATTTCTGCATGAGCCATGAATTGTAAGTTCACCACAACATCCTCTCATTATGGAACAGCAGAAAAGATAGGGACCGGATTTACGGCTCCCTGTAAAGCTTGGCATATTCTCCCCCAACCTCCATTTTGAACTTAACGAATTGTTGAGTTTTTTTTTTTAAATTTTTTTAAACTATATATCCTCTTTTTACATACATAGAACTTTGAGATTTCTTAGTGAATTTTTAAATATTTTATTATAATATAGAAACTCTTAGGTTATTTTTGTGTTTTCAGATGTATTTAATGATAATTGTAAAAAAACCATGCCAGGCCTCTGGGTCTTTCCCCTATTTGCTCTCATCCTGTCTGTGACCCCAAAACCAGAATTCCAAAGTTTACATTATTTGCTCACATGTTCTTATTTGTTTAAAGCCGTACTTCTGGATGTAGTGTATCAATTTAACTTCCAAATTTTAGAGTTTATACACTTAGTAATAAAAAACAGTCTTACATAATACGTTCATTTTCTTCCATGTGCACAAGTTTTGCGTCATCGTAAGTACGATACAAAATATTTTATTGCCGTGTAAAATTTTCACTTTCATTTTATGAATTTCTTTTAATTAGGGAAAAAACAATTCATTATTTGCAATTACTCTGTTATTTTTTAAACTTCCTCCGGCAATAAGTTTGCTGAAAAATTCGAAATCCAGCCACAACTCTATATTCAAGCTGTTTGCATCCTTTTCATGAATGAGTGGTCTTTCATTGGCTTTATTTCATTATAATGGCCTACATACCAGTAAATAAATTGTCTATTCATTTCTCAAAATTGCAATAATTTTGCAAAGATAGTCACATCTGATACACATTTAACAGTTATGTTTCAACTGTCTTAGGGAAAAGGGGGGGGAGTGAGATAAGATCGAAAGAATTTTTAAAATAAATTGATACATTGAAATTGAACGTTTTTAGTGTTTCACCATTTGTTTTCCAAAATAAATATATTAATGAATAAATGGTATTCTAATATTTTGGTTTTACTGGAGATAACATAGTGCCACGCATAATTTTATCGATGCACAGTTTTTCAAGTTGGCAAGAATGATATAAGAATTGTGCAATAGGAATGAAAAGTTTTTCAGTTTCTTATTTCACGCTTTACGGTAAAATAAAACACACTTAACTTTTAAAACTCTTTTTTAATTTAGAATATAAACATCAACTTTTGCCGCAATTTGCTGGTTGCAGCGCCATCAACCTTTTAATGAATAATTCTTCAATACAGGTCCCTTATTAACAATGCTATTGTATCAGTTAACAAAATTGTTCCATAATTTTTAAAAGTATCGTAATTTAATGAATTGGCTTTTATATTTCATTTTGAATTTAAGCAATTATTCAGATATTAAACAGTGTTCCATGCGAAAGACTGTTTAGTTTAAAAAACCATATTAAAACCAAGCTTAGAAATAAGATGCTAAATGCAAATGTTGATAGCCTTGTTAGAATTTGCGGTCAAGGACGGGAACCTTCAGTTTTTCTTTCGAAAAAGCAACATTGAAATGGAAGAATAAAAAGGGCAGACGTTTATTCAAAGACAAATTGAAATAAAATCGATATAACTGAAGAAAAAGAAATTTGAATAATTTAATAACCTTAAA
>QLNU02015270.1:125111838-125173264 GCA_006491805.2 Dysdera silvatica
GTCATAATCATGTAATACAAAATAATTCCATGTTTTTTCAAAGATAGGATTGATAGTTCTGGCATTCACTTCATTATTTTAATACATGAAGCAGCATTTCTTAACCTTTTTACCATGGCGAAACCCTTGAAATGATGTTCATACTTTAGGGGAAATCCCATACATAAACATAATCATTACTAGAGCTAGGATTATATGAACTAAAGGACTAGTAATAATTGTAAATATAAAACAAATATACACTGAAGTGCCAGAAAAACTGGTACACCTACCTAATATCGTGTATACCCGTACACGTCCATCCGCCTGATGCAATTGGAAACGAGACTCGTCAGACCAGGCAACGTGTTTCCAGTCATCAACAGTCCAATGGCGGTGTTGGTGGGGCCCAGACGAGGCGTAAAGCTTTGTGCCGTGCAGTCAACAATGGTAAACAAGTGGGCCTTTGGCTCTGAAAGTCCATATCAATGATGGTTCGTTGAACAGTTCGCACGCTGACACTTGTTGATGCCCCAGCATTGAAATCCGCGGCAATTTGAGGAAGTGTTGCACGTCTATCTCGTTTAACGATTCTCGTCAGTCGTCGAAGGTCCTGTTCTTTTCAAGGTCTTTTTCCGGCCGCACCGCTGTCGGAGATTTGATGTTTTACCGGATTCCTGATATTCACGGTATACCCGTGAAATGGTCGTACGCGAAAATCCAAATTTTGTCGCTATCTCGGAGATGCTATTGTAGCGGCAAGAACCGATCTAACAGCTTTGCCAGACATCTCTTGTCTTATATAGGTGCTGTCGACCACATCGCGTTACGCTGATTGGTTGCAAAGCTCCGTTATTTGCATACGCACGCCTGTACCAGTTTTTCTGGCACTTCCGTGTATGTGTTAAGGAAATATTACTTTTGAAGCAAATTTCTAATATGAAACCTTCATTTGTCTTTTGATGCATAAATACTTAATTCAATATTGAATCCTCGAGAAACCAGTAATGTTAAACAGAATTGCAGTGAAGAAATGCTGAGCTAGGGAGCAGGGTTTCAATGATTTTGATCACGCGATTAAAAATAAATAAAATCACATGATTAGAATAAAAAAAAAATTGGTACCTTTTCTTTTTTAAAATCAGTGGTTTAAATTAATTTTTTAAATACATCAATGAGTTAAAGGAAAAATAATTAATTAAATTGATTTTTCAATGCTTTTGAAAAATTAATTTCCAATAAATTAATACTACTTTTCATCATTTTATGAAACACCATACGAGCAAAAACAATTTTTTTGATGACTTCATTACAGTTATTTACATACAGTTCATGGTCAATTATTCTTAAAGGTGAAAGTAGTGTGCATTTATAAGATACATTGGTAAACGACGACCTCGCCCAATGATGTATTTGGTTAATGACTCTAAGAAAAAATACAGGCTTTGTTATTGACTCTTGATGATGTTAACCTCTATCCAATTTAAAAACTGGAATATTCCGATCACACTCAGCCATGTGAAGGAAGACATTGTCGAATAGATAATTTTGCAAATTTTAAAAGCCTTTACACAAAGGCAAACCTGGGGGCAATGCTCCCCTGTGCCAGTGTATGTATTATATCATGGAAAATGAAATGAAAAGTACCAAACACTTAGGTAAAAATAGGAACCGGAAACAAATCACCCACCCACTTGAAAGTTTTCTGCATCTGTCCTTTCTTTTTACCAGGTGCTTTGAAATATGTGAGGGTACAAACATGACTAAGGAAATTTTGGAAGGAAGAATTTAACATTGTTATAACAATTAGGCTAATTGAAAAGACTTGGCAGGAAGCAACAATGAGGTGTCTCAAAGCAGTATGAAGGAAACTGTGTCCTTCCTTTGGTAACGAAGGAACGTCAGATGAAGGACACAAATTGGTAAAAGACATTGTGGCAAATACTCATGATCTTAACTTGGAAGTCATGGAAGATGATGTTGAAGAATTATTGGAGATGCATGACCACGAACTGACTACTGATTAGCTAAAAGAACGTTTCAAGCAGCAATGTGATCAAAAGTAACTGTAGATTTCATTTTAAGATGAAGATGGGGTAAAAGAACAAATTACAACTGCAGAAATCGTTTTTTTTTGGCAAAGTGAGAGGAAGTCAAAATGTTGCTATGGAATTGAATCCAAACAAATCTGAGGTTAACAGGACTGTAGATCTATTTAATAAAAACCTCATGCAGTTTTTTAGAAACACTTTGAAAAAGGGACAGAAGCAAACAACCCTAGATATGTTTTTTTACAGATTCATTTGTAAAAATTCCAAAGTGAGCTCAATTCTCCTTTTGGTGAAGGTTGCTAATTAAAAACTGTTTACATGAACAATTCATTTTATTAATGCTATTTTTTTGTAGCAAATATAATAAAGAAAGGATATTTATCATATTTTTAGGACATTTTAAATGAGCTGACATTTTAAATACGTATTTTTAATATGTAACATGGTTGTAGGGAGGAGCCAGAATAAATGAATTTATAATTAAATCTTACGGGGAATCGAGTCTTACTCTCGCTACTTAAATCAAGTTTTACTCTCTTTCTAATCAAGTTTGCTTACCGGGAACAGATTACTCTCATTAACCAAGGTCCCACTGTATTTCCTTAATCTAACATAACATATTTCAAATTTTAAATCACGAAATATTTTCGGAACTATCAATTTGCTCAGGCCAGATACAACGAATTAAGTGGCACAGGTTTGAATCTGCCAAGAAAAGTGCATTGAAATTCCATGTGGGATTGTTTGGAGAACAGTATTAAAAACTTGCCAATTTTCATGCAGATAGTTGAAGAAAACAGAGATGTAATGGATACAAAAATAAACTCGAAAGTCATAAATGTGAGTATAAAGAGGAATGTTGAAAACATTCTCCTTCAGTTGAAACTGATTTCTGTTGCTTTAGATAAAGTTAAAAAAAGTTTAGATAAAGTTTAAAAATAGTTGCAATATTTCTAAAAAGTAGAAGTTTGGAAAGATCTAGAGAACAGTATAAAAGACCTTGCTTTTGACACTTCTTTGTACATTAAGACATTTAAAATATGCTATGAGCAAGCTTCATCTCCAGCTCACTATTTGGTATATTTATTATCACCAAATTTTAAAGCTGAATGCTTGTCAAAGAGTGAGAAAAAGCAAGCAATAGATTTTTAAAAGAGAAATACAAGGCTACCTCATTATTAGACATAATTTATTGTCTGTGCATCTCCTCTCAGTGGTGTTTTATTTGAAGAGCAGACAGTGAAAAGTTCCACTCTTCAGTGGTGGAAACAGGGTATCTACCCAAATTCTATTTCAAACTTCCCTGACTTTTCCAGGTTTCCAGACCAAGTCTTAATCGATTTCCAGTCGCTAATTACAGTAAACAACACACAACGCATTAAAATTTGCGTAATAAAAATAAGTTTCTAAGACCATAAAATCCACTAACACAAACTCCAAAGTCATTTATAACTCAATTACAGTGAATTTACAAACACAAAAAATCTATTAAAAATGCATTTCTTTACACTAAAAACTTGCATTAATTAAATATTTATAACACTTTCATCCAGCCCTTTTTGTATTCATTATAAAAGCGTTTAACTATATAATTGCAAAGCTGATGCTTCATCTTCCGCAGTTTAAAAAAGTGCCAAATACAAATCCTATGAAAATACCAATTTTCCATCATGGCTGACTGCTAATGCTCATTGGCATTCGCCATGATGGGAAGTTGGCTGCAGAATGAGTGTCTGGAGTAATATTATAAGCTTAATAGCCATTGAAGTTAATAGGTTACTTGTTCCGGTCACACTTTAGAATTATCCCAGTTACCAATGGTGCTAACTTCTTGTTCTGGTAATTGTTTTTGAATGACATCAACATGGATTGACGTTTTGCGAGTCATGATTTTTTCTAAATGTTTTGAAAAAAAAACCTCACCAATGTTGTGGCATGAAGTTTGCTGAAGTCGAAATACGACAGTTGGGGTTTCGTTCTTTTGGGTAAATATGTCCTGCTTTCTTTTCAGCAACGTTAACGACCATTGCATGTACAGAGATGATTTTTTTTTACTACTGCAAACTTTCCAATTGCAGGAGAGTGCGTCTCTGTGCTTTACTGATGTTTTTTGGTGGCGGGTGCCCACACCTGAATCAGTGAATGCCTACTGGGGAGGGGGGGGGGCATCCCGAACTAAGCATTCACTGATTTGCAAAACATACCCTTGCACATGAAAGAAATATGGCCATCGCCCAGAGTTTATTTTGGCAATGTTCCAAGATACAAGCCAGGCTTTGCCTTCACTGCGATTTATGCACAGTGCTTAGAATTCTATGATTCAATTATACGAGCATAACATAAGTTTTGGCGACGAAGAGAGCTTGGCGATCAGGATAATTCTAAAGTTTTACCCTTGTTCCTATTATTTCAACAAAGATATATATATATATATATGTCTTAGACATAATACCCAAGTTACTATAATTAAATAAAATATATTTATTTTAACAGTTCTAAAATTACCTGTTGGAACTAAAAAGAAAATGCGTTGTCCTCCAGCTGCAAAAGGTAATTGAACATGATGAGCCATCTCTTTAATCAACATAACCGCAATGAACGTTTTCCCGGTTCCTGTTCCCAAACAAGCTATAGTGTTTTGCTTCTTAGCCGCTTCTAATATTTCAACCTAAATTCCAAGAAATAAAAAACAGACTTATTTTATCTTCAAACAAGTTATAGTCCACAGTAATACTTTTTTTAAACATAAAATTTATCCATTAATACAATTAAACCTTGTTACAGAAAGTGCAATTATAAATATCTGTGGAAAAAAGAAAAAAAAATTAATGTATAACATACATATTGGAAGTGGCAAAAAATCTATTGCAGTATGATTAGCACCATTGCAAACAGTCAATGTACAAAAAAAAAAAAATTATAAGAGCAAATTAGTAATATGAACTGAATTCAAGAATGCAACATCAATTAATCTAGTTACTCTTGATTACACCAAAGCAATTAAAAGTGAATTGAAAAGAACACAAAATTTATTAAACAAACAATACTGATGGACATACGATTACGACTTATACTTATAAGAGATGCTATTATATGACTACGGAATATTGACTCTAACATAAACGTTACTTCCAGAAACTTATAAACAACTCTTACTCTGAAATGTATGAGACATCTCCAAATTAGGTAGCCCGCAGTATGGGTTTCTCATTGGTCCCTATTGGGGTTCTTCCATGATTCTATTGGAGGCCTCCCATTGGTTCTCATTGGGTTTTCCCATTCTGCGGGACTACTCTGATGAAGGGTTTTCCAGAAATTTCAAGTATAAAAAAGAGACAGAAACATAACATCGTCATTACTCCTGATGAAGGACTGCTGCTGATGCGTCCGAAAGCTTGAGTGATCTTTTTCATTGCTATTTTACCAGTGTTTAACCTTTTTATGTAATTTCCTCCCTGGTACCCTGTATTTTATTTCTATAAACGTTAACATACGTTTAAATGCAATTTACAGTCCTGTAGATGACTAAATAAATAATTCAGAATTTGCTTTTAATAGCTAACCTCTAAATATTTGCTTTATGTTTATTGATCTTGAAAATATAGGCTCAATGTGAAGACAAGTTCAATTTTTATGACATATTTTCATATACATGTATTTTTCAAGAATGTCAAAAGTGCTTATATGAATGTAATTTAGAGCCACGAAGGGTAAATTGTAATTAGTAGAATTTTTGTCATTTATTGAGATATGGAATAAAGGAAAAATGAGTATTAAAAGAAGAAAAAAAAGATAAAAGTACAAAAATAAATATGTAAACAAGAAAAGCACAGTTAACAAGAGGGAATTTTTTTTTAAAGAAATAGGAAGGTGATATGAAACAAAAGGGAAGGTAAGTAGGAAGTAACAGAAAACGAGTAAAAACAAATAAAACCCACCAACATTGTAAGAAAAAATTCTGCAACGTTCCAAGAACTACTACTCCCTTTATAAAACGAAATATGGAGAAAATAAGATTATTATGTATTTATGCCCCCAATTCCAGATATATTTGACTGAAAATGAAAGCATTTGAAATTGCCAAGTTTGATAGCTAAATGAACAAATACATACATTAGAGTGCTATCTTTTAGATAATGGAAAAATTAATTGGTGGTAGTACAGATACTGTCCCACAAGATCAATTTTCCCCTAGAAACATGAAGGAAAGTCGCTGTAAGCGGGGTTTTGACATCAGCGATTTCGATGCATGATGTCACACAGGGTGGAGCATCATATGGTGTTTTTCTGTGGCGGTGGTAAGACTTATGGAAGTATTGAAGTGATTGGGAAGACGTCGGAACATTTCAATATGGATTTTTTTGTTCAATTGCGGTTGAAAGGGAAGAGGAATGTTGTTGGATTGGTTTGTGGGAGAAGGTTTATTTGGTTTGGAGTAGAAGGACCCGATTTGCAAGGTGCGCTAGGCCTAACGTGGATGACTGTGTAGTTAAAGAGGTGAAGTTATCTGACAGATAAAAAGGAATAAAAGTTAGTATGCCGTTTTTATTTTGTTCGCTGCACTGAGAAAAAGGAGCAGGGGGAGGGGAAGAGATGGAGGAAAAGAGAGGAAAGCCAACAGCGGGAAAGGTTAAGAGGTGAAGGGGGTGGAGGTTGGGAGTGGAAAGGGAACAGGAGAAAGGGATTAGAGGGTTAGGGGGGAGTAGGAAGAGACCGCCAAGAAAACAGGGGTTGGGAGGTAGAGAGGGGAAGGAGAAGGAACATGAGGAAGAGATTAGAAGGATAGGGATGAAGGAGAGAGAGGTTAGAGGGGTAGGAGTGAAGAAGAGAGAGAGAGAGAGAAAGTAGGGGTGAGGGCTGGGTGTAGGATGGAGGAAGGAAAGGGGCGGAGCCTGTATTGAGACGTAAGCAACATGGCGGCAAGCCAAGACAAAGTTGCCAAGTGTATTGGAAACACTTCTCACTAAAAACGAAATGGAACAGTATTATTAGTACTAGCACCAATTAATTTTTGTATGTATTTCGTTTATAGTCAAAAGCACTCAATATCTTAGTTTCTTAATCTCAATGGACAAATAATAATTGTACACAGAAAAAAAAATGGATAACACCATTGAGAAATTTATTCGAGAAAGTAATAATCTACTACTGTAAAAAGAAAAAAAAAAGAAAGAGGGACAAATACTTGATATTCACGAGGAGTTAAGCTTGGTTCCACATCTTCTACACCTTCCATGTTTCTGTTAGTAACTTCAACACCCTTTTCTATGTATTCTATTTACTGCTTGATGACAGCTAAAATTATATAAATAATAAATTATGACACCATAATTAATACTTTACATGAAACATAGCACCAACATAATCATGTGGATATTTTTAAAGCATCTAAACAACCCCAACCATCGTTTATTCAATCTAAATTTCAGGAACCCATCAATTATTTTTCACGTCGGCGTCTAGGTTGAAACATATATTTTGGATTGCTTTTGGCGTACTTTAATGAAAGTACATTATATATGATGAACAATCTTGTGCGAAATTTACGGTAGTTATCAATTCTTCTTTATCGATAAAACACATATTCCCTTTATTATTTGTCATTAAAAGGATGCATTCTACAAAGAGTGAAGCAAATATACTCAAAATAAATGATAAAACCTTTGCATGAATATGGTGTAAGGTAACGACTTCGTTAGCCGCAAAATCTTGTAAATTAATAGTTGTCAGTTGTTTTCGCTTAAGCCGAAAATAGCATTGCAAACTGCATCTTCACCAAGAAAACACAAAAATACGACAAAATGATACTTTTAATTTCCATAAAGAAATCATAGAAGAAACTTACGCCCCACATGAGAGGTAATTCCAAACTTCGCAGAATTCGAAACACAAACCAAACCAGACGTCACGATTATACGCTAGCGAAAGATCAATACGCCCGCCGATGAAGAGCCTGGCCGACGAAACGATACTTCTGCGCATGTGCGTGGACTTTAAATGCTACTAGTAATGCCGAAATATGCTATAAAATAGCTAAATGTTCTTGCATCTAGATAGATTTACTGTCGTTGGTAAAGCTCCTTCTCGGTATTCCTGCTAATCATTGGCGTACTCAGGGGGTCTTGATGAAATGTATATTTAACATAGGAATAGGTGGGTTGCAGCTCTGTAACCCCCTCATTGAGCTTATAACCTCCTTACGAACTTTCTGCGTACGCCTATGCCACTAATATAGTATTTTGATTATGAATTAGTACTTTTATAAATAAATCAGTACTTACCTGAATCACAGAGACCGAACTGGGAGGAGACCCCAAAACCCCCCGCCATAGGCGTAATTAGGTGGGGGCAGGGAGGCCCCCCCAGAAGTCCGACTGCCCCCCCCTCCCCCAGAAAATTCCCTGAAGTTTCATTTTTTTATTGTGGATAAATGTAAGGCGCGTTAGTGCTAAAGCTCTAGCTATCCCGTCAAAATTTCATAAAAATGAAAAATGTCATTTTTTTGTGATTTAAGGATAGTTGTCCTTCTGTTTAAAATTTTGGTTAAATATTTACGAGGTTTGAAGAAAAATGCTTTATTTTTAAACCTTGGCAGATAAGAGTGTGTTTTTTATTTAGATTGTTAGGGAAGAATAAGGATTTCAGTCGTAAATTTCTGTTACTTTTAAAAATGGGTTTAAAAATGAAATATTCTTTTAAAAAACGTGAAAAATATGCATAGGCCTTCAGAAAAATAAAATCTATTTAATGTAATTTACAATTTGGAAAGCGGGTGAAGTTAAAAAAAAAGAAAAAGAAAGAAAGAAATGGCTTGTTTGCACAAGTGAATTCGAACACAGAACTTGTTGGTCCGAACGGGGTTAAAGCTCATCCAATAACAGAGATTTTTTAAAAAGATAAATGAAAAATTAACTATTGGTTTATTGGAGATAAACCTTTCTTCTTGATTTTAGAATAGTTGTCCCCATGTATAAAAATAGAGTTAAATATTTATAAGGTGTATAAAATATTGCTTTATTTTTTTACCCTGGAAAATGAGAGAGAGAGAGAGACGTATTTTCTTTAAATTATTAGAGGGGGGAGAACTAAGTCATCAAGTTGTGCATTTAGGGTACTCGTCAAAATGGATTTAAAAATGTGAAAAAATATGCATTGCATTCAGAACAATACGATCTATTTAATGCAATTTACGGCTTTCAAAAATGGTGAAATTAAAAAAAAAAATGGCTTGTGCCTACCCGGGGTATAGCGTCTAGAAGGATTCTAGGCGCTACACCCGGGGAATAGAACTCGGGACCTGGTGGTCCGAATGGGGTTAAAGATCACTGCAATGCTAAAGCTTTCTTAAAGAGATAACTGAGAAATGAACTCTGGGCTTAAGGGAGATGGTTTTGAGATCATAGGTTATAGAAGAATGTGCTTTAATTTATGAGTCTAACGTAAAAGACTGAGGTCGAATTAAGATCGAATAAAAGATCGACGTCGAATTTCTTAAGACGGGAAAATGGATTTGAAACGTTATGAAAAAAAAAAAACGTTATGAGAAATGAACCATTGGTTTAAGGGAGATTGTTTCTGGAGTGTAGGTTGTATGAAAGTGTGCCTTAATTTATACAAGTGACGCAAAAGAGATTTGAAGTGGAATTTCTTAGGAGTGAAAAACGCATTTGAAAAGTTATTAAGAAAGTCATAGGTTTTCAAGGTTTTAGTATAGTTGTCCTTCTGTTAAAAACTCTATTTAAATATTCACAAGGTTTATAAAAAAATGCTTTAGTTCTTAAAGTTAATCAATGAGAGAGAGAATTTTTCTTGGAATTATTAGGGGAGAATAAGTAATTTGGGAGAGTAAGTCGTGAATTTCAGCTACCCTTAAAATAGATTTAAAAATGAAATACTATTCTTAAAATGTGAACAAATATGCGTCACATTCAGAATAATACAATGTATTTAATCAAATTTACTGCTTGGAAAACCAATAAAATTTGGAAAAGAAAAAAATGCGTTTTTTACGTACATGGACAATCGAACCCGGGAGCTGGTGGTCCGAATGGAGGCAAAAGATAGGTGTTATATTAGAGATTCCTTAAAAAGACGAATGAAAAATGAAATATTGGTTCAAGGGAGATTGTTAATGACATAAGTGATGATGTCCAAACTAACGACACTGAAGGAACAGGACTCCTAGATTTAGGTACTCTTAAGAATGATCCATCTCGGCCTTGAGTCAATTATCCAAAGAGTCAGTTGAGAGATAGCGATCCTTTCCAGCTAAATATTATGATACACATACAACTTGCTTAAATATAACATAAATGAAGACACAATCTATTGCGTTATATGCAGGCAATTCTAGATAGGAGGCATACGTGAGCAAAATGAAAAGATTGTAAACGGTGGATTTTGCAAATGGATAAAATTAACTGAGGCTCTTAGAAAACACGAACAGTTATTGTTTATATTCGCTTTACTGAGAAGTTTATAAGCGGCGTTGGCATCGCGAAATGTGCAAGAAAAAATTGTAAAACGATGTGAGGAGGAGGAAGTAATGCAAAATAGAGAATATTTGATGAAGCTGATTGACGTCATTTTGTGCCTGGTACGTTACGGCGTTTCTATGAAGGAGGTATCATCTACCCTTTCCACCTACACCCATGCTTGTGTAAAATTATATAGGAGGCTAAAACAAAATAGGCTTTTACAACTTATATAAAAAGCATCATGCTCCCCCTCCCAGAAAATTGTCACAGTTACGCCTATGTATCTGCCATCATTCTTTCTTTTTTTTGAACATTTAATCAATTAATACAAATGTCAACTTCTGTCATACGTTAGTATGTTAATGAATAAATCATAACTCTACTACGAAAGGGGAAAGTTATGTGTTCCCTCGTATAGTTCAATAAAAAGGTACTTAAAAATTGATTCTTTGAAATTAGGGACGTTTGGAAGCAGCAGGTTTATCGATACGTTTTTTTAGGAATAGGGATTATCAATGCGTTGTTTGGAAATATCGATTAGAAAATTGATAAGCTTCTATGGTAGCCATGCCCCCCATTCGTCGCTTCGCGACTCATGCCGTTTCACTCACATTCGATGTGCGCTGTCTGAATCAGTATATGTTTATAAGTATAAATTATAATTTTATCCCCTTGCCCAGGGATTTATACACCCCCTTATTGTTATGTAAACACACACAAAATCTAATCCCCTCCACATCCTTTTTGTCAAGAAACATACGGGAAATCCACGTGTATGCGCAGAAATGCCACAGATGAAGTTATTTTCTCTTAGTTTTCTAGCCGAATAAATGGAAACACTGATAGGAATTTTTGCCGTCGTCCACGCACATGTGCAGAAGAATCACCCTGGCTCCTCAGCCCCGAGCGTGTTCATCTCCCGCTAGCCGCTACTGACGTCACGAATATTGAATGTTTACGCGTTGCCAGACTTACTGTGTAAAACTTCACTATTATTATTTATACAGGAACGAATATTCAAGGAGATAGCGCTGCGAGTCCGCATGTTCTCGTTGAGTGAAGGTAACCAAAGATAATTATGACATACTGAGGGAACTAGGCACTCAAAGTCCTCGTTCAATATACGAAAAGAAAGGTCCCAGTGTTGAAAGAAGCTATAATTAAAATGAGACTCTTTACCGCTAGAGAGAAGATCCTCGAGATTTCGCCCATCAGGCAGCTTAAAAACCGTATTGCTCTAAAAGGAGCCACTGAGTTATAATTCCTTTTATTGAGTCGATGAAAATTTTGACCAGCTATTTGATGATTTAACTTTTCTGGCCATATAATTCTTTTAGCGCATTTCTAAAGAATAACTAATATAAGTCAGAAACATAGCGGTATAAAAAGAAATAAATAAAAAAAAAATAAATATAATTTTTCTTTCGTCAAGAAGCAAACTTTTACAGTAAATTTGACATTGTTATTGTTTAATCATGGTGGCGGTCAAACATAGAGTTAAGGTTGTGGCTGTCAAGCTTTCACTAAATGATTCCCGTAATTTGTAGTTATTAATGTTCAAGAAATCTTTAGCATCTTGAGGATGCCTTCCCGCCAATTTAGTCGTTGCTTTCAGTTATATCAGCATTTAAGTTCACCAAGAGAACTTTTTTATGGTCCAAGAAGTGCAAGAATTAACAGTGTTCTCCATGCTTCTATTAATATTCGGAGATCACAGTCATATGGTGTACCAAAGTTAAGTCCTCAAGAGGTAAGCATGTATTATGAATTGTGGTGTAATCAGAGGCGGATCCAGAGAGGGATTTTGGGGGGCGGGATGCAAAATACCATAGGGCTTGTACATAAGCATACGTAGGAAGTTCGTAAGGGAGGGTTAGTGGCTCAATATACAGCTACAACCTACATATTCCTATGTTACATATACAAAATTTCATTGCAATCAGTGGGTTACAACCCCATCAAACCCCCCGCGTACGCCAATGGGCCTGTAATGCACTTACAACGAACGCACTTTTACGAACTTACAAGGACAATACATTTAGCGAGTTTCTAGATATAGCAAGGAAAATACAGATTTTGTTTGATATAATGATTAAGCGAATTTAACCGCTTTTAGCAAACCAGCCTTTCGTTGAACCTGGATTTGAGAAATTAAAAAAAACAGAATAGGAAATCGGTGACACTGCATGGTTCGTCACACGGCTTCTTTCTCCTGATTTTTTTCCAATGTTGCCAAAACCAATTGGCAACAGGCTAAATCATCTTCAGTCATGTTGGAAATGTTGTTGACGGTATTTTTTTTGGTTAGTATTTACTTTTTTTTACTCAGTGCTTGGCAGCTCTGTTGTTATTGTTTTTAATAAAAAACAAAAACCCCACATGAATGTCTGAATATCAGTGTCATGTGTAAGTAACCGAAAGGGTACGAGATACCGCTACACGATACATCAAGGGGGAGGGGCCTCGCCAGCTCTGTGGTTATTGTTTTTAAACAAAAACAATAAAACTCATTAATGTCTCTGCTTTATGTCTAATTAAGTAGCCAAAAGGTATAATACAAATAGGTAGTTCATTTGTGGTTGGAAAAAACATGCAAAACGATAAATCATAATGATGTAATTGAATCATAGAAAATCTGCAACTTCTTAATTAAAAATAAGACTAGAAATGAATTACAAAATTATTTTCGACATAATTTCGCTGCAATGAAAAAACGAAAGTTTTGAGAAACGTGAAAATGGCGTTAAAAACTCAAACGGGAAGCGCAAGTATGACGTTAGAGAGAGAGTATGACGATAACACAGAAGAGATGCCTAAGATTGACATCACAAGTCAATCTACTACAATTTTCGAAAAGTTTAGGAGGAGAGAGAAGCCGTGGGATGAACCATGCAGTGTGGCCAGGAAATCAAAATTATGAATCAGTGACAGCCTGCCCTCTCCCACCACCACACAAGAAAAATCAGTAGAGCATGGAGCTGTATTCTCCTGAAATTTGAAAGCTTGCAATAGTAAAAAATATTCACCTCTGTACATGCAGCAGTCATTAACGTCGTTGAAAAGGAAACAGGATGTATTTACCCAACAGAACGAACCCCCAACGGTCATGTTCCGACTTCATGTAAACTTCATGCCCCAACATCGGTGAGTTTTTTTTCAAAACATTTAGAAAAATTCGGGACTTGCAAAACGTCAGTCTATGATGATGACATCCGAGAACGATTACCCGAGAAGGAAGTTGAAGTTAGTCTGTGCCTTTGGCGACTAGGATAATTCTAAAGTGTGGCCAAATTTCGTTCGTCATTATATGTGGTTGGTCATTATAATCGGTACTTGTTATAACCGATTTCTTTTGATTTAGGAGGAAAATTTCCCGGCGCTACTGTACGAGACGCTACCCCCTAAATCTAGTCTGAGTTTCCAAAACTGGCAATCAGCACAAGGTGATTAGCTGCCATGATGTTTATGCCATTTTTTTTAAATTTTCGTCGTCCTTTTCCTTCTAACAATCGTAAAAAGTTGTTTATGGTGTTTTTTGTGATTTTCGTCCTCCTCTTTCTTTTTCCCTTCTTAAATTCACACATATCTTACCTTGCATACCTAATCTATAAAAAAAAAATCAAATGCTCAGACATTTTCACTACAATGAACACAACTAGACCAGAAAGCAACATAAAGCAATCACTAAATGTCATCTCAAACCAGTTATCACTTCATTACACATGCGTATGTAACGCCAGACTTCGTTCCAATAATGCTGAAACACAGTATAAATTAGTTAGATCTTCTAGTAAAAGCTAGATTTTCTAAAATATTAGCTAGATCTAATAAAATACCTACTTTAAAATACCTTTTCTAAAATACTTCCTTTAAAATATCTCCATAATACCTCATCTAAAATATCTCCTCTAAAGTACCTCTCCTAAAAACCACTTCTAAAGTACCTTTTCTAAAATACCTCTTTATCCAAAATACCTCCTCTAAAGTACCTTTTCTAAAATATCTCCTCTAACAACTCTATAATACCTCTTATAAAATACCTTTCCAAAAATTCGTCCTCTATAATACCATCTCTAAAATACTTTCTCTACAACACCTCTTCTATAAAACCTCCTCTAAAATACCTTTCCTAAAAATCGTCCTCTATATTACTTTTTCTAAAATACTAACTCCAAAACACCCCCTCCGAGCTATTTTCTCTTCTGGTCAGATGTTAGTTTTCTAGCCAAGTACGTATTATTATTGTGGGGAAACACTGATACCAATTTTGGCGAAGTCCACGCACATGCGCAGAGGGATTGCTCTCCGGCCGATCTGCTTTCCAACTATGGGCTAGTGATTCTGTTACGTTATAAATTTATCTAGGTCAATTTCTAGCATAAAGTGATTTATGTCAAAAATTCATCTAGTGCAATTTTTAGCGATTTCTAGTGGAAAGTGAGATAAGTGGGTGATGTCTCGTGCAGTGACCCTAATATCCTCCCTCCCTCATGGATTGCTACTGGTGTAATTGTTATGAAATTTTCTGAAGTTTCTAAACTAATTCCACATATAAAAGTTCTTGAAATGTAGAGCATGAAGTGAACAGCTCTGTTTATTTCATGTGAAGTGAACATACAGGAAAGCTTATATAGCATTTCCATAGTTCCAAATTTGTCAAAAAAAAAAAAAAAAAGCATTAAAAATTCCAGAAGCAAAATGGTGTATTGTTCTTTTTTCAGGATATGTAGTATCCTTAGATATACAACTCCTGTAACATTTTCAAAATGTTTGAGATCGGTGTTTTTAAAAAAAATGTATTTTTTTTTACTTTATTTTTTAATTGCTGTAAAATTGTTTTCAATAATTGTAAAATTGTTTTCAATATTGGTTTTGGAGATATTATTTGTTTATAATAAGTCATAATATAAATGTAACAAAATAAAAAATAAATTCATCCTTTTATCTCTATGTGTTGAGAAGTTACTGCACCTTTTAAAAATAAGACATTCCAAAATGGCTGCCGCATGGTTAACTTTGAACAACTATATCGGGAGCGAAAGTTTTTTTTAAAGAAAAAATATAAAATACAAATTTTTAGATTTTTTCACAGTTTCACATATTAAAATTTCAGGAAAATTGGAGACAATTTCCTCAATTTCATTTTTAATGCTCGGGTGATTTTCAAAACAACCCCCTGTTTGATGTCCTAATCTTTGAACCCTTACTTCGAATTAATAAAATTAATATTTTACTATTTTTTTTAAACATATACATGGTACATTATCTTATAGTTGATGAAATGCATCTATTAAACTGCTTGTGTCTTTAAAATTTTTTGCTATTTTCTAATATTTTAGTTGTCAACTAATAGAAATTTGCATGTCACAGGTCACGAAACAAAACTTAACTCAGTTTCTTTTTATGCTTCAAACTCGATTAGCCACTATATATGAAATAAAAAAAATATAGTAATACATTTTAATTTGATAAAAATGTAAGTGAATTACTTCAAAATATTTATTTAATAATTTAAAATTGAACCTTAACATGTGTCCCTCTCTTCATCTCATGAGTGTTACTTCAGGAGTGTTACTGGTGTTATTTTACAAATGTTTTGGTTTCTGCTATTGGCAACACAGCTAAAGGAAGCCATTTTGTTCTTCCTTACCTAGTACAAACAAATAGCTGGATGACTACTACTGTATTTCTTCTTGTTTTTTTTCAAAAGTTCATATTAACATGGTAAGTATTTTTATTTCTTATTATGAGTGTTATCTACATATTTTTCATTTATTTAAGTATAAAGACTTTTAATTTTAGAATAGTGTGTTCGGTGTTAAAGAATCAATAGGTCTAACTTTTTGCTCTTCAGAATGATTTACAGTCTTCTGGGTTAAAATTCTTTCAGAAATTTCATGTGTTACTTCTCATGACGACAAACTTCTCAAGTAACATTCATGAGGAAAAAGTAATGAACTATTGAATAAACCTACAATTATAGATATAGTGTACTACCCGAACCAAACTAATTTTAATATTTATTTTGGGAATATTTTTTGTATAAATATGGATGTCCAAAGGAAGTTCTAACTTTAAAGTTTGTACTTTTAAAAAGCATCCATGACAAAGACAACTTTTTCTTCAGTTTTAAAATAAATATTTTAATTTTTATGATAGCAAACTTATTTCTAAATGGCCACATGTACCAAAACGAATTAAAATTCTGAATTTTACAAATTAAACTCTTTAATTTTTCTCTTAGTGTATAAGTTTTTAAGAAAACAGTCAATAAGTAATTTTTTCTTTTACTTTTAAGGGAAAATTAACAGCACCCGAGAAACAGTGACGATATCGTGAAAAAAGAAAGCTCGATTCTGTACGTGAAGAGGCATATAGAGAAAGTCAAAGGCTAAGAAATGCTAAAAGAAAGAAAATAAATGAAATGAGTAAAAGTGAGCAATGGAAGAGGAAACGTAACTGGCGACAATATGATAGAACCCAACGTCAGAAGCAAGATGCATCGAGTTTGCTTCTTTTAGCAAGACCACCCCACAAAGAAGTTTTACCATTGCAACCATCTGGCAACCAAAACCGTGGGCGTAGAACTTTGCTTCGTAATCGTTCAAAATGTGTCTGTGAAAATATTAAACTGAAAAAAAAAATTGAATCTCTCAAAATTAAGCTCAAAGATGAAAAAAAGAAAAAGGATAAATATAAAAAACGCTTTCGAAGGGTAGTAGGACAGAACATGGATAAGATAATAGGAACTCCTGATGGACAACTGACACCCAACTCTAAAACAGAAAAACTTTTACATCAAACTTACGGTAGAGAAAAACCAAAAAACAGCAGAATAATATTTGTAAACAACAAAGTTCTCGTACATTTTCATTTCACAATACGCTTCTTTCATCGATGAAGCAGAGTTATAATAAATCAAAGAAAAGTGACAAAAGAACCTTCAGCTCCATGCTTTTCTCTCGGAAATTAGTGAAGCGTTATCGTATTGAAGCAATGACAAGTAGAGCCTTAGGTCTTGCAGACAAGAAAAGGTTAGTACAATTAAGGATTAAGAAAGAAAAGAAATGCAAACAGATGATTGAATTCTTTTTCTACGTGACGATGTAAGTCGCGATACTTCAGGAACAAAAGAAGTCATAACAAGAAAAATAAAAAATAAAACAGAAACGTTTCTTAAATGCACCCACGAAAATCCTACACAAAAAATTTCTTAGTGAACATGGTCATGCACACATTGCTTACCCTTCACTAGATACAGGCTATTTTGGGTTCTGAAGCTGATATTGAGCGTAACACCTGCTTGTGTAGGAAGCATGAAAATATGGAATTGAAAGCCAAAAAAGTTAAAGCAAATGCTTTTGCTGTCTGACGATATTCCTCACAACTTGTGCAAATTTATAGCTTATGACACCAGCTCAGTAAATTGTATGTACAAGTGTTCCAAATGTCAAGATAAAATAACACCTATGTGTAGCGTCGATGATATCAATGAAGAAACAGAAGTGAATTGAAAGGCATGGGAAATAGTTAAAAAAAAGAAAAACAAGAGGAGGAGGAGGAGGAAATATCATAGAAGAAAGTACAAAATCCGAGAAAACTGAAGTATCGGGAACAATTAAAGAACTCAAAGATAGTTTTTAAAAAAATGTGAAGAATTTTAAAAGACATGTGTTCAATATCAAACAGTAGAACAAGGCGTTTAGTGTGTTAGTGTTTGCAAAGAAAAATTAAAAGTAGATAAAGCAGCAATTCTTATTGACTTTTCTGAAAAGTATTCATGCAAGTTCTCAAGAGAAGTCCAATCTTTTTATTTTGGTGCATTTCGTAATCAGGCAACCATTCACACCGGAGTTCTATATGTGACTGGAAAAACAGTTTCATTCGCTTCTACTTAAGATTCTCCGGATCATAGTCCAGGTGCCATTTGGGCACATTTGGATCCTATTTTAAAAATGGTGAAAGAAGAGTTCCCGCTGGTCAAAACTATTCATTTTTTTTTTGAGACGGGCCATCTCAGTACCATCAAAAGAATTTTTTTTTTTGTTTTCCACTATTTTGTTTGATCTGTTATTTGCATGTGGCACTTGGTCATTTTCAATCATTCCATTGAAAGGGAGCTGCAGATGGTGTTGGTGGGGCCCTCAAAAGAAAGGCTAATGGTTATGTGGCTTATGGAGGCGATATTCCAAATGCGAAAACTTTATATTCTACTTTGAAGAAAGGTTCTGAAGTAAGATTATATTATGTGTCCCAAAACCAAATTGACGTGATTTCTATGCTGATTTCGTGAATGAGAGTGATTGTGAGTGTTACCATAGCTAAAAGTCGGCTTTACAATAATTTATTTGTTAACTGATTTAATTTGATTGTGTTGTGACTTAAAACTTTCTAATTATTCATGGTAACCAGAGTGCAAAATTGGGATTAAAAATAAACAATATTTTTATTAGAAGTTACCCTCCTTGTTAAAGAAGCAAAGTAACACTCATGAAATAAAATGCTATTAAAGAACTCAAATAGTTTTAAATAAATAAATTATAATAACATAACTTAGAATTACGTGTGTAAGTTAAAATAAAATCAAATTGTGTCATTGATTATTGACACAAAAAATGTTAGAGAATTCTTTAAAAAGTAACACTCATGGGAAAAATTGTGACTTGCCAAGCTTCGTTGTTAATTTTTTCAAATATTATGAAAAAAACTCATAAACAGTTACTCATTTACAGATCTGTAGAGTGCAAGAAACTAATAACTGAGCTATGTTTTTTTATTATTCAAGTTAATTTTTTATGTGAAGGAAAACCTAAAATGGCAATTCATATGAAAACAACCTGCTCACATTGAGATAGATTGGGCTAGTCAAACTTTTGAAAGGCAAGATTTTTCACTGATAAAAGCAAGTTCAATATATCTGGCAGTGATGATGAAATTTGGAAGGGGACCCCCATTTACCAGCCATGTGAGATACGTCATTCACCTCTTGACTATATCCCCGTTTTAACTCAGCTATAGCATGAAGATTTACTGATCTACACTCCGTCCATACAACTCGAATTTCTAACATAAAATTACAGTCCCTGGATCTGGGTTGACATCTGGAATCCGACCTTTGACTTCAACATGTGCGAACCATGATCCAGGGACAGGATGGCAACTACGACTTGAGACCAGAGAGGGGCTCGGACGCTGAGAGATACGCTACCGTTGTACAGACAACCCAGAGAGGGTTGTCTGTACATAGAGAAGGTAAAGTTATTTTCAGTGAATAAAATGTGATTTTAAATTAATTCTTCCAAGCGTCAATTGCCTGTCTCGAATTTTACTAGCTACGTTACAGGGGGAAAAAAATCCCACGAAGAAATGAAAATGGAAAATCTTCCGCCAGCAGTCAAGCATGGAGGAGGACATTTCATGGTTTGGGGGTCAGTGGCAGCTTCTGGATTGGGACAACTGGTTTTCATTGAAGATAATATGGATCAAGGACAATATCTGAATATATTGTGGGATAATCCACAGTCATCTGTGGACATACTAAGCCTTGGACACAATTGAATTTTTCAACAGGATAGCGATCCTGAACATACAGCTCAAAATGTGAAGATATGGCTTGTATATTATGTTCCAAAACAACTCCATTTACTTCCAAAATCACCTGACATTAATCCCATTGAACATATTTGGGATAAAATGGAGAGATGTATCTGAAAATTTAATGCGAGAAATAAAATTTTTTTGAAAGAAACGATACGAAATTATGCTGAAAATTACTGAGAATCTACTTTCTTCAATGCCTAAAAGATTTCAGGCTATTATTGATTCAAAAGGAGAGCCTACAAAACACTAATTAATTAACCTTAACAACATTCTTTAAAAGCAGGGTTCAAAATTAGCGGGTGAATTGTGCATGTGAAATTTTATCCACACACGTAAATTTTAAACTTGGGTACACACACAGTGCACCTAACTATTCAAAATATGGCTACTTACGTTTATTTTTCAAGAACAGTGACCTATGGACTAATTTTATATAATTTTCTCAACGTATCTGTATTTGATATTTTTCTTTTTTTTTACAAATGAATGTTCAATTATTTTGAAAAGTTGCATTCTTTATCTTACATGCTTAAATATAATTATTACACTTACATTTTACCCGTTTTTAAGGTTGAGGTTTACTTTCTATTCCGTTCGTTACTTGTACACTTAACTAGTATTTAGCGCACCTGATTTAAAAAGTTAATTTTGACCCCTGCTTTAAAAGGTCTTTTCGTTTTCAACAGCATACTTTTATGACATAGTACTAAGAACAAATACGACTTTGCTGTTGAATTATTTTGTTCTTTTATGTTTTCTATTCACTATTTCTCCTTTTTTGAAGAATGTGTTTTAACTACTAATCATGTTTCAGTGTCGTGATGTTTTTTTAAAATTGGATTTTTTCATGGTGTATGTAGACCTTGGTAACTCGCTGCACACCTGGGTGTTTGAATATTTTCTGAAGCATTTTGCCAAAAATTATTTAAAAGAAAAAAAAACTGACCCCCCCACCATCTTGGAAACTTTTCTGTCTTAACTACTTGGTAATTATGTTATTTATAAACTTCCATATGAACAAAAAGGCATAGTTTCCTGTGTCATGGAAGTCTAGTTGGTATGACACTTGTCCATACAGAGTGGTTGCTTGTATGATTTTGGCTTGGGATGATGCTCTTTCTCTTCTTTACAGACCAAAACCTTGCAATGGTAGACTGTATTTACAGTTCTAGTTTCAGCTGTATACATGGATGCTTTAACCAGTGTTCATTCTTGCACCAGAAAAAGGCAGGGCGCTCTGGATTGAAAAAAGGGGCACTTCATAATTTTCAGAGCACTTTATCAAATAATCTGTACATGCTTTAATTAATAGGCTATGGATTAACATTAACTGACTAGATTACTAATTACAACTTCTTTAACGAATCATTTTATTTTTTCTCGATGGAAAAAGAGATTTGACTAAATAATACACAAAAGAAAGGTCGCAGTACTGAAAGAAGCTATAACTAAAGTGAGACTTATTTATTACTAGAGAGAAGATTCTCGAGATTTCGTCCATCAGGAAGCTTAAAAAATGTATTGATCCAAAAGGAGTCACTGAGTTATAATTCTTTTTGATGAAAATTTTGACTAGCTATTTGATTTAACTTTTCTGACCATATAATTCTTTTTGTGCATTTCTAAAGAATAACTAATAAAAGTCAGAAGCATAGCGGTATAAATGAAAAAAAAAATAAAATTTTTTTCTTTCGTTAAGAAGCAAACTTTTAGAGTGCATTTGACATTGTTATTGTTTAATCATGGTCGCAGTCAAACAGCGAGTTAAGGTTGTGGCTGTCAAGCTTTCACTAAATAATTCCAGTAATGTATAGTTATTAATATTCAAGGAATCTTTAGCATCCCGAGGATGCCTTCCTACCAATTTAGTTGTTGCTTTTAGTTATATCAGCATTTAAGTTCACCAAGAGAACTTTTTTTACGGCCCGAGAAGTGCAAGAATTAACAGTGTTCTCCATGCTTCTATTAATATTCGGAGATCACAGGCATATGGTGTACCGAAGTTAAATCCTCAAGAGGTAGGCATGTATTATGAATTGTGGTGTAATTAGAGGCAGATCCAGAGAGGAATTTTGGTGGGCGGGATGCACTTAAATTTGGATTTCCTGCATTTAAATGACAGTCTAAACCCGCTATGGCGAATCTCAAGGGACTGAACTTTTGGTTCGCTATATCCAGGGGTTCATTACATCTGGTAACATTATAAGTATAGGAAATTGGACGAGACTGAAGAAACCGTTCATTACATATGGGGGGTTCGTTATAAGCAGACGAGATGTATAGAACCAAAAATATATTTTTGGTAGTGTTTTTCTGGAGAGGGGCAGAGTTTGCCAGTAGGATGTAAATGGTAATTATGGGGCACAAAATTTTTTATGTGGACAGAGAGGGTGCCACATATTTCCATAAAAGGGCGGGCAGGGTGCTCTGTCCCGTGAAATAAGCCTAGAATGAACACTGCTTTAATATCTTTGAAAATATGTTATTATTTTTTAATAGAAGCCTAACCACATCTTTTTTTTTAAAGGTTTCTATGATACTACGGGTTAACGAATCGAGCCATGAAATCAATACCACATCTGTTCGAGGGTTTGACACCAACCAGTTAGCATCCAATATGCCTATTGAAGATCGATTGTCAGTTGCTCGCTGTCTTCTTACGACAGGTGTAATGTTTGGTGTGTTTGATGGCCATGGTGGAGCGGATATTGCAGAATTAGTGAGCCGGCGGTTATTTGACTATATAGCCTTATCACTTCTCAATACTTCAGTGCTAAAGGATGTAATGCAATCCAATAAAGATGTGTCGAAACTTATCATAGAGACATATTATGGGGCAGGTCTGCCAGAAAAAATGAAAGCTATTCATTTTAACAGCTTGAAAAAACATGCTGAAAATTTAATAGAAGCTCAGAACTTGAATACAGAGTTTAATATGCAGCAAGCACTGATCCAGGATTTCATTCAGTTGGACAGCAATATTTCAGAGGAAATTCAGTCGTTAGCTGGAAATTGCCCAGAAATATTATCCTTGGCTTTAATGGGTAGTTGTGCCTGTGTTGCTCATGTCGACGGGTCACATTTGCATCTTGCTAATTGTGGTGATTGTAAGGCTGTGATAGGCGTCCTGTCTGATAGCAATAAGTGGGTTTGTAAGCCACTGGGATCTGAGCATAATACAGATAACGTAAATGAGATTAAAAGGGTAATGTCTGAACATCCTAAATCGGAAATAAACACCGCCATTAAAAATGAACGACTGCTTGGTCAACTTGCTCCTTTACGTGCCTTTGGTGATTTCACTTATAAATGGAAAGCCAGCCTTCAGAAACAGTTGCTTGTTCCAGCTTTTGGTTCGGGGGTGATCCCACCAAACTTCTATTCACCTCCTTATTTAACTGCAATGCCTGAAATTATTCATCATCGTTTAACTCCTCGTGATAAATTTCTTATTATCGCTTCAGATGGATTGTGGGAACAAATGCTGCCCCACAAAGTTGTGAAATTCATTGGTGAGCATATGAGTGGAAAACAGACATTGGACTTATTGAGGCTCCCAAGGAGACACATGCATCTCGAGGAAATAAATGATATACTGATGCAAAGACATATTGGTTTATCTCAAAAAATCACAGATAATAATGCCGCTACTCACCTTATTCGCAATGCACTTGGCAGAACGGAGTATGGCATTGAACACAGTAAAATATCTGCGATGTTGACTTTGCCGGATGACTTGGTCAGAAATTTTAGGGATGATATATCAGTTGTGATTGTTTATTTTGACTCAGAATACTTACGCCATAGTCCTGCTGAATAATTTAGAAATACGGACTGCATTATTTTTTAAGTATAAAATCAATGTATCACTACGTAAAATTCATCGAATATTTGTATCAACATTATAGAGCATTACTAATAAATTTGACACTCACATCTCAAGCTCTTACTAGAACTTTTTTTGGTATAGGAGAAAAAAAGAGGACCCATTCTGGATTTAGGTTGGTGGTGACATCTCTTTTTCTCCCATACCAAAAAAAAACAAAAACAAAAAAAAACCCCACTCTAGTATGAGCTTTAAATGTGGGTGTCAAATTTATTAGTAATAAAAAATCCCCCACAAAAAAACTCACAAAAACTCGCCCAAGTAGCTTTATGTGTTGACCATTATTTATTTGGCAGTTGTGCTAGCTGTGAGAAGTGTAATGATATCTTACATTATAGAGCATGTTTTTTGGTGTTGAACCTATCAATTTATTTTAAACAGATGCCTCGATGGGAAAGTGGGGGGTGGGATGTTCAGATTATATTTTCTTTGATAATTATTTTTCTTCAACACGAAAGCGGGTCACCAATTTTTTGTTTGTTTAATTGTTCATGTATTGGCCAGACTAAACATTCCTTTGAATTCCGGGTTAACAAGCGTAACAAATACGTTGAAAAGACCGAATTTCAAAAGTTTACCTCGCAGGGAGAAATAACCATAATTTTAAGTTTTTAAGGCCTTCTATTTACTAATGAAGATTACCTTTGGAGTTAGACTTTCTGAAAGTTTTCAATATTTATAAACACTCAGGCAACTTTATTAGTAATCATAAGCCCATTGCCCTCTTTCAATATTGTGTGTAAGGTCTTTTTGAACTCTAAACGTAAGTTACTATTTCCTCCCCACCTGTCAAATTTCTCCCTATTTATTTGCTTCCAATATTTTCTAACAATAGGGAACACTGTCACTAGACATAACAGTATCATTAACGGCAACACTGTTTACCTAAGGGTTTGCTGCAGTCGATGTCTTTCGCCATAAAACTGTAACCAACCAACCTTCAGTCGATATCAGATGAAGGACAACATGTTTGGTGTGAGGAAACCCCCTACACTGAGTTTTTTCAGATAGGGATTTCAGCACATTAGTATATAAACTCGGGACATTCACATACTCTTAATTCTGTTTTCACTTGACAAAGAGAGTAATTAGTTCGTGAAATGTTGAGTTTTTAAACTTCATACTAGTATCGAAATAACAGTTGTTAAAGGACAGCAATATTTGTCTAAAACATGTCTATACATTCTACCCAGCATCAGAAAAACTATATAATATTGATACTAATATTGAAACAAAAATTTTTTTGTTAATTCTACAAATAATAGATGCATCCAATTTGAGATTTTTGCTGTTTTATTTGTTAAAACATTTATTGCTTAGCACTGCACACAATTTTAATATAACTTTTCAATCCTATGTTATGAGATATGGTTTCTTTCCTTCCTAATCATAATCAAAAGCTAGTCATGACATTTAATTTTTTAATGCCAGTAACTACGAGGCATTCCTACATATAATCTACGAAATCATTCCTACATATATTTACGCATATTGATTGAAAAAAGGTATCTCGAAATGTGGAAGAATGATTGTTTATTTCCTGAACAGTTGTTTTTTAATTGGATTTTATAAAGGCAAGGCATTTTGTCAAAGTTAATCTCATATGTATGCTTTTCCTTCTAATCTTAAAAGCATTTTCAATAACCTGGTTCCTGAAAAGTTTTAAATTTATTTTTAGAAGTAAAATGTTTCATATATGGTAAAGAATGCATTGAATGAATTATACATACCCATATAATGAGATGTTCCATATTTCGTCTTCAACAACTATGGCAATTAATCATGGATTGTATTTAAAATCTTGAAATACTGAGGCCCATGTGTCCAGAGTCACTAGTAAGTTTACTAAAAATTGAATTGTTAGTCATCCAAAATCAACGTTTTATTTATAAAGGTTGTTCCAAATGAATGTAGAAATGTATTTATTTTAAATATTCCATATTTAATTTTTTGTGCCAAATAACCGGTCATGAAATTATAATTTTAAATCAAATATGGTAAAAAGCAACTTCCCTAAGCTTTTTATTCCTTGTGATTTCACTGATTTATGCAATATGTAAATAGAACGATAACTGTTAACGTATCCGACTCAGGGGTTGCTAACTTTTTTTCTTTCCCCAGAGCATCTGTGTATATTATTGATTGTTTTTGGGCATTAAAGACATTGTAATTTTGCTTACAAACAAGGTTTAAGTTGGCTCAAAATATACTGTTCAAAAATGCCAAAATGAGAAAAAAGTTGTAGAAAAATGCTAAAAAAAGATTAGTTACTTTCGTCACTTGAAAAATTATATCAATAAAATTATTTACATCAACAATGCTTTGAATTACTGTAAGAATATTACTGTAAGAATACTTTAAGGTTTAAAAACAAACAAACAATAAAACATAAAGCAAAGTTATTAAAAAGAAAGGTCATGGTTTGTTGACAGGATATTAAACAACTGTTGCTATTTTGTGATGGACACAATTTTCTTTCTCGCATTTTAGATTAATTCGTCACATTTTGACCGTAGCTTAAACCCTGCTTATGAAGTTATTATATTTTGAAAACACAAGCTTTCTCATGTGCACATTCAATGAGCGTTCTATTATGGCTTGCATATTTTTTTCATGTTTCCATCTGTGATTATTCACAATGTGCACTTTAAAAACTGTTTATAGCTGCAGAGTGGGTAACCTTTAATTTGGCCAATATTAGTTTTTAAAATGGTAGTAATTTAAAAGAATTATTTTTTAGTATATGTCGAATTATTTATTTTATGTGTTTGTTTATAGCCTGGGATGCAAGAATGCAAGAGTTATATTATCACAAATTGAACTAATGTTTATAAATATAAATTAAACAAGAATTTTTTTTTTAAAGATATGAACTTCTGAAGTATACTGTCGTTTTAATCAGAGATGTAAGAATAAATTTTACATTGGCTGTCTGAGAAAACGAAATATAGTTGTACCGTTAAATATATCAAATGTTTATATATCAAAGCTTTGCTTAATATCCATAATCATTACATAGAAAAACTTCGTTTTCATTTTTTTTATGTATTTAAAATTTTAAAGATAAATTGGGATTCCCCTATCCCCTCCCTATAACGACAATTTGTTTCACAGGTTTCATAAATATGAATACTTTTATGCTGAATCATTATTGAAATTTGTTGTGCAGCAAGATATTAGGAAGTTTTTTTACACAAATTTAGATACACACATGAATACTGCATAAACATGTTTTTCAGGATATGTGTTCAACTTTTTCCAGTAATTCTTGATTTTAATTAACTATAAGGAAATTATTTGTATATAATGTAATCCATATTCACTTATTTATAAGGAAGAGTGCATTAATTAAGAAACGTGTTTTTAAATACAATTTTTATACCACACAATACGTATGTATAAAAAAGATCGTTTTGATATGTTGATTTTTTTTAATAGTATCATCGACTTTGATAGATGAAATTCACATTAGGGTTGGGAATTGGGCAGAAAGGCTATGATCATAGCCACCCAAGAGAGAGAGAGATGCATGGTTATATAATCTGCAATGTTTCTCTCTTAAATCTGGAGTTCATTAGAAAATAGGCCCTGCGGTGGCGCAGTGTGGTAACGCGTTCTCCTATTGCGCGGCTAATCCGGGTTCGACTCCCAGCAGTGCAAAAAGAACGCTTACTCAGAGATCTCATAAAGATCGCACTGCTCACTGTAGTCCGGGGTTTGGTTCCCCAGGCCTTAAGAGGTTCGGATTCCTCGGAAAACAGTAGGTCCCGGCGCAGCATGACCATTGTAGTCTTTGAGCCGTAAAACCAAAAAACAAACAAACAAACAATCATTAGAAAATAAATATGAACGTTTTCTCCAAAAACAATGAAAGAAAGTCAACTAAATTAAAATGATAATAAAAATTGAATACAGAAAGCCATGTTGGTTAAACAAAATTCAATTAATCAGGATTCTATTGTATATTATGTACATTTATATTTCTTTTCCTTCTTAAGAGCCCATCCTGTATTATATGCAAAATACATTATTGATTCTTTCCAGTAACGTAATAAATATTAAGTCTGAACAAAATTGAGAAACACATATGTACTCTTGCTAATAATAACACTGTTCAACAGTGAAAATTTTACAGAGGTGAAAATACCTGTCCTTTATAGATTTGGAGTCGATGAATACGAAAATTACATTTAAAATTGCCTCCTGGCTCAGGTTTCTGACTAATTTCACTGTTTACACTTTACATATAAGACTCTTAGAGTACAATAATACAAATCAGTTAACAACCTTTCCTTTTTATACATGCTGTCTTTTTGCTTGTGGGGAATGTCCGGAGTATCTCTCCGGGTCATCCAGCAGAAATCTGCTAACATTGAAACTGACCACTTTCTTTTGTAATGTCCGATTGTCTGCTTTGTACGGAACGTTCAGTTTCAGTATCAAACCTTCAACGTCATTGCAAAGGTACTAAGTTGTCGTCACTGCTGAAAAACGTTGACAGTACTTTTTGACGATTGCGAAGAGTACATATTCTATCAGTATCCGCCAGGAGGTTCCACTGCTGCAATCTGGATGCTAAGAGTTCAACTTTATTCTTTGGCAGTTTTAAATCCCTAATCAGGTCATGAAGTTTGTATTGTGTGATTTGGTTTACGTTACAGGAGGTACTTGTCGATTGAAATGTTGGATCTGCATCATGCATCACTGGTGCTTCAAACACTTTCTAACACATCGAGTTCACATCCATTATTCTCCATATCACTGTCAGAATGTTAGTGGTGGAGTGGGGGGAATCGGAGACTGACAATCCATCTCCATGGACCACTAAGCGAATAACAGGTTGTATCACAGGGTATTTAATCATCTTCTTTGTATTAATTCCTTTCTTCAAGCAAGGTACCATGCAAAAATAGAAGTCGGTGGTACGGTTTGTTGGTTCACACCAAACGACGGGCACACTAAAACATATGGAAACTTTTTTCCCAAGCATTCAGAGTGGATGAACAAGTCGTACAACAGACATAGCAAGCTCACGATTCATCCTGGTCTCTGACGCGACATCCAAAATGCAGTACATATGCCTTTTTCACTGCAGAAGTCAATGGCCGCTTCTTGGAACCGCAAATCAATTACATCAGCACATATACAGCAAAAATTACCCGCTGAATTTATATAGGAGCAGGGCATTTCTGCACATTTAGTGGACCACAAAATTTATGTAAAATGTTAAAATGTACAAAGTCACTCATTAAACAAATCAGTAAAAAAAATTCCGAAACAGACGGCATAATATGAAGTTCTCCATGCGCTGCTACGTACAAAACTGAGGCCATTGGATGGAACTGGTTTTAACCGCTCGATCACATGGTTCATGAAACGAAGGCCAGAAGCAGTGGTGCCGAGCCGATAGCATGTTTATCAAGAATGACAGTGCCTATTTAATTCCTTTTCCCTTATGATTATTTTTTATTTCACATATCATGATTATAACGTTCCATAGCATTATAAGCAAAATATAGGCAGTGCAATTATTCAAAACTTTAAGCCAGGGGAGAATTTTAAGGGTAATTTTCATGTTCAGCGACCCAAAATTTATAAAAGGTGGCTACTTTCATTTTGGTAAAAAACAAAAAGTGAAAAATTGTTGAACAGTGTAATAACAGATTAGCCTGTTCCAAATTTTGTTTTATGATGATCACATTGCACTTCAGTTTTTTTTTTTTGAGGAATCTAAATTTTCTTCTTTTAGGGAAGTAAACACCTGATCGTAGATTTGTAAAAATAAAAGGGTGGATAGGTGGGAAATGCGAATATTGGTTATTTGCTAGAAACAGGTCCACATTCTTTAGATAGCATACAAACGCTTCATCACTATACCAATGGGTTCTATTTATGTGAGCTTTTTTTTTTTAAAGATAAAAATGAAAAGTACAGTTAAACTTCTATTTAATGAATATCTATTTTGTAAATTTCTCTAGTTAGTGAATTTTTGTTGGTGACACTTAAGCTATTTAACTATTTTACATTTAAAAGAAGCTTTTTTAATCGCACCTTATGACTTCATTAAAAGGAGGTTTGACTACATTTGTACCTAGCAATATGCCATTAAATGTGAATGGAAAACCATATTTGTAGTATAAGTGTTATCTTTTTAGCATTGATACATAACTTTTATTAAATCTATCAGTTTTTCATGCTCTAAATTGAAAAGAATGAAATTTTGTTCAGTTAATTTAAGCCTTGTAGCTTTTCTGTTGTAAACAACATATTCGGTGATTGCATATGATGTTTATACAATTTATGTAATTGTGTGAAATTAAAATATTGTTAAAATATGAAGGTTCTAAAATGTAGAAAATGCAAAATTCTACTAAGTATTAATCTAGTCTCGTATAAATCGAAGAAATATAACGTTTTAGTAAAATTTTTAATAAACAATGAGACTTACATTTTGGACATGTGTTGGCTGTCCCTCGTCAGAAATGCAAGTGGTTTAAAACTAAATCGCACTGAAGTATTGCCATGCTTCCAAGTCTATTTGTGCGATGCTAACTTCATCTGTTGGTGACAAAAAGGAACTAGAAGTTGAGATGTTAGATAATTTGGAGGACATAGACTCATATGTTGTATCTTGTATGTCACCCTAGTCTCATATGTTGCATTTAAAAATGTATTTTTTATGAACGTTGCTGCGAATGCTATTAGCGTTTAAATATATATCTTGTTTTATAAAAAAATGTCATCCTACTGTCACATTGTATAAAAAAAGTCTTATTATAAATTATGAAAAATGTTGCTAAAGCTCATTTAAAATATGTTAACGTATTTGTTTGTTACATCATTTTTAATTAAAATTAGAATTATTACTCATTTTTTTTTCTGCAAGTTTTTCCACATTAAAAACATATCTAGTGATGGTTCAGTTATTTTATACTCTTGTCCCAAAGCTAAAAGTTAACTTTCAATAAATTAAATATTTTTAGCTCAATAGGTTTTATATGTGTATGTTTAAAAATGCAAAGGTAAGGAGATGCTCTCACTCACAAACTTGTTAACTACATCTTTACTTGAATTTGTGATATTGAAATTTTTTTAAATTGCATTTTTGTATTTCAGAAAACATTAAACTACACATGCTAGATTTAACTTTATTAACATGAATTTTAACTAATAAGTTCATTTTTAAGTAAAACAGTATAACACCAAATATTTATAACATCAAAAGAGCTCATTTTTTTATTAAACGAAAAAGCCTTGTGCTACTTCTAAAAAGACATTCTTTGTTAGAAAATTCCTGCATGTGTAATCAGGCACGGATTGACATACTTTGGTGTACTCTGCTGGACTTGCCAAATTGTCCTATCGTTTTGTTGGGCCCACTAGTACAGGCATATAGATATATGGGCCTGTGTGGCCTAAGCTCCCCCAAATAATTTGAAATAAATTATAATTTTGCATATACTGCATATTGTAATGTACAAATGTGTACAAAATGTATTTGAGCCCCCCCCCCATGTTAATTTTTGAAAACTACGTTACTGCTCACTAGACAATCTATTTTCAATTTGGCTAGCTCTGAGATGGCAAGGTCGCCCAGTCCGCTCCTGTACACAGTTTACATTATAAAAACTTCAGAAGGCTCCCCAGTGGTTATTATCATAACCCTTAACTCACTGGTTTGAGGTTGTGTGTAAATGTATGGTTTGGAGGTCACGTTAAGCTTCCAGTCCTACCCCAGATGATCCACAGGGCAGTAGTTATATAGTAGTGTTATAGGATACTTTATTAGTTAGAAGAATATATCGACCTTTTTTTTTTGTGAAATTAAGGATTGTTTGCTTCCAAAGAGATAAACTTGCCTTAGAGTATTTGAGCAGCTTGCGACAAGTGATCGTTAAGTATTTCGTAGTGTTGTGTGGATTTATGTTCCTAAACAGAATAAAAAAAAAAATTTAAAGTGGATATATTCCCTCTATATTAGAAATGTGTGCATAGTATAGAGTGAATAACTTTCAAAGAAGTTTTATAAATAGGTGAACGAATGTTACTATTTATTGGAGTGTTATTTATTTTTCTGTATATTCTGTAAATTTCAGTGTCTATATATATGTATCTAATGTCAGGATGTTTGTAAGTTGTTGCTTTCATGTACATATGTTTTTGCTTCCTGTAAATGAAATTGTGAACTGTGCCACTGTTTCTGGCTAGACGTCTTTTAAAAATTTTATTCAATATTCTTGCATATTGTGGATCATAAGTTGCATTAAAATGCTCAGAGCTTGGAAGAATATATTTTTCATTAATAATTAATTTGAATATTTAATTAAACTTTATCCATGTACAGTAGAACCCCGATTATCGCTTAACTGAAGTGACCACCTACATTTTTCATGATCATTTTATTTATTTTTTTAAGCAAACGCTTGTTTTCCGGCAAAAGCACACACATATTTGTCTTCTAGTATGCTTCGACCTTAGGGAACCAATGCAAACGGTAGAATATTGGACATTCACAAAGATGTGTATATATATTGAAGGTATCCAACGTTTTCTCTCTCTCTACATAACAGTTAATATTTTAACACATGTACTTTGCGACGTTTTTCACTATCAATATAATAGTTTAGTGATAGGTAATTAAATGTGTTTTTGGATAAATGTTGTAGTTTCCTCACGCTTTGACACTTGTGTTGTATTCAAAATCAGGTCCTCTCTCTCTTTAGTTTGGATAATCGGGGTTCTGCTATAATCTTAATGTTGTTTTCCTAAAATTTTAAATAGCAGTGATACAATATTTGCAGTTTTAATAAAGTTATTTGAAATTAATAGTGATCTTGTTTATTTCTTTAAAAAAAAAAAGTGTTCAAGATTCAAACTGCCATTTACGTCATCGAAATTTGCTTATTCGTTGCATTTACTGGCAATAGATGGCACCACTTCACGCAAATTTAAAAGGTGTTGAATTTCATTTGATGTTGAATTCGCGTAAGGCGTAGTTTTAAGATAACTCAAATATTGTATATTCTTTGTCAAAATCAAGTTAATCCTGGAAAGTTCGTCAACATTATATATAAAGGCTGTACGTCTATAATAGCGTTACTTTAACGATAATTTCGAAGTACTAAATTACACAATCTACTAAACTGTAAACAAAATATAACGCGCGTTTTACTTCGACAACAACCTTTTTTTTTTTTTTTTTAAAACTCCAAGTTTGTTTTATATATATTTTAAATAACTTGCATGTCAATGAATGATGATGAAAGTAAAATTTGTGTTTAAAAGGCTTGCGAAAATGTAATTGAAATATTTTTTTAGTGAAGTTTGTATACGCTATATTATCAAGAGCACAGTGAAATTTCGGTTTATTGTTTTCCCCATGAGGGTCTGGAAAATAAATGATGAAAGCGGGCTAATATAAAGTAAGAGTATTAGAGGTAGTATAATAGGGTGGAGTGAAAAAGGTAAAAAAAAAAATATATATATATATTTTTATTTTTTTATTTTTTCAATTTTATTGTTGTTCGATCCAACAAATGGTTCTGTTTGGTGAAAAAAGCACAGTAAAATAATTTCAGCTCAACGCTCGTTATCTTTAGGTTCCACACGAGGTCAGAAAGAATATTAATGTCAAACAGTGAAGACATCAAAACTATTTTTTTTTTCAATGCTTTTGTTTCCCGATTCAACATATGGTTCTAATTGGTAAAAAGGGAACAGAAAAAAGTTTTAGCATAATCACTCGTCATCTTCAGGTTTCACACGAGGTTCGAAGAAATTTATCTTGGTGTCGAACTTCAGAAGTTCGTTTCCTGATTTGATTCGGCTGCGTGTAAATCCATCCCTGGATCCTGTACCACATGTTGCCAATGAGGCTTCTGTCACTAGTCTTATATGACTCTGTACTACTTGAGAATGGCAAGGGAACTTCTCTATTTCAAACTGTGAACTGCGTCTGATCAATGGTGTTATGTGTTCGCCGCTGAGGTTCAAAGTAGCCGGTGGTTCCAAAGGATTGTCTCAGCAAATCATTTCAAAATACTTCTCTGCTTTGAAATTCAATTTGGGAAGCTCCAATTGGCTTATCCCCCCCTTCCAGTCAGTTTTTCATGCTTTGAGTATTCTTCTCGGGCCAAGATCTCGAATGTGTACTCGTTCACCTTCCAACATGGCCAACAGAAAGTTTTCAGAGTGAGCAAAATAAGAGTTCCTTTGAATAACTTCGTGAACAATTGCCTTAAACTTTTCTGGCAAGAATGCAATTTTCTTGATCATTCCTTGAAGATGCCGTGTTTCATGGATTTCTCTCCGGATATTCTTTATTTCAAACCAGGATGACTCATCAACTTTTATAACCTATTTTGTTCGGAGCTTCATCTGATCCGGCGATTGATATGTAAAGACGAATTCTGTTGGTTGTAGTGGGCCATCTTCCCAGGACTCTTGTTCGTTAAGTTTGGATGGCACCACCACAGAACACTGCCCTAAAAGTATCAAGAAGGTATTTTTGATCTGAATCTTTTTTTTTTGTCGATTTCGGGCACAACAACTAGAATGGGGACATAACATGTCACGGCAAGAGTTTCACACGTTTCCAGGGATTTTTCTATTGTTCCGGAAAATTCTTGTGGCCCAGATCCATCAATCTTCTGTAAAAGATGACGAATAGGCAGTTCGTTGGTGCGCAACAAGTATACAAACCAATGCAGTTTATCACCAACAGAGTTCAAGGCGTAATTAAAATATTTGCATGCAATAAAACCAAACAAAGTATTGTTTGCATGGTTCAAGAAATCTTTACTAATTTTGTCACCCACATTCCAAGATTTTGGTATTCTTTTTACATTGTTGTACTTTTCAGTGTAATTTCTTGCAAGACGAATCATTTTTTGTTAATCACAGGTATGGAGGCTTCCTTCCAAATTCTTGCAATATCACAATTTCGCTGATACCTTTGCTTGACGGATCTTTCTTGTTCCCTTTCAATAATAACTCATTTTTGACCCACAGGAAATGCTTCATTAAATTATTACACGTGGGTAAAACTGTCTCTTTAAGTTGTACTGGAGTTTCAAACACACTACAAGAAGGTTCACTTCTAGCTGAGGTTATCTTATAGTTCAACGAAAAGCTTGATTGGAAAAATACACGGAACTACTAACTAGAGTGTCTTGATTTAATAAATCTAGGTACTCTAGTACCAACTGGCTAACAATAATAAGTCACTGAAAGACGAATGCGTCATCAATAAGCCATCTAACACTACGGAAGCAACATGATCGCTTACGTCAAGCTAGAACCACTAGTCAAACTAGAACCTATGTTACCATTTAGTAGCATTTATTGAAGTTAGGTTTGCTAGTTGGGTCTTGGACGCAAATTCTCAAGCTGACAATGGCGTTTTTGATAAAGTAATTCATGAAAAAAAAAAAAGTCAGTATAAATACCCATTTGAGATGCAGAACCTCAAGACGATAATATTTTGAACAGAAATTCTAAGACGAATTGTTTTAGCCTATTTAGAACCATGTAATGATTAAATATGTGAATATACTGAGTGGCAATATGAATTTCAAGAAAAAGTTTTTTCGCTTTACCCTACAGTACAATGTTGATATAAAGATACTCAGAGTTCTCAGGATCACAAATTTCTTGACATCTCCTTAAAATTTAAAGTTCATATACCCGCTAAATATTCAAATTACAAGAAAGAAAATAAAATATTGCGCAAATTATTTTTCTATACTTCTTCTGTAGATGTAAATTGTAATAATCTGTTATATATAGCATTTTTTCAAAGAAAAACATGGATGAGGATGCCACGAGGGAGAAAGGTAAATTACAGGTGCGGACTTAGGGAGGCGGGGGCGATCGCTCCCCTTGAATGAAAATTTAACATTGAAAAGATACAAGGTAAAGGTCCAATGAGGTATCATTTTCGAAAATCAAGTCATTAATCGCCCCTGGTACCATATGAATTTTTTTGTGTAAATATGGACGGATTTTTCATTGCTAATGAATATTTTATTTCGTTTTTGCTAAGTACATTTTACAAAAAAAAATCTTGAAGGTAGATTTCACCCCGAGCAAATATTCTGGCAGACACCCTGGTTACACACGACAAATTTTGGTATAAGCATGACTAAGTCCCTGCCTGGTAATTATTTTGCAAATAAATTATTCTCACAATTTCACCTTCACTTCAAAAAATCGTCTTTTTTTTAAACAAATGAAACTTTAAATGACTTACATCAATGAAAAGACAATGCACTATTTTTTACTGGCTTAAAAAATTAGCATTATAGCAAAACCCATCTGGAAAAGAGATGTGTGTAAAGAATAAAGTATTTATGTATCGATAGGGGCTCGACAAACCGCATCCTAATAAGAAAACCTAGTGGGGGAGGGGAAGTTTTCCCATTTGTTAATTGAAAAAACTCCAGTCGCCATTAGCAATTGAAATTGCCGAGCTATGAATTTATATATATATATACACTGAAGTGCCAGAAAAGTGGGTACACCTACCTAATATCGTGCAGCCCCCCTCCGTGCGCATGCACGCAGAAGTGCCGCAACACGACGTGGCATGGACTCGACTAATGTCTGAAGGTATCCTGGAGACAATTCACACCAGGAATCCTGCAGTCCACAAATCCATAGGAGTGCGGGGTGGTGGAGATCTCTTCTGAACAGCACGTTGCAAGGCATCCCAGATATGCTCGATAATTTTCATGTCTGGCGATTTAGGTGGCCAATGGAAGTGTCTAAAGTCAGAAGAGTGTTCCTGGAGCCACTCGGTAGCAACTCTCGATGTGTGGGGTGTCGCTGAAATTGTCCAAGTCCGTCGGAATGCACAATGGACATGAATGGGTGTAGGTGATCGGACATGATGCTTACGTACCTGTCACCTGTCAGAGTTGTCTCTAGACGTATCAGGGGTCCCATATCACGCCAACTGCACACGCCCCATACCATCACAGAAGCTCCACCAGCTTGAACAGTCCCCTGTTGACATGTAGGGTCCATGGATTCATGAGGTTGTCTCCATACCCGTACACGTCCATCCGCCTGATGCAATTGGAAACGAGACTCGTCAGACCAGGCAACGTGTTTCCAGTCATCAACAGTCCAATGGCGGTGTTGGCGGGCCCAGACGAGGCGTAAAGCTTTGTGCCGTGCAGTCAACAATGGTACACGAGTGGGCCTTCGAAATCCGCGGCAATTTGAGGAAGTGTTGCACGTCTATCTCGTTTAACGATTCTCGTCAGTCGTCGAAGGTCCCGTTCTTTCAAGGTCGTTTCGCGGCTGCACCGTTGTCGGAAATTTGATTGATTGTTTGGCTTTTTTATGGCGCAAGAGCATCTGGGCTATACTGCGCCAAGGAAATTTGATGTTTTACCGGATTCCTGATATTCACGGTATACCCGTGAAATGGTCATATGTGAAAATCCAAATTTTGTCGCTATCTCGGAGATGCTATGTCCCATCTCTCTTGTGCCGACTATAACGCCACGTTCAAAATCACTTAAATCTTGATAACCTGCCATTGTAGCGGCAAGAACCGATCTAACAGCTTTGCCAGACATCTCTTGTCTTATATAGGCGCTGCCGACCGCATCGCGTTACGCTGATTGGTTGCAAAGCTCCGTTATTTGCATACGCACGCCTGTACCGGTTTTTCTGGCACTTCAGTGTATATACAGTGCTGGAAAAAAGTTTAAGGACAAGCAAAAAAAAGCACCAAATGTAAAAAATCAGAGGACATAATTTTATGCAAATGAGATTAAATTACCATGAGGTGGAAGCGAATATTTCTTGATAGTATTCATTTTAAAAATCTTAAAATTACTTTCAATATACCATTCAATGATTTGCGGATACTATATAGCTTGGAAAAAAATATAAGGACAGCCGGGATTTTTTACGTCGCAATCTAAATCAGTATATTTTATCTTGTTTTTACCATAGTATTAAGCGTAGCAAATCATTTTATGTAGTTGGTTTCACAGCAACTGTGCTGTTTAAAATGCCAAAAAGTAAAGAGAACTATCAGAGATTGAACGAGGCCAAATCTTTGGTTTTAAAGCGTATGGAATGAGTTGACGCAAAAATTTGTGAAAAATTAATAGCTCTAAGATTATTGTATATAATTCCTTAAGTGATCCAGAAAACGACGGGAAAAAGAAACGCATAAGTAGGCCAATTTCTTTTACTACTCGTCAAAAGAGAGCCATATTTAGGTAAGCCTGCCATAAAAAGTAATCTAGGATTATCTTGTTCTAGCCGAACGGCACGTAATGTGTTAATGAGGAATCCAAATACTCAGCATGCAAAAATGAAAGCCCAACCACCTCTTACGAAAAAATAGAAGCAGCCTACAGTTGAATTCGATAAAAAAACATGTGGCTTTTGGAGGTAAGTGGAAAAACGTTGTGTTTTCAAATGAAAAGTAGTTTAATTTCGATGGGCTGTATGGATTCCATTATTACTGGCATGACCTTCGTTATGAACAAGCCACATTTTTAAAGTGACAGTTCGATAGTGGCTCCTTGGTGGTGTGGGGTGGGTTTGCTTCTGAAAGTGTTACTCCAATTGCTTTTTGGGGCGCCAAGAACGAATTCAGATGCTTATCAAGATATACTAGCCCGAACTGTATTGTCTGCGGCACCGCTCATCACCTTTGGAGACACTACTTTCCGACAAGATAATGACTCGATCTATGTATTTGCTTTAACAAAATCATGGTTTGAGGTAAATGACAAAATTGCTTGACTGGCCAGCTAGTAGCCCCGATCTAAACCCCATGGACAACCTGTGGGGTATATTGGTTCGTGAGATGTGCCAAAATGGGTAACTGTATGATAGGCGAGATGAGTTAATTAGAGCCATCAAACTTGCCTGGTGACAAATCCCAAACACCGTATTAAATGACCTTTGTGGTTCATGACTACACGAATGATTCAAATCATAGAGAAGCAGGGAAATTTTCTTTTTAATACGTTTTTGGTAAAAATCCTGGTTGTCCTTTTACTTCTTGGCAGGCCATATTAACTACAATTTATGTAAACAACAAAATGTTTGTTATATTTTTTGTTATTCAGCATTAAAATTATGCACTTTGAGTTACTGTTGTATATGCTACTTTATTTACAAATTTGTACATAATTCATTGGACGCATCTCGTGATTTTTTGTGTCCTTAAACTTTTTTCTAGCACTGTATACACATGCCATTTTAAATATCAAAGAGAGAGGTGGGTGGGGGAGTTCGCTTGATGTGGCTATCTGCGTCAATTATAATTGTCTTACGTTAGATATTTCAGGGAAAACTTTATTCGAGGACGTTTATCTGCAACGGATGCGTCTATAGTTAAATCGAGCGGCCAATGAAGAGGAGGCGGATAGATGCGCTGATGGGGCGGACAGCACCGATCTGCTGTTGATTAAATTATACTTCCAAATGAATCGCGAAACGATTTCTTGGCTGATTTGGGGCGGAGGCGAACGTGGATGAGATCCCCGATTGTTTCGCAACACGTGCGGATGAAACGGCCGTTTTTTTGCTCCCTTCCTTTTCATCAGTTGGTGGAAATCAGAGAAAAGAAGCAAAAAATTAAAACCGAGTCTCGGAATAAACACGGTGGAGGTCATTTGATGTGGGATTAATGAAAAGCTTTAAGCTCCTAATTAATGGAACTCAAATCGGTCTTCGCCGTCATTTTTGTTTTTTATCTTTCCGTTTTTGCCTTTACTTGAGGGAACCGAAATTAGTTCTGATGCAAATTCTGTGGCCGATTTGAATTTAAGATAATGCGTAATCAACTTTTTTGTCCCAAGTTCTCGACGAGAAAAAGTTTGAGCAATCGAAGATGAATGACTAAAACACATCGAAGCAAAGACGCAGGAAAAAGTACCGCATCCACTTCTTGGAAACGGAATTAATGAAGTTAATTAAATTTAAAAATGACGAATACAATAAGCAGATTGGCTTTTTTTTTTCCTTCTTCTAAATATACTTCCAAAAAATACCATTATTTTAAGAAAGATTGCATTAATCTTTAGGAATTCCATTATATCTATCACAATTCGTTCTTTTTTTTTATCTCAGTATTCGCACATTCATCTCGAACTTGTTTTTCTACGTAAACGATCTGAAAAAATTACAATATTTGAAAAGCGCCGCGCAGTAATAATTTTGTTATCCAACAAAAATACCGTTTAGTCAGAAATATCTTTAGATAGACATATAATGTAACTTTTTTTCGTGGTGACGTGATATCACTGATTCTTTGACCGTCCCGCTTTTTCTATTTTATTCGCAAATACGCTGTGGCTTGCTTGCTTTGCGGTTTTACGGCTCAAAGACTACAGTGGTCATGCTGCGCCGGGACCTACTGTTTTCCGAGGAATCCGAACCTCTTAAGGCCTAGGGAACCAAACCCCGGACTACAGTGAGCAGTGCGATCTTTATGAGATCTCTGAGTAAGCGTTCTTTGCACTGCTGGGAGTCGAACCCGGATTAGCGGCGCACTAGGAGAACGCGTTACCACACTGCGCCACCGCAGGGCTCTGACTTATGAGACTAAAGTTGCTTCAAAAAATGTATAATAAAAAATTCAACACACATCCATCATTCGTCGTTATAAGATCGGTAAACTAACCTATATCAGTCAATTTACCAAAAAATTACTAATCTAATTAGCAATGAAAACATTAAAGTTAATCCTCAATTTTCACCAATTCATTGCTTAAAAGAGAGAGAGAGAGAGAAAGTAGTGGATTACTATTATCGTCCGTTGGACAAAATAAAAGCTAAAGGAGTTACTAATTCATGAGAGTTTATCATTTTCCAAACAGAGGGAAAAACAGTTTGTTTATATTTTATGATGCAGGTAGAATTAAGGTCATGCTGCGTCGGGACCTACAGTTTTACGAGAATTCGAAGCCCTGTTATAGTCCGTTCGCGGAAAATTGACCATCGGTCCTGTTAGAATTCACGGAATACATCACAATGGGTTGGTTGATTGCAGGAAGGGGGTCATTTCGCAACCGGTTTTTCGCGCAGATAAGTGTGCGCAAAAAAACAGTTATGAAATGACGCCCTTTCCTCTACTGTAATGAACCAACCCGTTTGTGACGTTAGTTCCCGTGAACTCTAACAGAACCAGAGGTAAATTTTCCGTGAACGGACTATACTTAGGAAATCAATTCCCGGACTGTTGCGGGCAGAAAAACAAAATGCACGAGTTCTGCGGCATTATTGGAATCAAACCTCCGGGTTTGCGTTTTCCGCGAAAACCGGAGCATAATATATATAAAAAAAAAAATCGCTGCTTTAAATTACTGGCTGCATTTTGCCGTGAAAGAAAGAAAGATGCATTTTGATGTACCACCATACGTCAAAACGTGCAAGATTCGTTTAAAATTGTGAACGACAGACACAGCTTGTAACGTTATTCTATACGCAGTGGATCTTGTGTTATAAATGTTTCAATGGGGACTGTGGAAAGAAAAATGAGAATGCAATTGTTAAGACATATTCAATCTGGCATACGTTCAGTTCAAGAAACGTACACCACCTTCATGTCTCGATGTAAGAACCTTTCCGTTACAAAAGAATACAGTGATTAACCAGCATTTACAACTAAAAATTTTGTCACCGGTCGGAATGCGAAAGAAAAAGAAAAAATAAGTAAAGTAGAAAAGTGAATTGGATATAAGAACAGTAAAAGCAAAAAGAAAAGGTGAAAATAAATTAGGGCAAATGAAGGAAAATTCAGAAAAAGAAAGGTTAAGTAAAAAGAAAATTAAATAGAAAGAAATAGAGAAAGAGTAAAAATAAGTATTTTGTTTTTACTTAGTCTTACTCTACAGAATTTTGTAATGGCGACGTTAAGGGGACAAGTATTCCGGACAAATGTCCGGAATTAATTTCTGTAAGAAATAGTTTTTGAATAACTAAGGGGTTACAAGTACTAGATTACTTACAGTGTGCTTATTTAAATAAACGCTTAATGAGTATCTTGAGCTGCTAAGTCGGTATTACAATTCAGAGCGAGATGATTCAGTGGCGACTTTTCTGAGGGCGGCACTTCAGCGCATTATAAATTCAGCATGTAGCGATTTTGTAAACTTGTAGCGCGTTCCGAAACGATTCCCTTCCTATTTTCTCCAGACTGAGGACTGACAGATTTTCAAAAATCCTTTGAAAATCTTTTTTGTTTTTTTAAATTTATTTTCTGACATAGATTTGCAGTCATCATGTAATAGTAAAAATTCGTTTTCCTGTTCCCACAGTTTTCTTTCCGCATTTTGATGGCGCTTGATCTAAGATACATTGCTCTAACTTGGTTTCTGTTAGTCTATCCTTTCTTTGCAAAGCAGTTGTGCATCTCCAAATATTAGGATGATAGATCTCAACCAAGCTATTGAAGGAATTACACAAACACTTCCATATTATATCGCGCTGAATTTGATGCTTAAAATTATAAATCATTATTAGACATATATAATACAGTCTAACCTCAATTCAACAAATTTCACAGGACAAGTGAAAATTATCGTTAAATTGGGGTGACATATTTATCTGATCCAATGACGAACCTACTTGGGGGTGGGTGATGGCTTCGGGCCAGGCCGTAGCTAAACGATCGTTACGGGGGGGGGGCAGAAAGTTACACGGGAGCTTAAAATACGTAAAAAAATATTTTGATGTATTTTATAAATATATTTAATAATACTAAATGCTTTAGAAAAACACAAAAAAAAAAACCGAAACAACAACAACAAAAAACAATGTATGCAAGATCTACTGTAGAAATCTATTATGAACATATTTGCAAAGGCAAAGAACAATTACTATTATTATGCACAATTTTATACAAAATAAAATATTTAAAATAGAATTGTGCAATAATTTATTTTGAGAAACGAGTTTTTTTGGGAGCTCAGCCCTGTAACCCTTTCATGGCTACGGCCCCAAAAATTTACATGTAAAATACATTAAAAGTAACAACTATTACATTAAAACAATTACATTTACGCTCCCCCGCGAACAAAAATCCTGTGTGCACTATTGACCGGAACTGAAATCAAAAATGATCGAAAAGGAAAATCATAAAAATATTTACCAGTGTTCGGAAGAATTACGTGTTAATTTTCATAAACGTAAGACACAAGTACTTACGTAATTGCTAATACTTCAAAAGGAAGTCTTTAACTGACGTTTGTTTCGATTTTTCTTGGAAGTCGGCATTCTTTTTCGATTTTTTTCAAATGCATCGACAAGATCATTGTTGACGTCAAAACGCAGTAACTTCTTTACACACTGTAAACCATCATTAGCTTTAATTGAATGAACTAGATTGAAGTTGATTTGCTAACTTGAAATTCTACTTGTAACTAATAGGCTAGTGATGAAATGTTATCATTAAATCGGGCATCGTCCAATCGAAGATAGATTGTCTTTCATTTCGCGCGAACTTGTCGTAGATTCGCCGAGTCTGCTTAATGATTTTCATGAACGAAGTGTTGAAAATTTATTCATTAAAAGCAGAAATACAACAAACTATGCAAATCGTTTATTAAGAAAATAAATGCGTTGCATACAATGCATTAATCGTTAACTATATGTATAAAGTAGCCACTTCTATAGCGGACTATATTAAAGATATATACGTGTATATAAATATATATTCGAATACTTTTTCTTCCATAAATAAATATATCACATCATCTCTAACGGAAGCGTACAATAAATACTAAAAGGCGTCTTTTTGGAATGAACAATATCACTTAGAGAAATGTCCAGCTTAAAGCAATTTCAGCAATGTGCTACCTTTCGTTTAGAATCCATAGGCACTGTCCGAATCGGAATCTTGTTTGTTGGTCGCACTGTAAAAAAGATACGTCAGAGAACATAATATAACAGAATATTTCACAGAAACCTAATTATGAAAATAATGTGAACACCCATCGAAAAGATTACTTTGATATTTAGTAAAATGAATATATAGTGAATGGTAAGATTACAAATAAATACGGTTTTTGCTTCGTGTCAACGGCATCATTTTTAGGACTCGATAGGGAAACCCCAAAATTGAAATCAAACTTTTTTTTTTTTTTTTAAACGACAAATGATAAACATAAGTAAATTTAAATACACGTATATACAAAACATTGTTGATAATCTGAACTTTTTTAATATATGAAGTTCTTTTTTTTTTATGTTTTTCTTAAATTAAACAATCAAGCAAGTTACTTAAAGTTTAACTTTTTAAATTAAAACGGAGCATATATTGCGTGTGCACTGAATAAAAAATGTAATAAAAATATTATCTCGACCACGAAAAATATTGATTTTATTTCGGATAATCCGTAGCGGTTCCGGTCTTCATCTCGCCTTGGATTATCAAAGAAGTTTTACTTTGCTTATCATTATTATTATTACTGCTACAATGAAAAATCACGATTTTACATAACTACCATCGATTCCAACATTGATGCACATAATTTTGATAAGAAACGAATATGTGCTTTTGTTAGACTATTATTTCCCATGTTACTATTTATTAGAATGTCCAATCATCGAAATCGCGTCCAACCCTATTTAGTTTCGATAAGAGACGCTCTCTGTAAATAGTTCTTTGATATTTAAATACAGTAGAATCCCTACACGACGAGGAGTTTGAGATCAACGGAAACGCTGGCTATATCCGTTTAGAAATTAAAATTCCCAAACTTTGAAAATGAAGTCGATATAGGTAACGTGTACATGCAAACGGTATACAATAAGATTCAGCTTTTAATTTGCTTATAGTCTAATAAATAGCGTAATATATTATAATTAAATTTTATCATAATAGGCTATAAAAAATAATATAAAGGAACTTACATTAGCAATCATTCACAAAATAAGCTTCATTTGGAGATGTAAAAAAAAAAGTCTCTAATCGTCAGTTTCGTTTCCAGTATCTACGTTCATTAAAATTTCGTAGCAAAATATTTAGCATATTAAATGCATAGTTAGTCACTATCGACAGCCGATCATTGCTTCGGAAAAAAAAATGTTTATTATGAATTTTTTACCATATATTCAGAAAGGGATGAGAGTTCTCAAAACTCCCCCAGCTTCAAGTGATGGAAAGTACATTTCACTATGTTCGCCTCAATTAAAAAGTCATCCTCGATCACTAATTTATTTTAAATTTTCAGATTCTGATTGTCATTTTTTTAGTATTTTCCACGTTTTGTTTAAAAACTCTCGTCATTTTCTACTCGTTAAATCAGAGGTCCGTAAAAGTATCATTCGCTAAAAACGATTAAATTGTATGGTACTTAGTCATTATGCCAAACACAGCCCATATTTTATTTGTTATATCAGGGAACTCGCTAAATGTGGGCTCGTTATATATATACACACACACGTGGGTCCTACTGTTTATTACTCCCCTACTTTTGTTTTTCAAGAATGACGCTAACATACCTTTTAAAATTAAAGTAATAAGTTTTAGGATCAGACGAGACATAATAACATAAAAAAAAGTACCTTTGCATGTTAGAAACGTCAAATCTTTTTTTCTTCGATTTTTTCTTCGGCACTAAAATTTTTTCATTCGTTTCCGAAGACCACTGAAAGAGACAATGCATATAGTTCTACCAATTCACATACATCGCTTAAAGGAAGGGCTTTTGACAGCCTTGTGTAAAACTCCACCATACGTGGGATAATACTATTCAAGCACGTGTTTATTTAGTTGGGGAGGGGGGGGGACACACATACACACCGTTACCTTTTCCTAGTAGTCTAATTTAGACGCTTCCGTATTCTTAAGAGACATATTGTCGTGTCTTTAGCCGACGACAATGGTACTCGACATGCCGCCAACAGCTGTAACCCATTTGGAACAAGTGCCACTCTTCTACCCCTATCGTAAATTCACGTTGTTTAGGGGATGCTACTTTTAGGGTCTGCCCCCCCCCACCCCCCCAGTCGAGATTCACAATCTGCATTTGCTGCGCGAATCGGTTCTCCTCGCAAACAAGTACCGTGAACGTGACGTAGTATTCCGGAGTCAGGATTACATTTTGTTGTCCATGGTTGGCAAAATATGTTATTGTGCGTTCGCGCAGACCTGACGCCTGATACCGTTAGCAGAAGGGTTAGTCCATTGCAGTTTAGGGAAGGGCATCTTGCCGAAACTGGTTTTTCATGTGGGAAAAACCAGTTCCTCCAAGACGGCTTCCTAAACTACAATGAATTAACAAATCTATAATATCTGCCTTGAACGCGAATGCGCAGTATGCAATCTGGGGAGTTCGTTCGAACGGTGGTATGCTTTAATTTACTTTCACTCGCCTGGATGCTGCTGTTTTTTACCTCCATGAATGCGGCTAAAAAATAAAAGTGGATAAAGCTTCCCCACTACCTCTCTCGAAGCATACAATGATAATACAGGACTTAACATAGTAGTATTGAAATTGACACTCGACAATTAAACATGTTAATAAAATTCATCCGTAGTTCCCTTACATATTTCGCCACAAAAGTAGACATCTTTTCAAGGGCCAAGCAGTTGATATTATATTTGATAATTGCTGTACGATAAAACGCACATTATATAAACATCATATTATTAAACACAAGTAATTATTTGAATACAATGCTTTTTCCTTTAATTTTAGAAAAAAACCCAAAACAAAACAAAAAACAGTCTAACCGTTTCTGTGACACTGTCCGTCGAACTCCAGGTCTTTAGGCGCACACTAGATCCTCGAACGCCGCCAAAAACGCCCATCGTTCTGGATACTTTTAGGTTCAAAGAGCCGATGCGGATAAAACTTGGGGCAGGGTCACCCGCCGGACGAACTAATTTCAAACCAAAAAATCGTATCAATCAGAATAATCATTCAAAACTAAATAGCTCAAATGTTAAGAAAACGTCTGTTTTTCTCGTTGACCACCACTCAACCAATATTAAAACCCACCTATCCACAGAGTTTTTAGTACCCTTTCTCAGGGATATTAAATTTTGAAACTTTATCTTAGTTGGAGCAAAATCGCTGTTATGCTGCTCTCCCCCCCACCTCCGTCCCCGCGAGATTTTTTCGGTTATTTTTTACTACACAGAACTTTCGATTATTTATGCTGTTCTGTGAATGCTTAATTTTTCCCATTTATATTTCGTAGCTTTTTATTTTTTTAACGCCATTAGCATTTCACTTTATTGTTTGTTTGTTTTTTTATCTGATTTTGTAGTTGTTTTAATACAGAATCCCAAGAAGAAAAACCCACTGCAGCAACCACATTCAGTTACACACATTGATATTTTAGACTTTTCTCACAATGGAACAAAAATTGCGATGAAATGTTTGCTACAACTCTATTATTTTTTCCACGACCATCGTTCAAAGATACTAATTGCCACTGAAATCGTGATTTTTAACATTATCTTTCTATCGATCTAGCGTTTATTCGTGTTGTAACATTTATTCATGCTGCTACAATTAATCCAATACAAATTGTGCAGTACAGTTTTGTACCGCAAAATTATAATTTAAAATACGACGTGAAAGTCTTTATGAAACCAATTACATATTTCCTTTATCAAAACGAGTCCGCCGAAACAACTGTTTTTGCATTTTTTAAAAATACGTATTAATACATATTTTTTATTATATGTATTATATACATAGTCATGGTTTTTTTTTAATATCTTATTACTATCATGCGTTCGCTTCATTTCTGTATTTCTTTTTAGCGTTCTGCGAATCACCATTTTTACGAAATTTTTTTTAGTCAATTTTGCACAACAACAATAATGAAGCTTTTCTGAAGTGAACATAATTATGATTTTAAGACATTAACATCCTTTTAGGTTTACGTGACCACGCTAGTATCTTATTAACAATATGGTATTTAAAATTTATACACTGTTATTACATATTTAAATTATATAAATTAAAATCTAATATTTACCTAGAATACGTTTACCGTTTGCAGGGATTTCAATGTCTGAAAAACAAAGGCATTTTACGATTAGCTTTTGGAACGATTTTTTAATGACTTATACATTCAGCCACCACTGGAAACGCAAGAATCTTACGCAAGTCAATCGCGCCCGCATTTTTTCGGGTAGAGCCATGGTATATATATTAATTTATCGGAAGATTACGTGAAACTTGCGCTAATTGATGATACACTGTGCAGTAATAATAACTGAGAGTATACAAATTAAAACCATTCAAAAAGGCTTAATTAACCGTTGATAGCTATTTCAGTAGTCATATGCTACCATTGTCAGAATGACAACTGGACTATAGTTCGTTTGTGGAAAGTTGATCGATGATACCGTTAGAAAATAAGGGGAGCTGACGTCACAAAGGGCATAGCCGATTCCAGCAGAGGGAAGGGTGTCATTTCAGAACTGTTTTTTAGTGAACGTTTGTCTGCGCCAAAAACCAGTTCAGGAGGGGAGGAGCTGACGTCCTCCCCTCTGCTGTAATCGGCTAGGCCGTTTGTGACGTCAACTCCCGTTATTTTATAAGGGTATCATCGGTCAACTTTCCGCGAATAAACTACAGCTCAACATGCAATGCCAGGTATTGTTCGTTCACGAAAAGAAGTCCGATAGAACAGTTAGAAATAACGTCAAGTGATGTCACAAATGGGTTATTCCATTACAGCAAAGGAGGACTCAGCTTCAGAACTTGATTTTAGCGCATACAAATGTTCACCAAAAGCCAGTTCTGAAATTGGAGTCCTCCTCTGCTGTAATGGGAAAGCCCATTTGTGACGTCACCTCCCGTTATTTCTAACTGTTCCATCGGACTTCTTTTCGTGAACGAATAATAGTGACTTCGTAATTGTAACCGCTGTTTTAGGCAAAACTACATGCATGGAATTCAGAAAACCATGGAGAAGGTCCGATAGCAAATAAAGCCACTTCCTATTGAGTTTACATAAGAAGGCGGAGCCTCTAGGCTTCCCAGCATTCCCCATTCCTCAGTTGCTGAAGATCTTTACTGACTCAACTTTACCTGATTTTCTCTCGTATTACACTAAATTGCATACTTTACATGCAATTATCTCCATTTCTGCTTACGATAGATAGAAAAGTATGGCATCGTTTTGTAGCATTTTTTCCATTGAATAATTTTATTTCAATGGATTTTTCTCCAAAAATGCCTAGTTTCGGAGAAAAACAATAAAATGTGAAATTATTGATATATTATCGTCTGTGAAAAAAAAAAAAAAATCTAAGTTAGAAAATTAGTACTGTGGAATTCACGCAAAACATTTTTTTTAACATATAGAATTTCTTTCTTTACCTAAGATGTCGGAGCTTAATCAAGCAAACGAGACTTCACTCTGAAAGAATGCCTCGAATGGGCAGTGCCTCCTCCATGGTTTTCTTATTACCATGGCTACATGGCATCGCCTGTTGAACACATCCATTGTCGATCTGATGATGGTACCACATGGCTACCGAAACATCTGTCAGCAAGTAATCAAATCGTTTTAAATTGTGTTAATTTGTGTGATCTCAGTTAATATTATGTAATATGTGAATCTGATAATTTGTCATGCCTAATGAAATTGGTAATTCGAAGATACGGACAAGGAAACTTGAAGTTTGCAGTCCAAAATTCTGCGTGAGGGATATATTTTTTTAAAAGGAAAATTGATTTGAAAAAAAAAAGGAGAGTTAGTATCATATTACTATTATTAGGGCATCAATGAGAGCTTCCGTAATGCTAATGAAATACGCGTGTGTAAATGCTTCCATTCGAGCTCTAATAATAATATTTGTGAATGTGTTGAAAAGCTACAAGGATAAGCGTACTGATACACTTTATACTTATGCATACCCATTAAGTATTAATACTTATGCACCAATTAAATGTTAATTTCATGTGCGAATTTTTAAATTTTTGGAGAGGTGTTTACGAATAAATTTGTTGGGACTCTTACAAAAAAAGTCCGCGGTATAACAAAAGTTGAGAAGCACTAATGTAGGGTGTGTGTATAATATTTTATTTATTTTTTATTCATACTTTTTGCATTTTGGTACTAACATTTTGCGGATTTAATTATGAACCGAGGATTTTTCTTTTTTTTTACGAACTTGTACGGACTCCAAAAACGTTCATAAATCGGATTTAACATTAGTTCCATTGGATATTTTTCGGGAACAACACAGTGGTACGTGAAAACGTGCAGTTCGTGAATTTGAGGTCGGTAAAGACGCAAGTCTATTGTATATTGGAAATTTTAAATACGCTTTTCATGACTGGCAAAGGTCTTTCTTTTGTTATTTATTTTTACTGCTTAATATTAACGAAGGCAAAATTACACTGAAACAATTTTTAATCACATTAAAAGAGGAAAAAACAGAATTTATCTGGCTTCAAAATCTCAATTATGCCATTCATGTTCACATTCCATCGCCAGTGCTATAGAAATATAAGAGGTAGGGTGAGAACGTGAAAAAAAAATAGACGTTCTACCCATCTGAAGAGACATAGGCACATCTATTTTGAAACTTAAGCATAAATGTTCCGACATCATTAAAAGTGTTTTTGTCCTGTTATTCCATTATTGTGAGTGACAGAGAGAGAGAGAAAAGTGCTTTAATATGAATGCATTTTGTCAAAACTACGCAAAGTTAAATAATAGAACCTTTTAGACAACGTTATATTTGCGTATAAAGTGAAAATTTCATTACACGATGTACATTTACACCAGGCTTAATTGGTCTTCTTCAGCGAAGCCTGGTGAAAATATACATTGCGTAAGTAAATTTTGGCTTTATACGCAAATATAACGTTTAAAAAGTTCTATTAGGTGCTTTAGTGTTACATTAATTAGGATTTATAGATTTATCGACTTACGAAAAGATATGGCGTTGAATTTTTTTTTTTTTAAATAAAGTCAAATTTTCCAAAACTTTCAGAATTTTCTTCGAGGTATCCGATTATTTATTACTACGTCGGATAAAGAAACGGCTAGATAAATCTAAGCAGCTTTGTTCGTTTTTATATCTTTTTTGCTCCGCAGCGGATGGACAGCTTTGACAGCTAGAAGAGAAGATATCCTAGGAGGCTAAATAAATATATTAGTTTTGGGGAGGCGTGATAATGGAGGTCGTCCGGCTAGGGTGACGTTGGGCTAATAGGACCAAATAAAGAGGGCCTACCTGCCGAGCCCATTAGGGCCGGCCGAGGGAAAGGGTGTTCAGACAGGGGTCTTGTCCTGTCACTCGGGACGATGAGCCCCGCGGGAAGGCCCTCCATTACGTGAGGGGGTAGGGGAAAGAAAGGATCGGTGTCAACCCACCCCCCCGAGATCGGACATCTTTCTATTCCACTTTATTTCCACTATAGAGAGTGAGTAAGCCAAAAGCTAATGGGAAAAATCAGCCGCAGAAATAATAGCTAAATACGGAACAGGGATCGTCGAAAGTTTTCCAAAGTCCCATAAGCCACATTTATTCCGCGGCCAATTAAAGCGAATAGGGACTCTCCCCGCCCCACCCTCTTTCATAAACCTTGTCATTCTACTCGTTATGACAGCGGTGCATTCGCTTTACATGGAGTGGAAACAATATTTTGAGCAAATCTGCATTCAGATCCAGCTTTTTCACGCAAGTAAGTTGTTCCCCACCAAGAATAAAGTCATAAGAATATGAGATTAAATTGTATAGTATGACTAAGAAGATTCAGACTCATGGTTGTATTTAGCGGGTTTCAATAGATATTGAACCCGCTATTGCTTTTTCTGTCTGCCTGTCTGTACGCAATGAAAAGGACAAGGTAAAGGTCTTCCGTAAATGCAATAATGATGGCTATTGTTAACGTTACAAATCTACCGAGTTACTTGAGAATTAGAGAGTTGCGATTTAGAGACGGCTGGATTAGAGAGTTGTGAGTTAATGTTAATTGAAACCCGCTAAATTTAAATATCGACCTTTGACGATTTTCTTTCACTTGCTTGTAATAAAATAGGCAATGTCAACAATAAATTGAATTCACTATTTGGAATGAGTTTAGAAGACAGAAAAACGTTTTTTTTTAATAAACAGGGACTGCGTAATCGCGCTTTGCCTCCTACCTTCTTTATAAAAAGTGTTTCTAAATAAAAACCATCGCCATTTATAAACTATAGGGAGAAAAAAAAAATAAATTGTAGAATGGAAGCATTTTGGAATCGCTATAAAATATTTTCGTAATCGGTAGAACAAAATCGAGGTCTAGCACAGGTAGGGGGATACACGTTGTTAACTTTGTTAATATCGAAGGCATTTCAAAGTTCGATAAAACTGGAAAATTAGTTTCCGGAGGCAAGAAGATATTCGCCGCCTCCCTGAAGCTTTCATCTTTATCAATGGATTGGATTTTAAGTTAGAACCGAAAAATCAATTATGTATTTTTCTTCTACATTTCAAGGATAATAAAATTCGTTTTCTATTACAATTTTCTGTATTATCGTTATACCGTTAAGTTTAATGCCTACTTATTGAATTGTTTCAGGTATGCAATATAATGTTTACATTGTAATGATAAGAGGGACAGTTAAATGGATTTTCAATATCAAAGTTCTATTCTACATATGCAAGGAATTGCTGATTAGATATAGACATTGTTACTTACGTTTGAGAGACATGAAAGAAAGAAGTAAATAAGAACGGTTCAATATGCATGAAGTGGTTAGTAAGGCCATGAGTCAAAGGAAATCAACAGGCATTATCAACAAAAGCTTTATTATAAATAAAAGATTAGTGCATGCAAAGAGTAAACTTTTTGAAGTAGATTAATTAGTTTAAATAGTAAAAATAACAGATCTCATTTGCAATAAAATTAATCAAATTGAAAAAATGTGTGATTTAAATAAAAACAGAAACACATGCAAAATTAAACTATAAAAAATTATAACTTTAGTTTTTTTTTTGGGAACTTGTACTTGAGATTACGAAAGTGAGAGGATTTATGCGAATTATATTTATATTTTTTTTGGCACGAAGAGAAACAATCATCGTTGCTCCCTTCCTCTCCGAATGGCTGTGGAATTTTAGTCCGATTTCCAAACTTCGGTTTCTTTCGATAGTTGACATGATTCGCGAGCTAGGTATTGAAGCAAGGTATGGCTACAGGTGACGCTACGCCTGAGGCGGGCCCTTTCATCGTGAACGGTCTTGTTAGAAAGCTTGTCATTCTTACGGTCCAAGGAGGATGAAGAAGCCGCAGTCACTGCCGCTGGCCTCGGTGGTTTCCTTATGATGCCGACGGTGAAAGAGACGTAATTTTCCGGGTACTGGTCTGCACGTTTCCCACTATTGTCTCGAATCGTTGGATTGGCTCCTGAAATAACAGTGGAAATGAGGGAAACCCATCAGATTTGATCGCACAGAGATGGTGGGATGAGTAAATGTATTCAATTTGAAGTCGAGCATTACATGACTATGTTATTATTATTCTGTATGAATTGTTAATCACGTCTCAATTAGACTGAACAAAATATATTAATATACATGTACCGTAAGTTTTCAACAGTAGATTAACTATCGTTTTATGCTTGTAAAGAGTAGCGAGATGTATGCACGTATAACCCTGAAAGAGGAAATAACAAGTTTTCAAATTTTAAACGCAAAATAACAGAGAGTTGTTACGAGAACATTCCAAGCAATCATTCTAGTAGCTAGAAAAATGGATACTCACACCCTGTTTGGTAATCAAATGTTAACATTTGAGGACATCATTCCGCAAATCCAAGAACAGTTAAGAAGGAAAAAAAAAAAAAAGGCGTTATTTATAAAAATCAATAAAAAATATACATAAGCATAAACCGTAATGTGAAATTGCTTACATTCTAAAGATGTTCCAGAATCGTGGATTCATTCAACAGCCGACGAAGAAATTTCGAAACGCAGAAAATTCATGGAAAAATATTAAAAAAAAAAGAAAGAAAAAATTACGATTAATTTAAATAACTGTACCCGCATTATAATTTATGCATAACACAAATTAATGGCTAAGAAATTAAATTTAAAATACCACTCGATTGCGACTTTATGGTGCAAGGACAGCAAAGGTCATGCCGCGCTTGTAGTTTTTCGAGGAATTCGAACCTCTGCGGTCATGGGAAACAAAGCCCGGGTTAAGGTGGGACGATACATATTCCACGACATTATATGGAATCGAACCCAGCTTAATGTCACGATACATAAATGCGCTACCACTATGTCACAGGACGGTAGTGGACCTACACTCCCACCCCCCACCCCCGAAGGAATCTGAACCTCTTAAGACCTAGGAAACGCAGACTACAGTGAGCAGTCAGTGGGTAAGCATCCTTTTCTTCTTCTTTTTGGCACCATTCGGAGCCGCACCCAGGTTAACGGCACCTTAAGTGAACGCGTTACTACTGCAGGGGCCTCGACTGAATTCAAGTAGATAAACACGTCCACAGGCAGCAGGGGACAGTTTACAATTTCATCTTGCGTAATTCCCCTTTGCCACCCATTAAAAGGTTTAATACATGGTGTTCAAAGAAAATTCCGCGATTTGCAGGAACTGGAATCATATGCGAAAAAAGTTTCTCCAACACCTTTAACCTGTTATAAAAGTTGAAAACTTTTATGATATTTATAAAAGCTATCGGATATACTGCACTGTTCCGCGAAATCGTGGGCGGTGGGGATGAATAGCTTTCAAATATAATTTCAACTTGAAGCAAGAATAAAATAGTTATACGTCGTAGCTGAACTTTCTTCAGAAACGTAATTAAATTGTATCGCAGAAACACTGATAGTCTTCCAACGCAATATTGAAATTTAATGTACAGGGTTCCTAGGAAAGTGTGAATGCGGCCAGTAACTTTTGAATGAAGACAGATATTGCAATAAAAATTTAGGTACTGGTAGAGTAAAACGACTATGCACTATTAGATGAGAGAAAAAAATAGGGTTTCTGGTGCCGAATTGAGAAAGTTAAAATATATATTTCGAAAAATAATAACGATACGGAAATATTTTCGATTAGAAAGTTGTAGAGAGTCCTTCGGTTAGGAAGAAAAGGTATACGACTCACATGCAATATGTACACGTACTGCCTACCACAAAGTGAGATGTTCCGGAAGTTTCAATGCATTGCTTTCTGTTAATGCTTTCTGATGTTTTAAAAGTTGAATTGAAGTTCCTATAGGAGAGAGATGATAGTTTCTTTCCTTTAAGAACTTCAACTCCACCTCTAAAGTGAGAGAAAGCTATGCATTGAAACATTCGGAACACCTTACTTTGTGGAAGCACCTAATACCAGGGTTTAAGCTGGCTCAAAATGTGCTGAAATATTAGTTGCTTTCGTTGCTCCAAGAACCCTATCAATGAAATTATTTATATCAACGATGCTTAACAGGTGCTGTTAAGAATTTTGAAGAGGAAACAAAAAGGAACAAGAAAAGATCGCTGAAGTGCAAAACGGATATTCTGGAATCGAGGAATCCTGTTTTCAGAGAATAAACTGTGGTTAAAAATGCCTGTCGCATTTTCGCGATGGGCAATAATTTTTTCTTCGCATTTTCGAGCAACTCGTCGCATTTTGCGAAAAATGCGACTGCAGCTTAAACCCTGACCTGTATATACCGCATGTGAGCCGTATGTCTTCTCTTGCTAACTGAAGGATGCTCTACAACTTCCTAATTGAAAATATTTCTCTATCTTTATTATTTTTCGAGAAAAAAAAATTTAACTTCATCGATTCGCCACCAGGGGCGCTGCTGTTCATCTCATCTGATAGTGCATAGTCATTTTACTATATATCAATACCTAACTTACGTTGCAAGAGATGTCTTCGTTCAAAAGTTATTAGCCGCATTCGGACTTTCCAAGGAAACATGTATAATGGTAACACATCCGCAGCAGATTCACAAAGAATAAATTATTTTAAAACATTCTTCATTTTGAAAGACGCAGAAGCTCGTTAAAATCTGTTTCTTTCGACCTTTAAGGGCACCGTATTCTTTTCTAAATCGGCTCTGCAATATCAATACAGGTAATTGACTACGTGATTTTGTAAAGTCTACGATTAAAAGTAAGACATCAAAAGTGAGTATAGTAACATTAACAATCGAAGAACGTGATTCTAATATTTGAAACTGTAACGCTGACATTTTTTCTCGTCAAACATTTCAGCAGGCTTCGTGCCATGCGTCAGTAGAGAAAAGTTTTATTTTTGCGCTTCAACCACTTTATTTAACAATGCCAGGGTACCCGCTACACAGTATATTATATAAATACCAGTGTATAACAACCAACCACCATTTTTTGTTCTAGTATCGCATAAACGTTATTTAGTTAATACGCGAATGTTTCTTAGTTCAGAATTATGCTTTAGAGATAAATCAAAAGTTCAAATGTGATTATTTCGAATTTATACAGGAAACTTGCGTTACTTTATACGCACATATTTCGTCTTTTAAATTCTCCAATTTACGTGTCTTTTGACTCGTAGACGTGTATTTTTTTTTTAAAGAGAAAACTTTCCTCACCGATTTCAGATTGGGACTGACTTTGTGAGTTCCCGCTATCAGCTTGACAACCTCTGCATTGCCTTGTTTTGCAGCCCAGTGGAGCGCAGTCTGAAAGGGAAAAAACAAAACAAAAAACTTTATTACCGAGTTATAATTTTTTCTTCCTCGGCGTCTTTCACGCAAAAGGATAATAGTGTCCATGGGCGCCGGCAGAGGGATGCACTTGCACCCCCTGGCTTCCAAAAGGAAAAAAAAAAAAAAATAAATAAATGAATAAAATAGACATTATTATTTATTGTTTTTACAAATTATATAGAATGGCAGATTGTGAAATTAAAAAAGTGTACAAAAAAATAAATAGGCTACATAACGAAATTAATAATTTATAATTTTAAGAAAAATTTTAATTTTATTAATAGTTGAAAGGCGCCTAAGTTTCTGCCCAAATTTGTTTATAACTTTTTCGTTGAATTCAGAATCTTCACTCACTTTTTTCCTATGGATGTTCAACATCCATAGTCCTGATAGACGATCGTCAGCCATTGAAGACCGATTCCATGTTTTCACTCTCCGTAATGTGCTAAAAGACCTTTCAATACTGCAAGTAGTAGCGGGAAGCGTCAGACCAATCTTTATTGCTTCTGTTACAGCGGGGTAAAAAAAAGTTTGGGCATGTTCAATCAAATCTATATACTCAAGAGAAGTAGTCTGTGCAGATATCATCGTTATCCACATCTCAAACCATGTGATGGCCTCGGAACGGAAATTTCTTAGATGACCTCCATAGAGACATTCAATTTCTTCTATAATTTTAATAAACTTAACTGTTCTTGTTAATGGAATCGGGATGCAGTTGCAGAAGAGAAAATGCTTTATCATGAGTGGTTGAAGAACGATTACAACAAGAAGAAATTGTTGAATTTAAATATGGTATATATATTGACTTCCTGAAAAATTCTTCTGTATGTTAAGACTGATGGTCAGATCTTTGAGTCTGCTGAGCAACTTTACGTGGGGATCTATATCTCAATGCCAAGTTTTTCGGCTATTTCTTGAGCTTTAACAAACATAGAAGAAAATTCTATTGATGCATCGTTTCGGTGGGATTTTAGTACGTCAATTAATTTAATTACATACTCGTTTATTGCCTTTACGTTAATGTTTACTTATTGAAGCTGGTTGCAAATAGGCTCTAGTTTAGAGGAATAAACGGCGATTATTTGAAGTGCTACAATGTAGGTTGGTGGTGTTGCTGCTATACATAGATGATTGGCGTTGATTTTCGTCTTCGAATTTGTTGCATTTTGAGAGAGTTCTTCCAAAGCATTCACAATAGCATAAAAGCTTTCTGAAAATACGCGAATACTTTTGTATTTAGCAGACCAGCGCGTTTCACAAAATAGAGGGATATTCGGTACAGATTTTCTCCTTAATGTACTTTCTCTAAAAAGATTTATTATCTCCTTAGTAGTTCCTGTCACATTTCTAATTTCACTCACATTATTTGTATCATTAATTACAAGATTTAATATGTGACTAGAACAATGAAGAAATAGAGCCATCGGATATTTATCATTCATTAACTTTTGTACACCATTCACACGTCCGGCCATCGTTAACCACCCATCATATCCTTGGCTAACCAGTTTGCTCAGATCTAAGTTACAATCTTTTAGATACTGATATAGAATTTGCAATAAATTCTGAATTCAATTGGTTCAGAGATATGAAACCAATAAATTATTCGCAAATTATGAAACGATTCCCTTGATCGCAGCGCAAGTAACGAACTTCAATTGAAAATTGTTCTGTACCACTGATATCAGCAGTTTCATCAACGAGGACGGAAAAGACAGATGGGCCTATTTCTGTTATTATTTTTTCTTGGAGCACTTCAGAACAAACTTGAATTAATTCAGCTTGAGTTTAATGTGATATGTATAAAGCATTTTCCCTGAAGCAATCCAAGTGATCTTTCAAGATTTTATCTCCAAATTCCATCCGAAAGTGTAGCAAATCTGTGAAAACTGACGCTGCCTCGCTTTTCACGCTTTCACGCGGAGTGGAAGAGAATGTTGTGAACAAAACAATATCGTAGATACAACAGATCGAAGTTTTACCTTATTTTCTTCGATTTCATAATGGAAAGCAGAATCGATTTTTTGTAGTACATTTGGTTCTTTTTTTATCCATTATTTTAAAAAAAAATTGCGACGGATGAATTGCTTCTCGATGCCAAGTGCTCGCAGCATGAGATTGGGCTAACTCATGAAATTTTTGATACTTTGTACATGGAGAAATTATAAATGCTCCTTGGAGACGACGATGAACTTGAGCGCGAAAAAGTACACAAACACGACAGAAAGGGCCCTTAGCAACAGACGAATAAGCAAGCCATGGATAAGTTTTCAGCCAATCAATGCGAAATGCTTGTTTTGATTTACTATCCATGTCTCCCTTAAAACTGCAAGCTTCAGTAGGGGATCAATGATTCTTTAGTAATTTTAAACGAAGTTCGTCATTTATATATACATTTAATTGTACATTCATACCAATATCCAAACTATTAGAATCGCTCGTACCGGTTGAATAAATATTTTCTGTCATAGAACACATCGATCTTGAAGCCTGATCTCTTGAACTTGAACACTCAGTAGCTACATCAGGTGATTTTTTTCTTGTTCCCTGGCATTCTTTATTGGTATTGGAATCACTTGATGGCGATGTATGGGGCTTAAATTTTTTAAACATAAATCTTTTTATATCATTCATTTTAAACAGAAAACGTTTCCAGTCGTGAAATATAATACACAGAAGGATGTAAAAACAGTCGCGAAGACTACGCGATCGCATTGGAGACCAAACATAAACTAAGGAGACTGAGTAGTAGGAACCATGGTAATGTTGGCTGGTACGTGAAATCCAATTAGAATGCGGTATTTCAAACTGTCACTGTTGACAAGTCTTTGAGGTGTAGTTTTTAAAATTACATAAACTTTTTTTTTTTATATATATAGCAAAACTTCGTTTATCCGTCTTTCGATTTACCGTCAGTCGTTATTGACTATTTTAAATGAAGAATTTAACGATGTGAAATGTATTTTCATTTATATATGAATGTAGATAATTCTTTTTTTTTGAGTTTTCTTTGTTATGTTTAACTATATACTCACATGCAGAAAACGTGAATATAAAAATATGTAATTTGTAAGGACACCAGAACTGCGTTTTTCAAAGCATTTTATGCTCGTAAAATTAAAAATTATGGTTTTTTAATTAATTCAAAAATAGGAATTAATAATTAGAATTACGCAGAAATGGCAACGTATGACTTTAATGCTTTTTATCGCCCCTAATAATTAGTTATCTTGGCTAATTCAATCTATTCGTTGATCTATCACAAAAACGGTCGCGACTCCTGGTGGATAAAATAAATTTTATTATATATATATATATATATATATATATATCATCATCATATTCAACCATTATCTATCCACTGCTGGATGAAGGTCTCTCCAAATGCTTTCCACACAAGTCTATCCTGGGCCATTCGTTTCCACGTCACCCCAACCTGTTTTCTTATTTCATCCACCCATCTAGTTTGAGGACGTTTTCTAGGTCTTCGGTGGTCTCTTGGAATCCAGTTCAGAATTTCTGTTGTCCATCGTTGATCAGTTCTTCTTGCAATATGCCCAGCCCATCGCCATTTCAGCCCTTTTACTTTAACAATGATGTCCTCTACTCTAGTTTGCTCTCTCACCCAAGTGTTTCTTTTTCGATCTCTCCTAGTTATTCCAAGCATGCACCTCTCCATGCTCCTTTGCGTTGTCTGTAACTTTCGTATTGCTCCAACTGTTAGACTCCATGTCTCTGATCCATAAGAGAGGACTGGCAATACACACTGGTTGAAGACCTTTCTTTTTAGACACAAAGGCAATTTCCCCTTCAGGATAAAACTGTTTCTTCCAAATGCACTCCAGCCAAGTTTAATACGTCTGTTGAGTTCTTTCATAATGTTGCCATCCATTGAAATCAGCTGGCCAAGGTAAATATATGAATCAGCAATTTCTAGCTCAATGTTGTCAACTTGTATTTTTGTTTCCTCTACAAAATTATTGAACATGATCTTAGTTTTTTGTAGGTTCATCTTGAGTCCAACTTCTTCACTTCTAGTTGAGAGCTCTTGTACCATGTCTTGGAGTTCTAATGGGTCCGTTGAAAAAATAACAATGTCATCAGCAAACCGCAGATGATTTAAATATTCACCATTTATTTTTATTCCCTTGTTATTCCAATTTATCAGCTGAAAAATCATCTGTAAAGCTGAAGTAAAAAGTTTTGGAGAAATGGTATCTCCCTGCCTCACACCTTTACCAATTTTGATAGTTTTGGTATCTTTATGTAACCGAAATTTTGCACTTGCATTTTTATACACACGTTTCACCATGTCAATGTACACATCCTCAATGTCTGTTGATCTTAAAGAGTTGATGACTGCTGATGTTTTAATAGAGTCAAAGGCCTTCTCATAGTCAATAAATGCAACACACAATGGAAGTTCATATTCATGTGTTCTTTCAATTAATTCTCTTAATACTTGAATATGGTCCACTGTACTGAATCCACTTCGAAATCCAGCTTGTTCTCTTGGTTGAGCTGCATCTAATTTTTCTTTAATTTAAATTAATATATATATATATATATATATATATATATATATATATATATATGAAGTGCATATAAAATGCAAATTACCAAGAATTTCGGTTACATAAAGATACCAAAACTATTAAAATTGGTAAAGGTGTGAGGCAGGGAGATACCATTTCTCCAAAACTTTTTACTTCAGCTTTACAGATGATTTTTCATCAAATAAATTGGAATAACAGGGGAATAAAAATAAATGG
>QLNU02015270.1:125173364-125184933 GCA_006491805.2 Dysdera silvatica
TACCCATGTTTTACGAGGTCTAGCCTTTCTTCTCCTCCTCCTCCTTCCCTCGTGCATAAAATTGAAATATTTGCTTCGGTTATCCCTCATGCTTCATTCCCTTCACATACTGTCGAAATGCCTTTACCTGAATGTTTTTCTTCAGTCATAGTTTTGCCGATCATCACCATATCCAAAATATTTCTATTGCGAGAATTTTGTCGAACTCTACTCTCTCTTTCCAGAACAGCATCAGCGCTAATAATCTATTAAATTCAAATGGTGTATTTGTTGGTGCTGTTTGGCGCAAGAGCAGTCAAGGATACGCTGCGTTAAGACTTGAGGGTCTTTTAGGGATCCAACCTTTTGTCGCTTAGGGAATCGAACCCCGGAGAAAGGATCAGTAGAGAGAAACCCCAACTAAAGCCAGGGTGTATTCGATGCACTTTGGATTCAAACTCATACGTTGAAATACCCATTGTATGAGAAAATATACCCAAACTTATAATAGATACGTTAGTATGGGAGTGTACCCAAATCACTATAACGTAATTTCCCTTTTTATTTTTTTGCGGCCCTACAAGTTAGAGCAATTTTTTGCGGGACAAAGCCTCTTTCTTATTCATTCGTACAGCGTTTGCTCCCAATATCTGAAATTGTAGATGCAGGCCATGTATAAAAAATAATTTCGTCTACGACACGTAAAATACGAGGCTAAATCTTTTAAACTTCTGAAACAAAAAGAGCAGAAGAAGAAGCCTTGTCATGAAGGCGAAATTAATAAATAGTTGGGTCAAACAGCAAAACTGTATCTCCAAGTTTTTTTTTTTTTTTTAAAAGAGAAAGAAAGAAAAGTCTGGGTTGGAAGGTTGGTTGGGAAAGGCGGGGGTGGGTGTAGCTAGTCAAATGAATGGCAACCAGGGTTCATTAAAGCCGTGGGTGTCCACTGCAGCTCGGAGAACGGGTATCACGGTGTGCTTTATGGGGGAAAGTGTCACCGCGGTCTGACCGCGTCATTTTTCACTTCCAAAGCATCGTCAGTTGCAGTGACAAGGTGGTTACTCCGATGTGGATGGGTCTACCTGGTTGCCTATACTAGCCTTTATCCTTAGACAAATGTAGATCTTTAGTGACAGCTGAGGAAAAAGAAAATAGAAGCACCCACTTGGACTGGAAGGAGGAGGAGGACACATTTTACTACTTTTTAGCTGAAACGGAATTTAATACAAACTAATAATCATTTCAAGCAATGATAAATAATTATTTCAAGCAATGAGAAAAAATTAACGCTACTTACAAACTGATTGATGAAACAGATTTTTCCGGACGGTAAAATTGGTGACAGCATTATTAAAGGCAAAGTGGAAATTTGAAAAAAAGAAAGAAAGTCAAAATGATAAAAATACATTACAATATATTAAAAATTATAAATGTTGTAAGTAAATGGATAATTACAGAATATTTTGAAATGGATTGATTTTTATCTTACTAAAATAGTTTTGCATATGGGAAAAACTTGCGTGTGAAAAGATATGTGTGTATATGTTTAAATTACTTTAAATGTACAATTACATAGACATTTGATTGATAGAGTAAAATGATGCGGTGCAATTTAAAAATAAAATTATTACTCACTCCCTTGAATGTGAATGGATCATTTTACCAAGAATTACAGGTGCCCGGCGAAAAAAGGAAAAAAAAAAAAAAATCACTTAAGGCACTTCATTCAAACAGCGGCAAATCACAAATAGCAAGTTTTAATATTTATGCAATTACACTTCCGTATAAGCACATTATTAGCAGATACTTTGATAATGTACAAAGAATGAGAATACAAATTATTTCCAATAAGCATTTGATAGTTTAGTAATCAAATAAAATATTTTCGATTTTTTTTGTGTTCAAATTTATTTTTTTTTAATTCCTTGCATTATTTTTGGAAGATTTTACTTAGATAAGAGATTATTATAATTGCTGAAAGGATCTGTATTAAAATCGAATACAACAATTATTTTTAGATGGCGCAAAAAAATGTGTGGAATGCTTCTTCGTTTTATGGTGAACGACCAAAATGAAGATGGTAAATTAAATTGGGGCACACTTTTTTAAAGAAAAAAAGTTTACAAGAATATTTGGGGGACCCCCCCAACCCAAAAAAAAACCAGGAATTTTTTATATTTAAACCTAAAATAATTTTCTTACCGATCAAATTATTTGTTTTTGAGAGAGCTCAGTTAATTATTGAAACATAGTTTAAACGTGACATGATCCTCAGTAAAATACCATGCCTGAATCATATTTCTGTTCATTCATTATCATTCTAGAGCTTGCAAGATGTATTGAGAGAAATGGGAGGACAAGCTAAAAATGCATTAAAGATAAAAACAGCGTTTTGTCTGTTGAGATCGCGTTGAAATTGTCTCCTATCTTCCACGTAATAACCTGTAGCCCTCTATTTTTGCCAATTGTATTGTATGCACGTTGTGGCCTTGGTTTTCATGAAAGGAAACGTCAAATCCCATAATTTCGCAAGAACAAGTTTTATTATAAATAAAAAAGACAAATGTGCATTTTTTTCCTCTAAAATGAAGGGGCAAATATATGTACAACTTTATAACCATCCGTAGAGAATTAATGAAGATTTATAATATAAAATATACACGTATGTTCTGCAAATATCCAAAACAAATACAAGAAGTACATTAATATAATACATTTTATGGTAATCAGAAGTACATATTTTTAACTGCGCTTTTAATTCCTCAATCATATTTTAAATCTAATTTTGTTCCGCATACCCTAAGTTTTTATGTCAAGTAAAAATTATGGAATTTTTTCAACTTTCACAAATATGTCCGTAGCTGTTTTGAACACACACACAAAATAAAACTATAACGTTGCTTAAAGAATTATTTGGTGTTTCACAAATAAAATAAAATTTTCAAACAAATAAAATTAAGAAAGAGTAAAACATATTGCATAAAAAGTAACTTACCGATGCTATGTCCTGAGACAGGATATGAAAAAAAAAAGAAAAAGAAAAGTTTTATAAAAAATAAATTCCATTCATTTTGAAAACAATACAGTATTACAATTTCTACATTTTAGCAGAAACTACTTAATTCTGATCAAAACAACTTTGAGAATATTATTTCTGTTGCACGCATATTATATTTTATATATATATAAAAAAAACGTTTCAAAAGCTTCGTTCTCATTAAAAAAAATTGCTTTTTCATTACCTTGAAAATTGGACCTTTTTATCATGTTTTCTGTAGAAATGATCAAAACACCGCATAAGATGGCAGCAAAACTCATTATTGACATTTATAAGTGTCCTAGCATTAGGGTAAGTTGTTGAAGGGGTGCGGCTTTTTTTTTTTTTTGCTTAGGCCTCTTAGACATAGGTCGTGTAATAATAACTTACGATGAATTTAGGCCACCTCGATGACGGATTAACAAGAAGTACTAGGAAATGAGACAGAGAAACATCGGGCTGCTTACAGTAGTGCCTCTAACGAGGAGGAAGTATCATTAGTGTAATAGCAGAAGGAGAAATAATGAAAAAATAATAATAAACACTCTCACAATATTTGAGCACACTCCCTGGAAGTAGAGAAAATTACAAATGGAATCAATTTCGAAAAACGGTTGTTTTTTTTCTTGATGGCTCAACTTGCGGATGTTTACAGTTAGTCCGTTGGGTTGAGAAAAGGAGGGGGCAGGCAGGAACGGCCCATTATAGTCGCGCGTTATTCACTTCATGGTGGCCTACACACAAGAGCGGCAGGTCACCGCAGATGCAATATATATTCCGTCAATGTAGAATACGGGTTAGTTTTGAAACAAGAACGAGGCAATTTAGAGAAGTTAGAAGTACCTATATTTATAGAAGCCGATTTACGCGAAAGAATATATCACGGTATAATGCTCTTCACGCGGTAGGCTAGATCACGACAAACTTCTAAAATGTACAATACATAAATAGAGGCACCTCACCGAAGACGTCTAAGTTTTTCTAAAAAATTTTGTTGTTGTTGTTGATACGTACACTTTTGTTATTTACTCGGGTGAATAACAGTCCGAACGAAGATCTACAGGAGTTAATTTAAATATTTATGCTCTATTTAAGTATGAACTTGACTTTCTATTTGCGAATATTTTTTCGTGTTTAAACGCTTTACAAAACGACATGCAGAAATGAAGAAAATTTTAGTTATGAAATAAGTTTATGAAGGTTTAAAACCATGTCTACTAAAGCATGAATATAGAATATATCGGACATGGGAGTTTACTTTTCAAATTCAACAATTTTGTTAAAAATATGAAGTTGATGTATTGTTTTTGAACGGTTAAGATTAAAGCGAAAAAATACACATTTAATACCTAAAATTCCCCCCACTATATACGATATATATACACACACCCAAATGGGATGATTGACTAAACATATTTTTTGTGAGTTTTTCGTGGGGGATTTTTTATTACAAATAAATTTGACACCCACGTATTAGTAGCTCAAACTAGAGCTATTTTTGTTTTAGGAGAAAAAGAGACGCCGTCCTCAATCCGGGATGAGGACGGCGTCTCTTTTTTCAATAATAAATGGGTGTCAAATTTATTGGTAACAAAAATATTTTATTTCAAAAATGTTAATTACGGCGTAAACGGATAAGTGATGAAATTGACGGTATATAAGGGTTCACAGTCGGCCCCGCTTAAACGAATATTGACTGTTACAGCAAATATTATTCGATTATCTGGGGCAACAAATAGACACTACATATGCATTTAAATGTGCTAGTACACACACACTAAGGTTGATTGCACACATAAATATTATTGAAAAGATTAATATTATATAACACCCACGTGGGTTGATTGATAAGTAAGGTCTCCAATAATATAAACTAAGTTTGTGATAAAATAAAATGAAGAAAATTTCCCTCACATTACGACGTTATTTTTCCACATAATCACCATTTACTTCTACACGTTTTTCTAAACGCGCCAATTACTTTCTCATTTTGTTTATGAAGGAAGTTTGTGGTTGGCTTTTCTGACCAATTGGCGTCCAACTTCAAGTACGGCCATGTATGTCTCTCAATTCTGGGAACAAACAGAAGTCCGATGGTGCCAAATCTGGACTGTAAGGGGTGTGTGAAATTCAGACTTTCACCGCTTCCATCGTTTGTCGACTGCAACGTGGCCTTGCGTTATCGTTATGCAACAGGAAAGTCGTGGGTGGGGGGTGTGCAGGGAGTACGTTTGTAAAAAAAGGAATTTTCCTCCACTCACTTTGTTTTCCTTGTTGGAGCACTGACTTTGATTCTAAGGTTGTCCAGTCTTCATTCAATTATCCGAGAACAGCCTATGGAGATTTACAGTTAAAGCAGGAGATCTACCACTAACCCCAGGAAAGAATTTTTGATTCTAATGGGCTCTATTCCTATAAGCGCATATTCGTGACTAGATTAAGTGGGACCAACAGTACTTCAAATGAATACGAATTATTATGTAAATACTAAACGTTATAGGGTACGTAAGAATTGCCATATACCGTAAATAAGGCGTATGTTAAGAACAAGGGTACTCGAGAAGTATAATAAATAAATAAATGCTAACGAAACAATACAGAGTTTCACCAGGAGATTCCATAACAACAGTTATTTCGACACTGGCGTAAGGTTTAAAACACGATGTTTCGGGAGCCAACTGCTCCCTTTGTCAAGTGATGGCAGAATTTCTGCCTTCATTTGACAAAGGGAGCAGTTGGCTCCCGAAACGTCGTGTTTTTAAACCTTACGCCAGTGTCGAAATAACTGTTTGTTAAATAAAGGCTACACTGAACTGCAGCATGAAAACAAAGATCAAGATAAACTTTATGGGTAATAATCCTAGGTTATAGAATAAAAACGTATGACGCTTCGGTTAGATGGAAACTTTTTTTGAGAGGGTGTACAGTAAGGCTATAGGATTATGTTATCACGAGGAGGAGAATGATGGGAGGCGCGTGGTTATATTGTGGAGCGAGAGAGAGAGGAAACAAGTCGAGGCACCTAAACACATAATACTGTATTTAAAAGCGGGAGTATACGTCAGAGGAGTGTCATAGGAGACGAAGAGTGGAGCAGAGTAATGGTGGCCTCCTTCATCCATCATCGGTAAGTAAGTTGGACAAGTTTAAAGGAGTGCGGGACCCGCCTTGTTATGCCTATTTAGCGCTAGATAAGAAAGAGTGGTATTCAAAAATAGTAGCTGTTTGTCAGGTTCGACCTGAGACGATAAGGGGCTACTTTCTCCGGGATACCCGCGCTATAACGCATTTCTCTCAGTACTGCGGATGCAGTGGCACGCGAAATGCTTCTACTGATTATCTTATTAACAGCCAGGGTGAGTTAGACTGTCACTTTTGAGTCTCCACAGCTCCGTGATCATTTCGCAGCTCGTATCTCATCCCGACCTCCAAGGAAATGGATCGAGGAAGTAGCTCCTGTTTCCTTCTCAATCTTTTTTTTCTCCCCCCACCCCCCGCTCCACCATTGTGCGAATATACCATATATTAAGGAAGGACATAATATCCGAAGGAAAAACAAGGACGATATAATTGTCTCGTATTGCAAGTATTCTATATGGACTACGATCAATTTAAAGGTTAGAGTTATGTATATAAAAATATACAATTTCGATGGTGTAACATCTGCAAAAGTGTTTCGTAAATGGGTAATTTTGAGCTTCATAAGCAACTGCGCAAAAAATCGTTTATGCAAGGAATTGCTAGTTTAAATAGAATTTTCAAATCCGGTATCTTACAAATGTCCGTAGGGTTCAGACCGGACTAAATTTTGTGAGAAACGATATATTACGACAAATGCTACAATAAAGACACGGAAGCAAATAGTTCATCGAATAACTTTGTTTATTATAAGCAGATACGAGTAAGAATGCACAAAAATTAAAAGTTTTACAGTAAGTTACACTGACTTTATTGTCTTGTACCAACTCATACAATTACACAGGCAAATTATGTATAAAAGTAGACTAGCATTAAGTTTAGACATTGAGTAGGCAATTTATTAGAGCCAGTCTATTATGTTTTGAGAAAATGGTATGGCAGAGTTCAAGTACTACGTAAGCAATATTTTGGCGATTTCAACCCACCCCAGGTAAGTAAAAGTTAGCATTGGCTAACATAAGAAAATAAGCACAACAGCAACCTTCCCCCCCCCCCAGGGCGCATATGTAATACTTGAACTCTCCATATCACGCCACTTTGGGCTACATAAGGGGATCGCGAGGATTTCAATAGTAGCATTGAATAATACACTATTGAAGACAAGAGGCGGATTTATAATTTTGCTGCTCGTAGGCTAGCATATTTTGCCGCCTAATCGTAGTAAACACAATTAGAGGCGTAACTGAGATATTGGCGCCTTTATCAATCTTAATTTGAAGCCCATGGTAATGATTTTAAATTTACCTTTTCGCAACAATTCGTAAATTTGACATCTTTTGAACCTTTCTCACCTGAGGCTGAGTCTTCATCAAATCATATCCCATTTCAATAGGTGTGAAACGTTTCTGAGAAATCAATAATCCAACTGGTCAAAAAATTCCGTCGCGTTGTTGCGCCTTCGCAAACTTTTAACGACAAATTTTTGATGCTGTCGAAAAGTTGCCACAGTAGTCTTCAGTCTGCTTAACCTACTAGTAAATCCGTCACGGGGATAACAAGTATTACGTAAGCAATATTTTGGCCATTTTATACCCACCCCCCGGTAAGCAAAAAATAACGTTGGCTAACATAGGAAAATAAGCGTAACAGCACCACCCACCGATTTTTACCATTTAAGGGAAGGAATTTTTCGTTCCCTCATAATTTATTCTTAGCATTAAAGAGTAAATACTCTTGTCTTAGCATTTTTCTGAACCTTTGCGGAATACTGGGAGAGTCTCGTGGACCCTCCCTCCACCCCAGTTAAGAACCGCTGGCCTAGAGAACCAGCAGCCTAGCAATTCAAAACTCATGGGAGGGGGGGCTCAAGTGGCTTGAAGATTATTTGATGCGGCCTAAGAGAAAACGATGGGTTTTGATATTCAGTTGGGGGTGAGGGGAGGCTAAAGTCTCCTGAGCCCATCCCTTCCCTAAGTCACTACTGTACGAAACCAAACCACGGACAACATTGGACAGAAAAATGGCCCGTGCTCCATGGTACATTAGAATGGAACCTGGGTTAACGGTTCGATAGCTAAACGCGTTTCCAATAAGCCACAGCGTCGCCGGCAGTAAGTATAGTACTGCGAGATGTGTCATTTGTGGGGGCGAGGAAGGAGGAGGAACAGATACACAAAATGTGAACCGAACAGCAGGAGATGAATCAGTGGCAAATGTTAAACTCCTCCCCAAATCACTGCATGTCGTTTATGGTACTGTCTCGATTACAACAGCAGATGTCTTACTTATTGACAACTGTCTACAACCGACATGGAAAAATGTTTTTAGTGAGTTTGAAAATATTTGAATCGAATTCTAAAATGACTGGGAAAGATCACTGTGATCTGACGAGTCACACTCTCGACTATATCGTGCTGATGACAGAAAGCAGAAACCTGGAAAAAATTGCATAAAAAAAAAATATGGATCCCTCACTAGACACTTAGAATATTCCAGGTTAGTGGAGTCCGTATTACAGTGCGTGGTATATTGATTGCCACGGGAAACTTTGGACCACTTAGCTGGTGTAGATCAAAGGTCCCCAAACTATTTTTTTTTTACCGCCGTTCGCTTTCTATTTTACTATTACGTAATTGTAACAGGAAAATAAAGCACTTAGGTGATTTTTACATTGACTTCATAGTGTTTTATGCATATTAATTATATATAATCAGACAATATAAAACGTCTATTAAGTCAGTAAAGTGGACTGGCATCGTTAATGTGATGGGTGGCAGTTGGTGGTTCTTGGCAAAATTAGCTACGTTGACTTCAAGAATATTAAAATATAAATATTAAAGAACAGTTGATGATGGAGGTACATGGAGCTGCAACGCCCAACTGGATGAAATAGGAAGGAGAAATTGAAACCAATGGAGGTGTAGTTTACAAATATATTATTATTATTAACTATTTTTGTAATTTCATAAACTAACAAAAAAGGGCGGACACAGGGGGAGGTCACAGGGGTCATGACCCCCCAAAATATATTTTTTCACTGTAAAAAATTCCAACTTGCATGATAAATGAAGGGTGTTATTCCAAGACCATGGCAAATTCTGTCCGTGAACCCCCCACCACCACCATCAAATAAAAGTCTGCGTCCGCCATTGATAACAAAACGTAATATAAAAATATATTCTTTATCGTAAGCATCTCTTTCGATTTAATTTTATACATAAACATTTTTCAACATTTAAAATGTTCCTATATAATTACGTAGATATTATAATAGTGATTTTTAACTTTTTACCTATCGACCCCTGAACTCGAATTGATCCCCAATCATAGGCATAGAGTTATATGGCACGTAAGGCTCATCCCCACAATAATTTAAAATAAATTGCAATTTTACGTATACTGAACCGTATAAACAAAGCTTTCTAATATGCGTGACTGAGCTCCCCGCCCCACATCCCAATGATTTTGAAAACTCTACGTACGTTGCTGCCCCCTACAAACGTTAAATCGACCAGTTTGGGGATCTGTGGTACATACAAAGGATTGGGTGCGGAAGCCTATTTAAATATCGTTGTTAATTAAATTTATCCAAGTATGCTAATTCTTTATCCTCGCGAGAGATGAAGAATAATCTGCGGAGGACCACTTTCGTGTTTTATAAAAACAACGCTAATTTGACGTTGATTATAAATTTGACTACTCCATTCGGATTGGAATCAACGGCTGAACGAACGAAATTGTGGATCTGTCAATTACATTAGAAGCGCAGTGAAAAACTGTCCACCTTCGTCGAGATTCAAACCCGAAGCCACAGATCAATTAGTATCTTTGACGTGGTACTACTATACGGTGCCTGTCTTGTAGGAAATTATACAAAACAAATAATTACTATTTGCACCAATTTCAACTTGGCACCAATGTCAGAGGAAAAGGAAATAACATTCAAGGGAGAGTTTACACGCCATATCATTCAAAGCTATCATCGTGTAAATGCTGGAAGAGAGAAACGCAACGACTTAATTCTCATGAAATGATAGCAAAGGTAAAAACCCTCAGTTACTGCAGTTTCTAGAGCGTATTCCACTTTTATCGCCAGTTTTTAAACTCTAGGCCATCAATCAAAAACGGCTGACAAGATAACAAATGCGTTAAAGTCACAGACAGAACCAAAAATCAAAACATAAATAAAGAAATGGACACAAGACGCGCACGTTGTCGCCAATCCAAACATTGAAATTGACATTCGCAAAAGGGCGGGAAAAAAAAAAGAAGAAGAAAAAAAATGGTCGCCCGGCGCCGAGATTTTAATTGACGTCGGGTGAAGTCGTTTTTCAGTTAGTCTAAAATGAAAAGAAAAAAAAAGAAAAAAAAAAAATCTACACTCGCGAGAATTTTTTGTTTCAAACGAAAGATATAGTTCGAGAGTAGAGAGAAAGAGAGAGAGTGAGAAATGAGAAAAATGAGGACGAGACAGTGACAAATGGCGGGTCACAAACTCATCATTGCTCATGTCCCGTTGGTAGGGGGGGTCACACGACATATCATCATTCCTCAGCTTGCCCAAGGAGCAAATATCCCATACTCGCGTGGTGGACGACGCCTCGGACAGAAAATAACTGAATACTCGGGTCGCGGAAGAGCCAGGGATCTGTCAACAGAAACACTGATACAGCTGCTACACACCCTAAGAACGAAGTAGAAGGGGAGAAAAAGAAATGGAATTCAAAGTAACAGCTGTAAAAAGGAAATTGTCGAAAATTCTAACACGAGTTCTACCAGACGTTGGGAAATACTTCCAGGAAAGAAAACTGATTAAAGGAATCACGTTTCCGTTTACGCACGAAGAGTGGAAAATGTCCCGTTACTTGTTGTTACTAATGCTACATCATCTTAGGTTGCTACTATTTACAAGTTTCTGAGAGAGGGAGGGCGGAGGAGATAGCTTCGAAAAGATATTTTTGGTCGTGTGTCTAGCAAGCAAACGCCCTTTCCCTCCAAATGAACAATCCTATCCATCAATGGATTTATAATTAGCGGAGAACTATACATCGTGTGTCAGGTTTCGCGGAATAGAAGGATGTTTAAAGAAGCTAGTACATGCGTCAGAAATTTCACAAATCCCAAGCTAACTGAAAGTGTAGTCCATGCGCTCGACGCAACATAACGCAACAATTCGTGAAAAGATACGCACCGAAAATAGCATGAACTTTCGATTACTCCAATATTGATTCGGATGAACACAAATCACTCGACAACGCCTCAGTCATGGGACACGTTTCCCGACCGCTAATTTTAAAACGATATTTGGAGGCAGCGAATCAATATCGTCATTTTTCAATTAAACATCCGAGAAGAACGGAAGTCGAACACAGTTGAAATATAACACTTCATAAACGAGTCTCGATAACTCAAGTG
>QLNU02015270.1:125185033-125200260 GCA_006491805.2 Dysdera silvatica
AATTTGCATGAAAAAATTTGAGATGATCGGATTATTTTTTAGAGGTGTTTCATTTTTTTGCAAAAGAGTGTATTATAAGACATATTCAGTATCTTATCTAGTACACGTTAAATCTTGCTACCTCCTTAACCAAAAAAATGGCCATGTCAATATATATGTTTGACGAATTTTAAAAATTCGACTCAACTCCATAATTTTCACAAGAAAGAACAGCTTTAAAATCAGTTGCAGAGAACAAGGGCTACAACATTAATTTTGCAGACACAAAATTTTCTAATAACTTCTCCAATGATTACAAATTTTAAATGCCCAGATCAATTGTTTTCATTTTTAGTTAAATTAGCAAAGCAATATATATATATTTTTTTTTTTTTGAAAAAAAAAAACAAAGCATGGTTACTCCAGACTACAGGTGACATTTAAAAACTGTCTAGCATGGCAAATGTGCCAGTTTTGAAATCACATTTTTTTTAATGGAGAAATGTTTTGGAATTGTAATAAACAAAATTAAAAAAAAAAAGTCCCCAGTACTTTTGTTGAATCAGTGGATGCCTAGTGTAGGAGGGCTCCCCCACCTCAATTGCTACTGAGACATTCCATGTGGATTCATCAGGTGCTTGTAGTTGCAGGATTTTTAACTTTCGTCATTCGTTTATATGTTATAGTACAACATAAAAGCATCCAGTAAACAAATTTTGGGATTATTTTTCCCACCCCTTTGGAGATGTGGGTCCTTAAACCCTTCACAATCAACTAAAATAACGGTTATTTTAAGTTAAGCACAATTTGAGTAATATTAAAATTACGACATATAATAGGTGTCTAAGTAGAGGTAATTTACCTGTACATTCATACTGCAAAAACGAAATTCCGGTAGAATAATTTGTTGGACGGAGAGATGGGATCGAAGTTCAAGGTCATGGTGCCGTTTTTGTCATTTTTGGGCGACACTTTCATACCAGAAAGGTAATTAAACACAGAATAAGTATTTTTTCTGATAATTTTCATATGTTGATAAGAACGTTCAAGCAAATTTCATTTGCTGTAGTGTTTGCCTTTTTTAATCAGAAATTAATTTGTAACCGCCACATTGCTAGAATTGCCGTTTTTGGAGATATTGGAGGTGCGATAAATAAAAAACCGTATTTTTAAATCAGCTGATTTTTTCTGAGGATAATCTTCTATTGCATATCTACATATTCTCAAAGTTTTAGTTTTTGTTTTAGCATAGTTTCCGAAAAAAAATTATCTGCACTTTGCCTTTCACATATTCAATATGGATATAATTTTAGCAGTTAATTGAATCCGAAATAGTAACCTAATATATGCATTTAATAAACGTTTTACTTTAACACATTAAAAAATATATATAATTATTTTTGAAAGTAATAAGGCTGGTTATCGTTACTGTACAACTGAAACACCTCCTCCAATTTGTTTCTAAATAATGCTCCCAGGATTTCTTATTTGTATTATGTACAGGTATTTTATTTTTATTTAATTATTTAAAGGAAAATTTATTTACATATCTGGTTTTAAGGGTTTTAGAAAGGTTATGCAATTATAAACTATATTTTTGTGCAATATTAATGATACACTAATGCAATGTTAATAATGTGCAGAATTAATGATCATTAATAACAATCTAATATACCTATTTGAAAAGCTCAAAATGCAACATTTGAATTACTGCATCAGCCTGTGGGATAAATATGTTTATTTGACTGCATCATAACTTCATAGATATGGCGTTATCCCAAACCCTCAAAACTGTAATGCACCAGTCCGAGGGCAATAATATCACATGGCCCTTTCAGTGACATGTCTGCTGTGAAAGACCAGACCATCCTTGATATTACTTACAATGTAATTGTAGCTTAAATGCTGTCTTGTTGTTGAAACATGCTCCCCTTCTGTTAATTCAGTCAGCTTAGAACCTTTGAGGATGAAACATCCAAATTTCTTACTTGCTTCAAATTTACTTTAACATCAATGTTATGAATATGTATGACTTCTATTTAATCAGCTTTACTGAATTAGGTTAAAGTTTTATAATCTAATTTCTTGATTTATACACTGCAAAGACACAATTTCTGGCTGGTACATCAAATGTGCAGTCAATATGCAGTGTTGTGTTGGTGTTTTGATGGAGGAAGACTGTACTAATGCTTCATGAAGCTCTTCAGCAGTGATTAAAATTTCTGAGTTTTCACCTGAACAACAGAAATTGCTAAAAATGAGAACAAAAGGTAAAATTCGAAGTATATGCATACAATATAAATTGAACTATTTGGATAATTACCACTACTTATCTGGAAATACATGTTGTGATCCATACAGTGTCTGCAAAAAGAAAATAAAGAAACCACTGTGTGAGATAATCCTCAGCTTCTTCGATGAACACTTCTGGAACTACAGCTTATTGCTGGGAAATCTGTGTACCAACTGTCATACAAAGATCTTGAGAGTGACCAGATTTCATTAGGAACAAGAAAACAAAAGAAGATAAAGTACAAAGAATTGGACTCTGAATCTAACATTTCAAACCATGATGCTGAAACTGACGACAACAGTTCCTATGAACCAAAACATTAAGTTTGAATCAGTTAATCAAGCATGTAGCATTTTAGGATTTTCTCCACTTACAGCTCAAACTTTGCCAACAGAAAGATGTACTGCCATAGAAAACAGTTACCCAAATTCCTGGTAATGTTTCTCAAAAACTACATGATTCCTTTAAGATTTATACTGAACCCAGCACTTCAAAACCAAAGATGACAAAACATAATGAATATGAAATATTAATTTCAAACGTTAAAACAAACATGAATGGTGCTACTAGTTTTGAAGAAAAGGTTAGAATCATTAGCCTGCTTCCACGATCATGGTCAATCTCCAAAATTTGTAGAGAATTTATAGTCAGTGAATACCTTGTACGACCAACAAGTAAAGTGGTACAGAATTATGGTGTATTATATTATCAAGTTTTGCTCACAAAAAACAAAGTGGCAAGAAAACTTCAGAATTTGCTTTATTCCAAGTAATCAGCTTTTATGAGGAATGCAGCAGACCGTGTCCAGGAATAAAAGATTTTGTTACCATGAGAAACAATTTGGGAAAGAAAGAACAAAGGTAAAAGCGGCTACTACTTTGCAACTTCAAAAAACTATGTAAGATTTAAAGAATTGCATTCAGAGGCAAAAATTGGATTTTCCAAATTTGGTTAACTGCATCATAAATGGTGTGTGCTAGCTGGGTCACCAGGTACACACCCAGTCTATGTGTGTTGTATACATCTGAACGTTAAGATGATTGATGGGTCAAAAACTTAATTATACACACAAGAAGTTACTTTCACAGATGGTTTGTAGCATGAACAGTTTATGTTTAATGGATGTTCACTTTATCTTGGTCAAAGTGTGGTTTCAGAATGCTTGGGTGTTTTCCAAGGTGATGTATTCCAAATATCCTTTAAACAGTGGGTTACAACTGATCGATATACTGTAGTGACAATTGTTGAGCCATATGCAGATTTCGAAGAGAACTTATTCGAAAAATTTAACGTTTTGAAAAAACATTGCATAGCAACAGAGTAATCACATTTCCTTAAGATCAAGAAAGCACTCTTAAATCCTGATGGGAGCATAATACTTTGCAACTTTTCAGAAAATTTTACTTTTGTGGTACAAGATGAAATTCGGTCGTACCACTGGGTAAATAGGCAAATTACTTTTCACCCATTTGTTTATTTTAAAGTTCATGACAAATTACAGCAAAGAAGTTTTTGTGTAATTAGCAATTCAATGGAACACAATGTGTGTACAACATCAGTATATACATTTCTAAACAAATTTTTATCTGTCTTAAAAAAAACCCTTCCCAATCTGAAAAAGGCAATTTATTCTACAGATGGTGCTGGAGGACAATATAAAAACAAAAAGAATTTCATAAACCTTTTCACAATAAAGGAAACTTCAACCTAGAAGCTTCATGGCATTTCTTTGCCACTTCTCATGGAAAGGGGCTATGAGATAGAATAGGGGGCAGTGTGAAGCATCACGTAACAAGTGCATTCTTACAACTTATTGACAAATATATTTTAACACAGGAAGACATGTTCAAATGCTGTTCAGAAAAAATAAAGGGAATACAATTTATTTTTGTATGAAAAATCTGTATGATGAGGAAAATGTCATACTTGCAGATAGATATATTTCTGCTTTAAAAATAGCAAACACTAGAATTCATCATTGATTTATCCCAATGGAGAACAATAAATTAAGAATTCAACTTCTATCAAGTAGTAAGGAATATGAAGTTGTCAACATATGTAAAGTTGTTTGTTACAAATACAGAAAAATTGACAAAGGAAGCCAAACAAATTGGTGATTACATTGCATGTGTTTATAACACAAAATGGTAGCTTCATATTATCAAGAAATGTTCTGAAGAACACAGGGATTTTAACATTCATTTTTTCACCCATCAGGGCCAGAAACATTGTTTTCTTTTTCAACTAATAATCAAGCATGGATTTGAAAGTCCTTACGCCTTTGCTACTGGAAGAGGACATAACATTACTCGAAAATTGAGTTTATCTTTGATGCAATTACTACTAAACCACACAAAACACATCTGAAGAAAATTATAATTTGCTCTCCCATGATTTTCTTTTTAATATTAAATTTATATTATGTTGTATAAGCAGATGTAGTACTTTACATATGGTGGACTATACATTTTGTAGACCGAAATAGATCAATTTGCAGTACCACTATTTTTCGGAAACTATTCTAAAACAAAAAATAAAATTTTGAGAGTATGTAGATATGCAATAGAAGATTGCCCTCAGAAAAAATCAGCTGATTTAAAAATACGGTTTTTTATTTATCTCACCTCAAATATCTCCAAAAATGGCAATTTTAGCAATGTGGCAGTTACAAATTAATTTCTGATTAAAATAGGGAAACACTACAGCAATTGAAATTTGCTTGAACATTCTTATCAACATACGGAGATTACTAGAAAAAATACTCACTCTGTGTTTAATTGCCCATCTGGTATGAAAGTGTTGCCAGAAAGTGACGAAAACTGCATAGTGACCTTGAACTTTGACCCCCACTCAACAAATTATTCTGTGGGAATTTCGTTTTTACAATATGAATTTACAGGTAATTACCTCTATTTAGACACCCATCATATGTCAGTAACTTTAAAATTGCTCAATTTGTGTTACTTTAAAAAAACATTTATTTTAGCTGATTTTGGGGGTTTTAGGACCCATATCTCCAAAGGGGTAGGGAACACCGATCTCAAAATTTGTTTCCTGGGTACTTTTATGTTGTACTATAACATATATAAAAATTAGGAAAATCAAAAATCCTGCAACTACAAGTTTTTTTTTAAATTTGGTGATTTCATATGGAATGACCCTACTGCAGGGTTCGAAATTAGCGGGTGCATGGGTGCACTGTGCACATGAAATTTTATCTGAGCATATAAATATTTAATTTACATGTATATATTTAATTTGGGTGCACACAGTGCAAATAAGTATTCAACACTATGGCTACTTACTTTTTTTTTTCAAGAATAGTGAACTACGGAATAATTTTATATAATTTTCTCAATGTATCTGCATTTGCTTTGAATTTTTTTTTATTACATACGAATGTTCAATTATTTTGAAAAGTTGCACTTTTTTAGCTTACATGCTTAAATATAGTTGCTACACTTAGTATTTTACCCGAATTTTTAATGTTGAGGTTTACTTTCTATTATGTTAGTTACTTGTACACCTAACTAGTATTTAGTGCACCTAAGTCACAAGACTTGGGTGCACTTGTGCACCTGATTTAAAAAGTTAATTTCAACCCCTGCCCTACTGGCTTTGAACTTAGGCCCTATACCCTCCTGAAATAGTAAAGCTTGCAAAAGTATGGGGCAAATTTATGCCTCTCTCAAAGTCGCCAAATACATCAAAGAGCAAGAATTTGGAGAATTACTATAATCTGAAGCAGCTCCCAAAGCATTTTTCACTTATTTTCTTTCCTATAATAAAATTTGTTCGTATATTTTACATTCCAAGACACTATAGGTAAAATGGGATGGGACTGGTGATTTAAAGTGGCTTCGAAACCAGGATGCACTTAGTTTTTAGTTTCTGTTCCATGCTGCAATGACAGCTAAGGTCATGCTGCACATGGACCTACCGTTTCCCAAGAAATCAAAACCTCTGTTAACCAGGGAATCAAAACCCAGACGAAGATGGGCAGAAAAAATTACACATGCTCTACGGCACCACAGAAATCAAACCTGCACATTAACAACATGATAGATAAGCATGTTACTATTTTATCATCATAAGCTGCGATACATCTACACACAGCCAAATTTACTAGAAATTGAACTCAACTCAGCAGGCTTGAAGTCAGTGGACATACTGAAGCCATTGGGGAGCATCTTTAACAAAATTAATATTTTTAACAAACGTTATTCATGCAATGACGCCAGTTGAACCTCGTTAATGCAAATAAGCTAAAAGGAAACTACTTTTACCATGAACTGCTTTCTAAAGTTCTGTCAAATTGTATAGAGATTAAAGTACTTTCTTATTATAGTGGCATCCGAGATATATCGCCAAGATAGTGGGTAATTTTTGTAGAAATCTTGCCAAAATGTTGCCAAGACTTGTTTATTAAGAGTTTCGAATTTGCATTGTTTTTTTTGTTTTGGAAATATGCAGTTAACAATCTTTAATTTACCAAATACACTGTGTATGAAGATACTGATTCAGGCAGCGAACATCGAAACGGCATGAGTCACAAAGTGATGACCAGGGAGGTCTCTCCCAGTTCGGTCTCTGTGATTCAGGTAAGTACTGATTTATTTATAAAAGTACTAATTCATAATCAAAATACTATATTAGCTGGGATCAGGGGCTGACAAATCCAAGGCGCCTGAATTTTAAAATTCAGTTCTAAAAATATTTTTTTAATATTTCAAGTTCCCTTACAGAAATTTCAGCACTATCGTCAAAACGCCAGAATCACAAATGAAATCGTAGATTGCTTCTTAACATTTAGAATTGTTGTTGTATAACTTACGATTTTTTTTTTCCAAATAAACATATTTACGATTAGAACGGTTCATGGTTGCAGTTTTTTTAACTTATTTACGATGTTGATAATTGATGCAAAATGTCGAAATTAATGGTACCCTATCCAGGTAGAGTGTACCAATATCACTTTATTAAACAAAATTAAATAAAAAACAAATGACACTTTAAATTGGCCTCCAGTAAAGGACTTTGATCCAACCAAATCCATTGATCGTTGGTATTTTGGTGGAAAATCAAATAGAAACATATGATGTAATTTTGTAAAGCTAGGTGGCAGTTGACTGATAGCTATTTGGTTTAGTACCTGTTAGAAAATTTATTACTTTTAACCCAATCTTGTACTCACATAATATATATATATACAGTGGTGCAGCTCTGATAAAAGAAGTGCCCCGGCACTCCCTTTTACGAAGTCAATTTATCTTTATGTAATAATTATATGTTGTATGTAGAAGGACTGAAAAATAAATGCCTTGGCTACGCCTTGACTATACCAGTGTATGTATATATATATATATGTACATTGCGTGCCATTGGCTCTTGAGAAAAAGGAGCTGGTGCCTGAATTGTTTTTAGTTTTATTTACTCCTGGCAGGGATACAAATAGGGAGCTATACCATTGCTTAATATATTATAGCTGCGATCTTGGCATAATTTAAAAGTCACCAAGTAAGATCAGATGCCGCTATAATAAGGAAGTACCGAAATTCCTATGCTTTTACGTTTTTTTTTAACATGAACTGATAATCAATGGCCCTTGTAAAATTTCCATTGCTCAACGTGAAAACAAAATGTGCTTTTCTATACCTCTCTACATAATTTTTTTTTTCTTTCTATTTTTTCTTTGAAACACGGAGTTCCAAAGAAAGTCAAAATAACGTTATACTTTGTAGTGATAGACCTAGAAAATTCAGGTTACTAGGATAGGATGATTTCATTGTTTCATTTATATCATTCAAAAGTTCACACTACGAGATAGTCAAAAGCAGGTACATTCTGGAGTGTATTTTATGCTAGATTCTTTCACCGTTTATGTGTAAAAATGAATCACAAAGTGTAGAGGTCATTGAGTTTAGAAAAGTTAGAATTTTTAAATGATGCGGATTATGCAAAATTGAATAGAACAGAAATTGCCGGAAAATTCAGATCTGCAAAGAGTACTTTATAGACGATTTTAAGAAATAGAAATTGCTTGTGTAACTAGTAAAATTTTGTTACTCGTCTAATGTATAAGAAAAGATTTCACAATATTTCAAGAACTACTGTTTCCTTTATCAAGTGAACTTCACTTAATAAAGGGAATAGTAATTCTTGAAATATTGCAAAATCTTTCTTTATACATTGTACCAGTGACAAAATTTTTCTAGTTACGGCAATCCCTGGTGAGTTGTTGTATTCTTTTGTTATTATTTGTACAGTTAATCAGTTTGAATACATAATACATGGACTTTAAGGGTATGTATGTACAACTTCTTCCAAGAGACCACCGAAGACCTAGAAAACGTCCTCAAACTAGATGGGTGGATGAAATAAGAAAACAGGTTGGGGTGACGTGGAAGCGAATTGCTCAGGATAGACTTGTGTGGAAAGCATTTGGAGAGACCTTCATCCAGCAGTGGATAGATAATGGTTGAATATGATGATGATGTACAACTTCTATTATCATTACAAAATATTCATATGTTATAACATGATATAATAACACACAGGGTGGACAAAAAGAAACTTTGCCAACTTAGGATTCCAGTGAACGCAATAACGGTAGCATTTAATTAAAATTGAGTATTTTGGGTTATTTTAAGATGTGCTTGTACGTTCTACATAATCTTCATTAAGTTTGTTTTGAGTTTCATGGCACAAGGACAGCAAAAGGGTCTACAATATAAATTATGCTAGAGTACACAGTTTCAGTTATACAATGACTAATTTTGGAAGTTTTGAATGACAACATACAAATTGCATAACATCAAAGCGACGAGCACTGTGAGAAACATTGGCATTGGAATTTTATTTTTATCCCCAAAAATAACACAGTAATATATAGAACTTCGCTTTATAGCAGGGGTCCAAATTAACTTTTTAAATCAGGTGCACAAGTGTGTACCAGTCTTGTGACTCAGGTGCACTAAATACAAATTAGGTGTACAAAAATAGAAAGTAAACCCTAACATTAAAACTGGGCAAAATGTATGTGCAGCAATTATATTTAAGCATGTACATTAAATATTCGTTTGTAGTAAAAGAAAATTCAAAGCAAATGCAGATACCCGGAGAAAATTATATAAAATTAGTCCATAGGTCACCGTTCTTGAAAAATAAATGCAAGTAGCCATGGTTTTGAATAGTTAGGTGCACTGCATGCACCCAAATTAAAAATTTATGTGCACATATAAAATTGCATGTGTACAATGTACCCATGCACGCGCTAATTTCAAACCCTGCTTTATACGCTTTATCAACTTTGCTACTGAGAAAGCTTGGCAACGTAAGTCTCATAATTAGTTTTGGCTATTGTATCATTGTCATTTAATTACTGTGGATTCTATTATAAATTATTACATTCCCTTATTTTATTTTTTGAAATTAGCACCATTAACTCTAGAAATTTGACAACAATACTATAACTGTTTTTGCAAATTCTAAATAAAACACGATTTTTTTCATTGACTTTTCAAACTGTAGCTACATACTAATCATTGATGGCACCTTAAAAACAGGAGTTTTAAATTATTTTATTATTGGTATTCTAATTATTTTATAATTATCATTTTAATTTTTGTAAATATTTAATATTGAAATAAATGTTGTTTAAAACTGGATGGATTTGCTTTAGATGGGCAATGCTCCTGCCTCATTGCAACCATTCATGTAATAACATTTCACGAGTTCTCAAAACATCATTTTAGTAAGCGAGTCATTTTGGCAGAGCCTTCGATGATACATATGGTACACATACAGGTTGAAGGGTCAATCAAAGGGAAACGTTTCTTAGAATGTAGAAAATACTTATAGCATTGTTGCTACATACCTAAAGCTAAACAATGTCAAATACAAAAAATTAAATAGGAGAATATAAAATAATACAACAATTTATAACAAAATATGCAATAATTAAATGGCAGCAATCAGAGCCCGATGGCCTAGTATTCATTTGAGGCCCTCCCCACACATACAAAACATTCAATAAGTAAGTAACAAATGCAAACTCTTGTTATATTATCTGTGTAATCCATAGTTTAAAGCTATTTTCAATGACGTCTAAGTTATAATAAGTATAATAATAATGTTTGTTTATCACAAGGGTTACATATTGCATACAGTCTTGAATTTCAATTTAAATATAACAAATTTCACATAGTTTAGAACAAACAATACAATTGGCATTTCCCCATGATGGGTCTCCAATAAAATTTATAAAATTCAACAAGCTGAGGACCCTATTAAGAAAAAATGTAATTTTAATAAATTACTAAGTTATAATTTAAAAAACTGGGTTTCAAAGTGATATTTTAAACTTTATATTCAATTGTTAAAAAATACAAAATTTGGGGGTCCCAAAGGCCTGTGCATTAATCAGGCCCTGGCAACAATACAATGGCCAAAACTGTAATTATGGAAGTTGCATGGTTAGTATTTCCCAGCAACTAAGTTCAAAAAGCCTATAAAGTACGGCTCCGTACACTATTGTGTAATTTCCAGGCATAAAAATAAAATTCCAATGACATTTAATACTCTTAGTGGTGCTTGTCGCTTTGACATTATGCAATTTGTATCTTGGTATTAAAAAAATTTTAAAATTCAGTTAGTATTTAGCATTGACCGCTCACCCACGTGTGTGACTTTTGGTTGGTTATATTTTTTTGCCGCAAGGACAAAGGTCATTCTGCATGATAAGATGTGTGTATGTCTGACTTTTGATTATGTAAATCACAAGCATATTCTAAAATGCCTTAAGATATTAAATTCCAAATAAATCTACCAGATGTTCATCACTGAAATCCTATGTTAGCAAAGTTTCTTTTTGAACACCTTGTATAGTCTAGAGATGGAATAAATTACTTAATATGTTTCCATCCTTTCCAGATAATGCAAATTATTAACACAAACAGATTTTGGTGCTACTTCACGAGATGGTAACTCGCCAAATGTTTTCTGCTTTTGGTGTGTTTGGAAATATTGGATAATGTTTTCACTGATTGAGAATATAATCTTGCCTCTATTTCCTTTTTTTTCGTTTTCTACCTTTCTCTCTCTCTCTCTCTCTCTCGAAATTCCTTTTTCTTGGAATTTCTTTTCTTTCTCGGTGGGTTTTTTCCTATTTCAAATCTGATCTTGATAAAACGTATGGTTTTTTGACTGCATAGTTGCTCACCCCCCCCCCCACATTATGAAAATTATTTTCTCTCCACAAACTGTGGGTGAACAAACAAAAAAAGTTGTAAGATTTTAATTAATACCATTCTGGTGGTGTTTTGTTTTTGAAAATTATTACTTTTTTATATGATAATTTTGCAAGAATTACTGATTTAGGAGATTACAGTGCCTAGGTTCAATGCCAGTACTCAGAAAGTGGGTGCGGGTCGGGCAGCTTCCATTAGGCATCCACCGATAAAAGAAAATTCATGTGGAAAAAATTGAAGCCATAAATTTAAATTGACTTATATTTTCCAATTATTCAAAATATTCTATAAATCACGATTTTCATCATGGTGGTCACGTGTAAGCATTGCGAGTCTGCCATAATGGGAAGTTTGAAAAAATTGTCACTCAATGTTTCGTGAAGTATTATCCAGATTTTGTGTCACCCTTGGTGTTTGTGTTAACGTGGTTTGATTATATGTAACAGTTTTTTAAACTTCCGAAAAAGTTTAGTCTTTGTTTAGATAACCAATACACACATATGTATGTGCAAAGAATCATGTCCCATGGCACTGTATTCTTGTATCATTTTACATTCTAACAAATGTAGTAAAAAATATGTCTCCCCATTTGTATAAAACAAGTCCGTTTCTTTACAATGGTGATCCAACTAATTTAAACGCAACTGAAGCTTTATTTCACACTTTAGTAAAAATGATTTCGTTTCATTGATGACCTACAGACTTTTGTTCTTTGCAACTATTGCCACCTACATAGAGTCAAATCAATAAGAACATATGATTCGAAACATCATACGCTCTCAAGACACTTTTATAGTCGAAGTTCTACTATTTGGAAAGCTAAACGTCCCAAATATGTTTTAAACTTTAAGCCCATTATTGGTAATAATTGCGGTACCCATGTTCTATAGCTCAGACTAGAGCTTTTTGTTATATGAGAAAAAGAGGTATCATCCTTGACCTAGATTCAAACTAGAGTCTCTCAATTGAGTGCCTTAGATGGCTAGGCCATTGAGGACAGGAGCAAAACTCCCTTTCTCCGCATTTAAAGGCTGTAAGGTATTATTACCCTGCTCAGGGTTTAAATTCGTCAGTTTAAGTCCATTTTTGTAACAATGGCATAGCTAACCTCAGATCAAACAAAGTGTGATATCATAATCGACTCGATTAACGTGGAAATCTTTACTCAGCTCACTGATATCCTATTGAATCCACCACACAGCAGAAAATATGAGGAATTAATAAATGATACGACTAAATCCAACAGTACGAGACAAAAATCTTATCGACACTGATCTAAATCCAAGCCCAACTCACTAGCTTAAAATTGACATGCCAAAAACTATGCTTTTACCATGGCAAATTTGGCAAAAAAAGTCTATAATTGCCAAGTACCATGTAAAATGAAAATTCAGACAAGGGAATCTACAGAACAGATAGGTGGTACATAATAAATTATAAAATTTTATTATTTGTCAGTATGCTTAATATTATAAATCTGTTTCCAATGATTTACCATTTTCTGTAATCTGGTGCAGTCATATATATGTCAGATTACCGAGATCCTGAGATCATACTGTAATATTAAAACCAACACACACATCTACACCACTGGCAGATCTAAGGGAGGAAGACGATAGGGTGATCGATCTCCCTCGAGCCATAATTATATCATGGAAAACGAAATAAAAAAGTATCAGATACTTGAATAAAAATAGGAATCAGAAACAAATCGCACCCCCCCCCTCATCTCAAAAGATTTCTGGATCCACGTGCCGACTATATACTGCTGTTCAAAATTAAAGGATAATCTAAAAGACCATAGGTAGACCAAAGTTATAGCTTAAAATTAAAATGATCTTCAAAATACAATCAAACCAAAAAAGTATTTGAAATTGAGAGCAAATGATACACCAGCAAAAACACTTTCCCCTTATTGTATTAGAGTTAAGGATGCAAATATCAAGGCTTATTTAGATTTGAATTTGAATCTAGTTAAATGTAAGATCATTAATTTAATCATCAAGTGACTTCTGACATGTTAAGAGTATAATTAATAACTATTGGATTAACTTTTAACAGATAATGAATAGACATGAAAGGTCATTCACGACACTGTCAGATGTTAAATATGCATAGGAACAAAAATACAGGCAGATTATATTTATACATAGCAATTTTTTTTTTGTTTTTTTTGTAATTTTATGAGTGATCAGGGTTAATTTAAAAGGCAATATGACTCTTTTAACTTATCACATTAACAAATGATTTACACACACTTCAAATGTAATATAAATAAAACTTCCTTTTCCATGATTCAATCCTTGACAAATTTTACGTGTGCTATTAATTACATTTACCTTACTTTGGAAGTTTATATAATAGTTAAACTTAATGATTTATTATACTATCTATAAACAAATGTATGGATTCACACTGCTTTGCTTTTTCACCAACTTTTATTAATGTGCAGCTACTTGTGGGGAGGGAGGGGTCAGGCATAGTTTAAAACTACACATAATATAATTTACATAGCTTGTTAACATGTAGATCCACACTAAACGATTTCTCCGTCATTTTAATTACGATCAAACACATATTGAAAAAACATAAATATTGAAACCATGAAATGGCTATTGGAGAAGAAAAACATACACATCTACTTCCTGATTTCAGAAGTAAATAAAATCTAATTGAATAAATACACGTTTAACTTCAGGGTAATAGATAAATATATAATGCTTCTCAACCAAATATAATTTTCCGTGATAGGCCTACGTCATTACATAATAACAAAAGAAATACCTTTTCGAAATGGATCGTTGAGTAATTTTTTGAAGTGAGACACAAGCTCTTGGTTAGTGCATCGTCCACCATTATTCTCTAAAAACTTAGCTACACTATAAACAGTAATTTCACTTGGCTCTTCCATCGATACCTTTAATACTGACAAAAAAATGGGCGTAAACACAACAGTATTACAACATCAACAGGTGGTTAAGGGTGAACGACCACAGCACACTACACATGAGCTTGACAAGTTGCAACCATATTTTAGACTTTTTAGGGATTACGAGTAAGAAAATTGTGAAGCACTAAAGTTTCATAATCGATAAAAAATAATTTAAAAGTTAGTTTAATGCATATGGAAGATTCTTAATAAATTATAGACAGTTTTTTATATATACTAAATAAAGTTTAATGAGACAAAAATAGGAAACAATGACTACGATGCATTTTTATGAACGGTGGAAACAGTTTAAAGAGTAAAAAAGTACCAAAGTTAGTTTATTTCTCACTAAATCAGCAGCCATTTCTTTTCTGTTACCAACTTTTGAATATTTATAGATGGCGCTTTCTGTAATGGGTTGCAGCGAAGTAGCAAAATAAGGGAAGGAAATGTGTAAAAGTGATTAAAAACGTAAGTTTTTCATTTTAAAAGACTTCAGGACTTATTTGAAAACAAAAAGGAACGAAAAATACAAAAGATTTTTAAAAGTAGAAATAGTATGAAAGCAAATCTTCATCTCTGAATTATTATGTAATCAGTAGCGCAACCAGAATATTCCCAAGGGAGGGGAGTGGGGTTGGCAGATGGAAAATGGTCGGAGGCCATATCACCACATGGCTGTCTTTAAGCGCCAGTGCCTCAAGGATGACATGGGGCACTGCCCCCTCCCACCAGCTGGGATCACATCAGGGAAAAATGAGAGATGAAAAGTACTGGA
>QLNU02015270.1:125200360-125213221 GCA_006491805.2 Dysdera silvatica
ATTATTAAATTATATATAGTATACATATTACTAAGCTATAAGGGATAATATAATATTTTATTACTCAAATGAAGTATTTTGTTACATTTTTATTGTTAATATTTCTTACGTTGTAAGTAAATAGTGGATAAATAAGAAGTGGATTTGATAAAATGCATTTATTAGAAATAATACATTCATTATAATTTAGAAGTATCAGAGGGTTCCCCCCCGAGCTAATAAAGGTTGAGTCACTGGTTTAGATAATTAGATATTTAACTACGATTGCGTGCATTTTATCTCTTTTACTCGTAGTGTGTGGTACACCCCGTATTGTAGTTTCGTCAATGCGGCTATTACTTCCTGATCATGTGCCGGTTTTATTATTTCCTGTGTTTTACGTAATGCGCATGGTTCAGACTCCCACCCCCTCCCCGTTGTCAGCAAAAATAAGCAAATCTTAAAACCCTTACCCCAAAGATGCTTACGTAATACTTGAACGGCCCCCTTGTTAAGTATTTACGCACTGTAACATTTTATATTAATACAGAAATTTAAAAATTTCTGTATTCTATTATAAATTTAAGTAGCTATATATATATTTGTGTTTCAATAGCAAAGTTTGTTTTCCGTGAAATTCATAATGAATAAAGCTAAGAGCAGGCATCTTGATTGACATTATAAAGGTGAAAATTTACGTGTTTTTAAATGTATCAGTTTCTAAACAAATTATGTTTTCATACATGTTTCACCTTTATTAACCGTGAAAAGTTTACGTTGAAAATTTTTAGAGACAAAGTATGTAAATGCGTCAAATTAGAGTTCTAACCCTCTAGACATTTGTCTATATAAGTACTCATACGAATATATATCACACCTTATCAATTCCGAAATTTTATAAATTGTTCGGTAAAATAAATTAACGCAACATTTCTATTTTCAAAATTTATCAATTCCTTAATCTTACCTTATATCCATCCTTACGTGTATGTGCGTTCTTATGTATGTTTGTACGTTGATATACATGTTTTTAATGCAGTGGGGATATTATGGAAATTCAAATTTAGTTTTACAATCTTCAACTGTTCAACATCAGAAACGTTCTGCGGCCACCCCAATGGGCGGATTTACCATTTTGCCACCCCTAGGCTATTTTTGCCGCCCCAAGGCTACTTCTTTGCTGCCATTCCCTACTCATCCCCCCCCCAATCAGCAGTAGGAACATAAAAATTGTTACATTCAATATACGCTAAAAAAGTTTATATTGACAATAAATATGTTGAAAAACAAACTCATAAATTGAAACATAAACATTAAACAATATTAACTTATATTGAAGTATTCTCTCTTCTTGGTATATAATAAATCAAATTCAATTTTATTGAAATAAATTTTAATTTTAGCAAAAAATAAAAGCCTATCGAACACTGGTATTTAAATGGAAAGCATGACGTCTAGCTTTCTTCTCGGCAAAACATCTGATTATATCATCAGATACCATCAGATATGGTATTGATTTTGTTATATCAGACTCAATACACAAAATTTTTTCGAGCTAGTCTATAGCCTATTGGGAAATATGGCACTGGCCACCCCACAAAACGGTTAGATTTCTAGAAGAACAAGTGGTGGCTGATTTAGACAAGTTTTCCTGCGTTTTCTAGATCAGTGGTTCTCAACCTGGTCCATGACGATCTAGAGTACTAACATCTTTGCCTATGGATACATCTCTCCCATATCTGATTTCAAAAAAATGGTTTTGTGTATGCTAAAATATGTATCTGAAATAATTGAACAATCAAGCTTTATACACCCAGTCTAAAGGTTAGTTTAAAAAACTTGATAAACAAGATGTATACAGTGTCAATTAAAATTTAAGGTTATAAATTATTTAAATATTTTTAACTAAATAGTCACATTAACTATTTAATTAAATAATTTAAATAATTATTTAATTAAATAATTTAAATAATTATTTGATTAAATAATTAAAATAATTATTTAATTAAGTAATTGAAGTGAGTATTTGATTAAATAATTTAAATACTCATTTAATTAAATAAATTAATTAATTCATCAATTAATCTAATCATGATAATTTTTAATGTATTGTTTTTTATTTCTTCTGAAGTAATCTTCGCCCACCCTTTCAAAAAATTCTGCTAACGCCCATGCTTGTCCTCCATAAAAAATTACCGTTTTGATAATAGGTTGAAGAATAACCCTATTCTGCAAAACTTGCTTTTGCTTGGATGGATGGATGGATGGATGGATAGACAGACAGAGAGAGAGAGAGAGAGAAAGTTCATTTGAAATAGAAATATACCGTTTATTCTATACAACAGTTCAAATGTTGTGTCTACTAATTTATTAAGAATAAGTAGACATATGTATGACTTGATGTATCGTTTTGTGAGAAAGACGTATGTGTATGGAAGCGAGAAATAGGGATAAATTCATCTACAATATTTGTTATCTTAAAATGCAACGTTTTGCTTCCAATTCAAAAAAATATATTTCTTTGAATTTCGAGTACACGACAGAAACCATAAAAACTTTCTGGTTCAGTAATATGCCAATAAATACCAAGTGACAGACAGTGGCGAAGAAAAGTGGGGGGCTAAAGTCTCTTATTGGATTGCAAAGTGCATCGTTCTCCTGAACCTAGAACCACTCTGGGATTACAGCACCGCCTTCGGTGGCCACCTTTCCCAAATCACCCTTGCTCAATTCATACATTCATCAACGCTGAACTATTTGATCTTTTTTAAAGCTGCTTGAGCCCCCAATAATGTTTGCATCGCTCCGCCCCTGATGACAGATATAGGGTAAACGCCACCTCCTTTATACACTAAAACACACAACACTGATTTTAGTAATTTCTATTATATTTTGGCTATTTTTTTTATTAATATTTGGGAAAAAGAGAAAGAAAGAAAGAAAGAAAGAAAGAAAGAAAAACTAGGCGTCTTGGTTACAATATATGTATATGTCCTTAATTTTGTTTTCTTAAAAATATTCAACGTTCCCACAAAATGTAATTACTTTTATTTAATCTAAATTTACAAGACACACATCGTTGATTCAGCAAAAACAATATGGAAGTAAAACGACTCACTGTGCTGAATATATCACAATCGTAAAATAACACAATGGGCACAGTTTTTGAACTATATGCTTTAATATAGCTTTAAAACGTTTTCTCGAAGGCTTTTAGCCCTCCTTGAAGAAGCTTAAACAACCAACTTATTGTATAAGCTTCTTCGAAGAGGGCTAAGCCTTCGAGAAAACGTTTTTAAAGCTAAATTAAAGCATATAGTTAAAAAACTGTGCCCATTATGTTATTTTACGATTGTGATAAAAACAACATGGTCAATTCCAATTCTTAACGATATAGAAGTGTTTTTTTTTTTAAATTAACGTTCCATTGGAGAAATTTATTTTAATCAATTGAATGAAATTGAAAATTTATTTTTTTGAATAAGTTATAAAAGTTTGGATTTTTCAAAAATGTAATTAACGACATTAGCTTTAACACATGATATTTTCTCAATTAATGAACAACTAAGATAGCTTTAAAAATTCTTAATTAGTATTACAATTAATATTAAATTGGAAATTACAACTCATGCATTATGCATGGTAAGTGATGAAAACACATGTATATGTTATCATTATAGGAATTGGGTCGCCTTTGATGAGGAAATACAGGAGAATTACTGAAATGCGAGGACTGACATAGCAATTAAAGTGCCGAGACATGGAAGCGATTATTATTATGTTTCATATGTTATTTTTGTTATGTAAGAAACGTAGCTGACATTTTTTTCATTGCTCAGGATTAAAGCATTTCTACATGGGGATTTGTTACTAAGAAAGTTAGAAAGCAGTGCGTTGCGGTATGAAATCTAAGCCGCTTGTATACAACAAATGAGTGGTCAGGGACCTTAACTTGGGTTTATGTAGTGCTATGGAAATGTTGACTTCAATCTCAGCGATCTCTCTCTCTCTCTCTCCCTCTCTTACGTTGGCTCCTCATTAACTCGAGGGAAATGTACAATCAAGGTGCTCTCTTTAACTGTTGCACAAGGCATAGGTCCATTTTCATTTCATTATGTGATTTCAATAGACAAGGCTGTTCGCGAAGCTAGTTTTTAATAATGGCAGCGCGCTCGCTTGAAAGAATATAGTTTCACAAATACTATTCGATTAAGCGGTGTATTTTCGATTATTCGTGGACACATATACATTATTAAATGTCCTAGTACATTAGTATCGACTGTACACATGATAAACATGAAATAGCATTAAAAATATTTCTCCTAAGTACAAAACACAAACGTTATAGGCAGGGGCGGACTGGGTCCTTTCAAAGGGCGCGCACCTTGGATTACGGGAGGGCTATTGGATATATATATCCCTCATGGGCTATATCCTATAGCCCATGAGGGCGCACCGGCCCAGTCTGCCCCTGGTTATACGTATTTACATGTGTTTTAATAAAAGAAAAACTGTAGATTAATATGCATTTGCTACATTTCTCACGTCGAAATAAATCTGTCAAAATTGATTATTTTTTCGTGGATATTTTTCGGTGGATATTTGTTGTTCGTTTAATCCTTTTTCCATTGCATAAAGCAAAGTTTTGTCCACCTCCCTCCCCTCCTCTTCTCCGCCATGAACTTTAAAATGTCGATAAATAAAGATTTAATGAAGATTAAAGATTGAGTTATTTCGTTAAGAGATGATGATGGCTCTACTGGATCGTCACTATTAATATTATTATTTTTAGATTTTATTGCTTCTAAAACTTTTGACTTATCGCACAAATTCAGACACTCACACTTTACGTTCATGACGTTGCATGCTCAGTATCTATCTGGAGAGACAGCCTTTCACAATGTGACAATACGTTGGCTAGCAACCGATTATTGGGGTGGGTAGAAGTGAATAGATCATCCCTTGTTCAGAGAAAAAAAGAACCGCGGAGGGGTAACAAAGCCAAATTTTTATATCCCACTTCTCAACAGGGAGATCTCTAACAGCCCTCAAAGAAGGTGGATATGTGAGGTGGGCAGAAATTTCTAAAGAGAAATTTTCCTCTGCGTACTTTTCCCCTCTCGTTTGAGCATTGATTTTCATGCTAAAAATGATCAGTGTTTATTTGATTATCCGGGGATTTATAAATAATTAATTTATAAATAATGCCAGGTATAGTTCATATTTAACAACAATAATGTCACAAAAAACTCGCCCCTGTAAAGCAACAACAACAACAACAAAAAAAATTGTCCCGGTGACTTTGTATGTTGACCATATTTGGCAATTGTGTTATCCCTGCGGAGGGTAATAATACCTTACACCTTTACATACGGAGAAAGAGAGCGTTGTTTCCTGTCCTCATTCGTCTAGCGGTCCAAGACACTCCGGGCTAAACGGAGGGACCCTGGTTCGAATCCAGGATGGGGAAAGCGTCTCTTTTTCTCCAAAATTACACAAGCTCTAGTTTGAGCTGTAATTAATACGTGGGTGCTGAAAATTATTGTGTAATAATGAAATAGATAACCATAATAATCTAACGGAGAGATCTTAGCTCGACTCTACGACAGGGCGATGGGTTTTTTTTCTCTCCTATACGTTAATAAGCTTTAGTTTGAGTTCGAACGTGAGTGTCGGAAAAATCACTATCTGCAAAAATTCTCCACGAAAAAACTTAAAAAAACATCCCTGGTGGCTTTGTGTGTGTTGACTATTTGGTAGTGTGTGAGGCCGTAGCTAAACGCTTGTTACGGGAAGTCTCAGAATGCTACAAGGGGCTTAAAATTCGTTCATGTTTTGACGTGTTTTGTTAATATGTTTAATAATACTAAATATCTATGTAAACTAATATATTTAACATCAATAAATAAATTTCTTAACATAAATTTTGAATTGAAAACTTACAGAGGTATATGAAAATTCATAATTCCATTTATTTTTATTACAGAATACACAAAGACTGCAAGCTCCATAAAATACGTGATGTATACAAGATCTACCGTAGAAATCTATTTTGAATATATTTTTAACGTCAAAGAACAATACGATACGGTGAGCAAGTCAACGTAAAGCGGTTAAAATATTTTTTTAGAAATATGGGCCAAGCTTTCAGCTGTTCAATGGGACAGCTATCATCAGATGAAGAAAATGACATTGACTTTCTCACTATATCGTATTACTTCATCAAGCGCGCGCGCGCAGTGGTATACTCATTTTACTTCTCTGTCAATTTCCATCGTCATGTACAATTTTAGACAAAACAAAAAAATTTAAAATAAAATTCCAAGATAAATTATATTTAGAAAAAATATTTTCTAGGCGAGAGGCCCCCTCTAGCACAAGGCTGGCTACGGTTCTGGTGTTATACCCCGAGAAGGGTAATACTATCTTATAAAACCTTATATACGGAGAAGAGGAGTGTATTCCTGGGCCTCGGTGGCCTAGCAGGTAAGGCACTCCGGATCTAACGGAGAGACCCTAGTTCGACTATACTCCAGGGCGATGTCTTTTCTCTCCTATATATTTATAAGCTCTAGTTTGGGCCCAAATAATATAATATAATTTTTACTTTCACGAAAGGTAATAGGATGATATGAGTCTCTCCACGCTCTTTCCATGTCAATATCCTTCAGGAATCACTTTTGAGACTAAATTGGGACTTGGGACTCATTGATGAAAAGTACAACCGGCTCATACATTCATCTCGAGTCCAGTTGCAATCATCTCGAGACCAGTACAACTGAACTCGTATTTAAGATAAGATAAGCTTCATTTAGGAGAATAATACAGATTACAAGCACTTTAATACAATTCTGAACATAGAATGATTCACTTAGGCAGCAATAGGTAAAGACTATTATGTCTGACAGAGCCCATGCTGCCCCAGGTAATGATATTTCATTGTATAAAATAGAAAAATGTTAACCAAAAATGTGTTTATAAAGAAGTTGTTCAAACATAGGGAGTGAGTTTATTGATTTTAAGGAAGCAGAAGGGGAATTCCATACTCTTGGACCACAACAGCCCATTCGTTTTGTCTGGACATCGAAGAGGAAAGCGGAGTTTTGTTTCATAAAGATGAATTATATGACCCATTAGGGACAGTATTTTGAAGGAGTTGAATATTTTTGCAGATGCGAGGGGTCTGAAGTCAGATATTGGATTGTACCATAAGCGTACGCAGGAAGTGCATACGGGGGTTAAAGGCTTATAGGAGGTAGGGGTTACAGAGTTACAATTCCATATGCATATATATATATATATATATAGCAAAATTGTAGTAATACATTACTTTAACTTTGTCCAAGTTAATATACATTTAAATATGTGTATTCATGTATATTACATTAGAAGGTACTACATGTCACAATCATACTACAATTTTGCTATTGATAATAATGGTTTCATTAAGCTGCATTAATTAGCGCTGGAGGACCAATTATTGTTTGTTTTGACTATTAAGTACCTCTTTTCTCTTAATTCCTTTCTGTAAGTAATAGCTCGCTAACTATTCATTTTAATATTAATATATATATATATATATAATTTCATCTCAAGGGGGTTATAAACCTAGTCAACATCCCCTGCGTACGCCAGTGGGTGGTGTATATCAATCATATCATGCAACTAAGAGCAGAAATTGAGCTTTACTATCCCATAAATGTCTAGGGTCACCTGTTTTGGAGACAGGTTTATTTCACAACGAACTAAACTTTTTCCAAAAGAGCATTCGAAGGCGGAATATGACGCCGTGGTTTGCATTTAGCTCTTCTGTAGCACTGATCGATGTGTGCGGCCTCGAGTTACTTTATTGTCCTCCACTTGTTTTCTTTTCTTTCTTTCTTTATTTTTTTTTCAATGAAAAAGAAAATTAAAGAAAGAAATCGATTTTATAAAAACTGGAATTGAATCTGTGACAAAAAAAGATGATTCGTATACTCAACAGGTTCGTTTACGGGAATGTGTTTTATGCAAATTTAGTTCAGTACTATGGAATCTATGTAATTTTTTGTAGTAAACTATCTTGCTTTTGTGCTTTCCTTCAATCTTATAAATATGCAGTTTTTTCACTGGTTTCTAAATTTTTGAACGTCAATGCAGGTTATTTTGTTTAAGTTGAAAATGGCTACAAATTTTATGGAAATTAAAAACGAAGTACCTTAATTTTAAATCCTTAGTTTTAATGTTTTTGAAACAAGCAAGATAGAAAATTGAAGTTGTTGAATAGATTCTGTTTTTGAATTTTTTTGTAATATGGTTTTACAAATTCTTTATAGAATATATAAAATCGATTGATTAATCTAATTTATTTGAATTTTTTAAAATATTTTCCAAACATTAAATTCAGCGAGATGTCATTCATTGATAATTGTTTCCTTGCTCAAAATTATGAAGAGAAAAGTCAACATCTTACGCATTTAATCGTTTGTCGAAATAATAACCTAGCAAAATCAAAGCAAAAGTAACGATCACAAAATTAAAATATTTATTAAGGGTAAAATATAATATTAAAAAGTAAAGAAGTAAAGAAAGAGGTACGCTATAAAGATTTGATATCTTCTTTGATTATAGCAAACACGACAAGCCTACGTTGAGTTAAATGTTCATATTTGTGAACATGAAAATTGAGTTTTTGAAATGGCATAGATAGAATGATACTACCATAAAATTTCTCCATGTAATGACGACACCAACTTCATTATAAAAATATAACATCAATTGCTAAAGTACTTTAAGCATTTAGGAGAATTTTTACAGGTATACTTTATAAAATGATATACGTTCATCATGACTTTGTTTAACTATTACATATGCACTGCTGGATAAAGGTTGCTTCAAGTGCCTTTCATAAAAATTCGTCAAAAATCGATACTTTTAAGTGTTTTCCATATAATCGTAACATTGATATAGAACTACATAAAGTACATGAAATATCAACAATAACATTATAAAAAGTAGTTTTTTTTATGTTACATTAATTTGTTTCAGACTGACTTCGTTGGTCATCATCAGGAATGGACTGGGTCGATCTTTAAGTGAATACAGAGTGTTACTGTTTCATGCTACTGGCGGTTGTCTGGCAGTGATGCCACTTACTGGCAGAAAATGACTTGGAAATAGAGAAAGGAAGACAAAAAATTGTAAAGGAGGTGGGGGTGTTAATGAATTGAGTTTAATAGAACTTTCTACGTATTGTTGAAGCCAGCAGTTGGTTCGTGATCATTAAAGAAGTTGTTGTACCGCTCGTGAATGTTAAAATCTTGCAAACAAATTTTAAATTCAAGGGTGATCTGAACGGATAAATAATGATTGACTTTAAAAACTTAAAATTATAATTATTTTCCAAGTAATGGCATACGATGTTAGCTTTTTTAAATTTGGTACTTTTAACACATTTTTGTATTCGTTTATCCGAAATTTAAGGGAGCGCTTAATCTGGCTGAAATATGGACAATTATATTTACAAAAAACTTAATACATTCCACAACGTTGACGAATAGAAATATGGTATTTGATTTCTAAATAAAATTTGATGAAATTCGTTCCTTCGGAATTAGACTTTATGGAGGTTTTTTATATTTATTAACCGTCTAGCAACCCCGTTGATAATCTTAATAAACTCGTAGTTTTAGCAATATATAGAAAGTTCTATTCACTAGTGTACGTAGGGAGGGTGGGTGTTGATGGCAGGGGCTGACTGGGCCACCGGCCAACAAGGTCTCGCGTCCTCCGATAATTCAAGGTATGCGCCTTTTGAGAGAACCCAGTCCGCCCTGATATATATATATGATCAACTTGATGGGGGTTGTAACCCCCATTGCAATGAAATTTTGTATATTTAACATAGGAATATATGAGTTGTAGCTCTGTTACTCCCCCTTCATGAACTTTCTGCGTAGGCCTATGGCTCTATTAAATTTTATTTATTCAGTAGCATTAAATGGCGATATTACTTGAAATTCACTTTAGTCGATCCCGGAGGAACGACAGCGACGTCTGTGTGAAACGGGTTGATACGCGGTAACTAACATCAAATCTATGATCTGAGAGTGTTATTAACATTTAATGGCTTCTGCAGGCCAATTTCGGAAAATTTGTTTCTATATTATTTCATGTTTTTCAAAATTTTATCCATTCATCTTGTCTGAGCATGATTTATTGGAATTCCCGTTGAGAAGTTTAGTTATCCATCGTCGATTAGTCTGTGCAATATGCTCAGGCCCATATTATCTAGCTGCGTATGCTTTTTATAATCCTTTTCCATCATTCAAAGTTTACACCATTCTACATTTCTGTAAGCTATTATTATGTTATTTTTCCTTCCGTATCGTCACTCTGTAAGAGAGAATTGTGATATGCACTGACTCTAAAATGTTTTTATGCTATATGCAAATGCTAAACTAATAAAATAGATGAAGGCTAAACAATTCCTACATAATGTTTATTACTGTAGAAAATAAAACAGAAATATGGTTTAAAATGTCGATAACAACAAAATGCACTAAAGTTTTTTATTTAATATAAGTAAACAGGAAAAATAAACAGACAGAAAATTCTAGTATATAAAGAAATCTAGATTTCTTTATTCAACTTTTTTCACGTTCTAGTTCATTTTAACGAATTTCGTAAGATCCACGACAATATTAAAACTAAATAGTGAGTTTAAATTATGTTTTCCGTTTAGTTTAGTAATATTTAATCCCTTAAAGAATTATTGAACAAAATATTTATAAGATTAAAGCATCATTTTTGACGAGGATTCTCCTAATTATAATACCATATGCTGTTTCAAGTTAATTTCCGTAGCAAAACCATTTAAAAAAAACAAAACAAAAAAAAACCCACACATTTATAAATGATTTTCTTGTCGTCGACATTTATATTTTTGGATTTATACACAGAGTGTATTATAAAATATTCCTTGTAATATGATAATTTAATTTACAGTTTGATTCCTTAATGGCACAAAAATGCACGCAACTAGAGTAAAACGATTTTCCTCGTTCAGTTTCACGTATCTGGAAAGTTATTCTTAAAATTACTTTACAAAATTTAATGTATGAACTCTTCGTTGCACATAGCATATCAAGGAATGTAATCAACTTCCAGTCCTGTGAGCATGTTGATGTCCATATTTACAATTGTGTTCGTAATTTGTATTTGAAATTCCTCAATGTTGCTTATGATGGTATTGAGCACGATATCTTTTCCATACCCTTATTGATATATCTGCTGAGTAATATTTCTGATGTTAAATTAATATTTTTTGAGGTTAAGAAAACATTTACATGGTTTGGTTAGAAATGGAGGAGAGCAGGAAGTAATAGCTTTTTCGTTAGAGGCTCTCTTCCAGATACGTGAAGCATTACATAAATCTTTTTTCAATTTACAGTCTAGTTGCCCAGTTTCCATGTTGTTTTATATATTTAATGATGAGATGAGCATTAATTTTCATTTCGTTAGTTTTTGGAAATTGTTATGGTGAGTTATTGTCATTTGAGAAGTTCTAACATTTGACAGAATAAAGCTTGGGTTAACGAACATATTAGTTTATATGTAGAAGTTATACGTGGGATTTTAGGCACCTTTTTTTTTTATGCTTTTCAGTAAGTTAGTGTATTTTATTATTCAGATTTGGATATGTCTTCTGCCATCGTTAATTGCTAGTCTTTTGCTTTAAGTTTTGCATTGGAGTTTTTTACGGGCTGAAAAGCTCCAAATTACTTGGAGTTCATTACGTTGTAATTTTTTAAACGTTCTTTGATTTATAATGTCATTTATGCGTTTGACTTTTTGATAACATTTTTCTACTTTCTATGTTTTAATTTATCGATCATGAGGCAAAATACCTCCTTCTAAGCAAAAATATTACTTTGACACATTTTTATAGTAGCACACCTAGTAGGTAGGCAACCAGACAGAAATTCTCCATTTGTGTCAAAACTGTACGTGATAGAATTTTTTAAGTATTTTTCCTGAAATCAGCATCCAAAAATACATAAGAAACGGCCTTCAATTTGAAGAAAAAAAAAATTTCATCGTAGACCTGTGTTATGAATCTTCATTGAAGTGTATCACAAGCAACTAAAATTATGTTTCTATACGGACTGCATTTTTGGGCTAAGATTTATAATAAAACTAGTATGATGTTATACTGGTCCTTGAGTAAGTTTTAAAAAAGGAAGGGTTTTTTACTAAAAAAGTAAGTGAGAGTAGATACATTTTTTTTTATCATAAAGAATTTAAACAACGTTGTTCAACTGTAAGTGGCTAGAAATGACCAATAACACTTGCGCAGCTATCTTTGATGATATATATATATGACTTAACTCTTTACTTATATGGTTAACTCGCGTGACTCTCCGGTATTAAATATTGCTTTTCAACGCTCTTTTAGCTTTTGTTCGCTTATTCTTAATTGTCATCTTTAAACGCATTGCGAGCTCACTAAAGACTATACGTCCCCAGTCAGCGCAGTTCCAAGTTGATCGAGCCCGGCACCACTGTAATCGGACTTGACGGTGTAAAGGCGTGAGAAGTAAGCGGCGTAACGGTCGGCGCGAGCGTAAATTCCGCTCTCTCAGTCATCTGCAGAGGGTCATGTTGGACACGTATGAGTGGGCCGAGTTTGGGACGATTGGTCTAATGCCGATTCGTCCAATGCCTGTTCATTTAAAGGGACGACTGGTCCAAAGGGTCGATTGGTCTAAAGGGTCCATTGTTCCAAAGGGTCCATTGGTCCAAAGGCGGTTTGTCCTATCTCTATGTTCTATCAATTATTCTGAATGCGATCCGTTCAATGTTGTGTATTTCATTACATGTATTCAATTATATTATAATTTT
>QLNU02015270.1:125213321-125226357 GCA_006491805.2 Dysdera silvatica
ATGAAGAGATTTCAAGAATTTTTTGTAACATTAGAAACAAGTCTATCTACATCCAGATAATTTGCCTGAATTTCCTCAGCAACCCTAATGTAAGGTGTGATCAAGGCAAGTGACATGCACTAGCTTTGGATAAAAACGTTTGTTTTTCTGGCTTTCACTATGTTTGGCGTAGCATCCATTAAAAAGTGTAAAACGTTATGTTCCACTCCGTTTGGCCATAAAAGATTAAAAGATTTCTCAAATAGCTGATAGATGGTTGAATGATTAACCGTTTCAAGTACCTTGAAATTCAATAAAAATACTTAATATAAGGTAACAGGAAATGTGATCGCAGGGTTGAAATAAAAGTTAGCATAAGGTTAAAATAAAAGTTGGGAATGGCGCTAAAGACAAATTTAAAAAGACTAAAATTGATATAAGTAGTTGATTGACAATGAAAGCTGTTGAAGCTTTTTTTTTTTTTCCGAACACTACGCAGATCAAATTAAACAACAATGTCAATCAATCAACGTTTATTGGCGTAGTGATACCAACGCCGATGGTATGGCGTGATTAGATGGTGAAACGTTCGAAAGAAAATAAATATTTCTGCCTTCGGTGGGACCTGAACCCACGACCTTCCACTTGCCGGGCGGAGGCTCTACCCACTGAGCTACGAAGGACAATATATAATCTCTTTACGAACGTATATAAAGACTTTACTGAAGCCGGTAATCTCGCAGAAATTTTCTTTCGAACGTTTCACCATCTAATCACGCCATAACGTCGGCGCTGGTATCACTACGCCAATAAACGTTGGTTTATATTGTTGTTTAATTTAATCTGCGTAGTGTTCGATTTATTTAAACAATTTAAATAATGTTCTCATTATAGACAAGAAATTTGCTATGATTGTCAAAACTTTATTAAAAGTTTAAAAAATTTAAATTTTCGATATTTTCATGAAACATTGTGTTCGGTTTTGTTGTCAATTACAAATGGGTGCAGGGTGTTTCGTAAAAAAGAGTCGATCACGCATATAATCAATGGATACTTCAGACAAGATTCATTTTATGCTTCTTACACAGAGATCGATAGTAGGTAGATATGACATGTTTTAAACTCTATTTAAATTATAATAAATTATAATGTACAAAAACGATGTTAAATGCAAAATTTGTTTCTTTACGAAAATGTTTAGTCATTTTTCATAAAAATAAAATTTTAAAGGCATGTTATCATTAAGGTATATAAATTATTACATAAACAAACGTCGTTAATAAGAAAAATTATTTCGCTTTATCTAAAATAATTTTAAGTGCAATAAAACGTTGTTTACCGGACGTCTCCCAGAATCTTCAGGCTATCGATCGGATTTACTCTCTACAAAAAGTAATAATGGTAATATTTAATAATCTAATAGGTTAAAATTCGAGAAAACTCATATTGTCAATTAAACTGTATAAATTAACAATGAATGAGAAAAAAAAAGAAACTAAAATTAAAAGTGAAGCGTTTTAGTTTAGCAGAAAAAAACGAACAAACAATAGTTATTGTTCTTTCAAAGATGTCGGTATTTTAAGGGATTGTATTAGGTTAAATCGATTATGTGTGCATTTTTGAATAAAGAATAGCTAAGACGGAATACGTTTATAACGATCTCCAAGAAATCGTTTAAATTCGGTCGTCATTTGTAACTGACAGTCGTTATGTGTATGCAAGTCAAGTGAATTTTTTTTTTACTCATATTGCAGCAATATAGTTTTACGTTTACTCATTTTAAACTTATTCGTATATAAATAGGTTTATTCTTTTTATGTGAAATGTGCAAACGAATTTTTTTTCTGGAACTGGAAAAACGTTATTCGAGCAGTGTCTCAAAAGCGAATATTCGCTTGGTTTTTGGTGGCCCATCAAGTCGCTATAGTCGATTATTGAATTTTTTATAGGGAAAAAAGAAAAGAAATCGCCGTTATGAAAGGCATCGACTTTATATGTATAGTGCGCTGAGTCGGTATAAGCGATATGTTTAATATATGAAATACATTATTTAAATATAATATTTAACATATGAAGCAAGGAACTAAATCTTTTGTAGCGATTCTGTCTCTCTATGCAATTAGTCGTTATAAATAGAATAGTTATAAACGTTTTCTCCACCGTAGCATAATGTTTATTTTTATCCGACTCTCCATACTTCGTTTAATACATTTTATATTGTTTGATTATAAGAATTTTAGTTTATCGGAATGTGGTTCATTTCTATTATATCCAGTTTCTCTAATGGCCGTTCTGTAGTATAGTACTCACCTATTTTCACCCTAACATTTTTAAGTTGTATATACAAAATTGACTACAGATCAAATGGCTTAATGCAGATATGGAACATTGATGTCTCTAATCAAAAAAGAAGGAGGAATAAGGAAGGAGGAGGAAGAAGAAGAAGAAAAAGGAGGAGGAGGCGGCGCTGTAAAAGAATAGGCATATAATATCCTCATTTCTTTTTATTAGGAAATGATAGCTAATAAGGGTACACGGCTGTTACGATTGCAAGCTTCAGCTTTCTAATAACATTTAAAAAAAAATTACAAATTTAATATTTTAGGTGCAATATTGGTTTTACTAACGATACTTATAATTATTTTTAAGTATTAATTTAACAGTTTCAAATTTTAAAGTTTTCAGAAATGTGAATTTCGGTTGTCATATCCAGGTCCAATTAAGCCGACATTTTATTCCTATAAAATGCTTAATTTGCGTAAAAGGCTGTCAATTTACGCTATTTTTATTTGTGCTACTCGTGCGTTCTGGTTACATTAACCACTATAAGCACTGTAATCATTTTCGAATTCGTTTGCTGGAAAAGAAATTATGAAAGGTAGTTACGAATCTATCAACACAACAAATGAGCACAACAGCAATTTTTGCTTTTTTGTTATATAAACGTTGCAAAAATTAACGAATCGCTTCGTTGCTATGAAGAGAGCAGTTTACGAAATCTATTATTTTCTAATACTGAAAAGCCACCAAACATCAATATCGCACGCAAACACGAAATAAAATAAAAAGAAGTAGCATAAAAAATACTGGGCTGAAGTAATTGTTTGTCAAATCGTTCATGGCATGCTTATCATACTTAGCACAAGGTTTTCTTTATTAAAATATCTAGAAGCATGCACTGTCGTTAATACTTTAAAGTAAGATATTATTACCCTTCACAGGGATAACACAATTGCCAAATAATGGTCAACACAAAAAAGCCTACGGGACGAGATTTTTGTGAGTTTTTCGTGGAAGATTTTTTATTACAAATAAATTTGACACCCACGTTTAAAGCTCATACTAGATTTTTTTTTTCTTGGTATAGGAGAAAAAGAGACGCCGTTTCCATCCTGGATTCGAACCAGGGTCCCTCCGTTTAGCCCGGAGTGTCTTGGACCGCTAGACGAACGTTTGTCTCCTGTAAGATTTCTCCTATAAAAAAAAAACAAAAAAAAACCCCACCCTTTAGTATGGGCTTTAAACATGGCGTCATATTTATTAGTAATAAAAAATCCCCCACTAAAATCTCACAAAAACTCGCCCCGGTGGCTTTGTGTGTTGACCATTATTTGGCAATTGTGTTATCCCTGAGAAGGGTAATAATATCTTACATCCTAATATATGGAGAAAGCGAACTTTTTCCATATCCTCGTTCGTCTAGCGGTCAAAACACTCCGGGCTCAACGCGGGACCCTGATTCGACTCCAGGATGAGGACGGCGTCTCCTTTTCTCCTATAAAAAAAACAAAAAAAACAACAACCCTGTAATATGAGCTTTAAACGTGGGTGTCTATTTTATTAGTAACCTTAAAGTAAATTAACACATTTGTTTACGGGAATTTATCAATGTTGTTGAAAGATAGTTTTCCCCCTACAAAAATTGAATGAAATAAAAGTTTATTTTCTATTTACTCGTATTTCAAATACTAATTTTGTCAAATAAACCAAAGGCTTAGGGTATATCTTTATGGAAATAGGTTAAACAAGTGATTCGCAACTTTTGAATTCCTATAGGGGAGACTTATTGTCTGTTAAAATGTTAATAGATCAGTTGCAAACGCGAAACTTGATTGGAATCAGTGACGCTCATATGAGTAGCTTTGGGGACTGAGAAAAGTCATTACCTCCTTCAAGGCTGTCAAACATTTTAATGAATGTACAAGATACTAAAATGCTACAAAAATAATTGATACTGCTTGACAATTAGTAATGAGCTAAAAAGTATCTTATTCAAAAATGTGACTAAAACCTTTGAAAGTAATACATAGCAGAATTGGGCAAATCAATCTTTTAAACACGGGCGCCCATATTAGGAAGGGTCAAGCCCCCCCTGCTTCTTATATGGGCGTCCACGATTGGAAGAGACAGATGCGAGTCGGAGATAGATTCTAAGTCATTACTTTTGGATTTTGAATATTAAATTAATAAAAAAACCAATTATTTCTAAAAAATGGTTTTATGTAAGATTAAAAGTGACTACAAATAAAATTCTTTGACAACTTATTTAAAATTTTATAGTATGAAATACATCATTAGTTGATTGATAATTATTGCAAAATGAATTAATATATGTTAAAAATCCGGTCGCATGCTTAAAAATTGATATCCACATGAACTTAAAAATATTACCACTTTAAGCTGATATTAGGGAGAGTTCAAGTATTACGTAAGCAATATTTTGGCCATTTCACCCCCACCTCAGAAAGCAAAATTTAACATTGGCTAACATAGGAAAATAAGACCAACGGCAACCCCTCCCCACAAGGTTCTTACGTAATACTTGAAAACTCCCTTATAAAGTTTTATTTTTTTATCGAAAAATTGTAGCTTTTTAAATTTTCAACCAAGCGATGACAAATTAGTGTAAAAACAAGGTAGACTTGAAACGGCAATATTCTTTTTTGGCATTAGTCATAAATAAATAACGTTGCGATAAGGTTGATGAAAAACTTTAAAACTGGAAATAAAAAGAAACTTCTCTTTAACTTCCTATGACGGTCAAATTTTGAATTTGCAGTTTTAAAGAGGATTTCTATATTTGGAATTGACTTTTCTTTTCGCTTGGTTTTCCCCCCACAAAAACATGCGATATTGTGCTGTACTACAATCAAACTATGACAATTTCTCTTTAACTGTACATGCATTTTTCCATATTTCAGTTATTTTTTGTGGTTTCTCTTTTTTGCGTGCCTCCCCCCTTCTTTTTTTTTATTTTCAACTAAACGAGAAAAAAATATTAGAAATTACAGAAAGGATGCATAAACTGTTGTATTTTTTTTTTCATTATATTTTGACATGAAGATGTTCTAAAATTTGATAGGTTATATTTTTCCTTGTTTACTTTTGTTCACTGCATAAAATATTTAGCGCTTTCTTTGTATGGAGGAAAATCCATAAGTTTTTTTTCTTGCAATATTTAAGTCCTGCCTTCATACTCAGAAGTATTGTGTGAAACACATGCCAGTATACCACATTAGACAAGTACATCAACACTATAATAACCTTATACATACTATATTTGAAATTAAAAAAAAATCGTTATCTTCTCAAACTTTTAACTTGTATCATCCTCTGTACAGTGGCATAGTAATTCAAAAATTATGGGGGAAAGGTTGAAGTAGCTTTAGAGAAGATCATGTGATAAAGAAAAGAATTTATTTTGGGATTCAGTGGTGGAGAGGGGGGGGGGAGGTCGGGCCCCTTGAGTTCCCCCTTTTCCTTCGCCAGTATCCCTGTTCATATTATTTTGCACTGTTTGGAACTTCCCCCAAAATACATCGATTAAAAAATGGCCAATTCGTTTTAAGTAGAGTCAATAAATATTATTTAAATCTGGAAATATAGTAATTTTGAAAATCTTCTATGGAACATAATTCTTTCTTTTTCTCGAGGTTTATAGAAAGTGTACGTTTTGTATGATTTAACTTAATATATAATAAGCATATTGTTATAAAAAGTTATGTATGTGTCGATGTACATGATTTTATTATCAAGCATATACTTTTAATCAATTAATGGCAGCTTTTTAAGCACCGAGAGTTATTGAATAACGTAATCCCAGCGAATCGCTTAAAATGTGAAGAATGAATAATTTGGATTATGTCGTGTTCAAATAATTGGAAAGAAATTTGGCGTGATTAAAAGGATTTGGTAGCCGTGTACCTATGGAAACCAACTTTACGGTACCTCACCACTCAACGTTTGCGCCGAGACTCGTCGAAGCGTTACTCAGGGGCGGAGCGGGTCGTCCCGCGTCGACGGCTTGGCGCAGGATGGGCGGGCCGACAGTCCACCAAAAGAGCTGCGCGTTTTCGCCCACACCCCCGGCCCATACGTCGCGACCAACTCGACCGCAAAATTATCTCGACCGTCCTCCTGTGCTCATCGAACTGTTCTCGCTAAACATCCCTCGTCATTGAGAAATTGATTGAGTGTCATCGTTGAGATCACATCCAGTTTTACCTCACGGACATTGTATTGAAAAGTGCATGCAGAAGAAGCAAGCCAACGAAGAGCTATCGAAAAGTATCTGGAAAATTTCATTTTCAGATATTCAATTAGGAACGAACTTATTCCTTACCGGTTAGCCGATTTTTTTGAAGGAGTGCTTGTGGGGGAACTTTTTTTCATCACTCTCTTCCTTTTTTGTTTTGCGGAATAATGTGGTCGGACGTTTTTTGTAGGACTTGGCGGGCAACGAACTAGGGACAATAACAAAACATTGCAGTGATTTGGAAGGGTATAGAAAATCAACATTAGGCCCAGTGATGTCATACACACAGTTTGGATATTCAACTTACGCTACCTCTTCTCCGGTAAGACATTTGTTTAAATTCATTAATTAAAATATATATATATATATTTATTTATTTATCGAATGACTCCATATCATGATTATCCACGTTGTCACGAATATGTAATTATGGCTCTACTTCATGATCACGCATTTCATCGTAATTATGTAATCATGATATCATTCCATAATAATCCAATTTACCCTAACTATATTTGCTACAATAGATGTAAATAGTTATACAGTAATTTTATTTGGCATTGACATTCTAACATGCATTGCTCAAAGTTTTGAAGCATGCTAGGACTATAATCATAGTACAGGAGCCGAGAAAAACCGTTGATCCGGGCCAGGCGCATTATTTACAGATCTCTAGGCACGCTGGGGTACACAGGGGATGTCCATGGGGGTGGTTCTAACCCCCATTGCGATGAAATTTTTGTATATATACATATGAATATATGTGGAGTTGTAGCTTTGCAACTCCCCTTATGAACTTTCTGTTTCCGCCTCTGTTTAGGCTGTTTAGTGGATTGGGACCTCCATCAATTCCTGAGCTCTCCATGCTTTTAATCATATTTCAAAAGCTAACGGAACGTCAAGCTCGTATTTTCTTTAACACCCTCTTTACGTGCACATATATGGTGCTTCAGGAGTTCGATAAAGATTTTAAAATAATCATTATAAAATATTTGTTTCGGTATAGAAAATCTCAGAAAAGTGCTTTTTGTTGCTGTACATGTGTTTAACGGTAATTAAAAAAACTAAAAAAAAGGAAAAACTACAAATTTTGCGTCGATTTCCTTAGGATCCTAGATCCCTGGGCATTTGTCCCTTCTGTCTCTGGTTTTGTTGTTTATTACTGCTTGTACAGAGAAATCATTGTCGTGAGAAACAATGGCCTTTATATTTACATTATCGTAATTGCATAACATGCTTCTCTCTTTTCCCATTTTCTTTTCCGCAAAATTAATAAAAATACTTTTTGCACTATTTTTCAAAAATAGTTTCCTGTCTTATATCAGAATTTTATAATAGTCCATCAAAAAGTTTTCATTTACCAAGAGTGCTGATTTTCATTTTTGCTGATTCCAGATTGCATACAAATATAAATTTATAAATAAAAACTCCCATTAAGTCATGAAGTATAAGTTATGACGTCAGATAAAAGATAGAAATTTCATCCTTAAAAAAATCTCATAGAACTAATGAGCAAAAACAGGAATAACGCGCTATGTAGAAAAATATTATTTTATGAAAGAAGTTTCCATACATATGTTTATTATTTGTACGTTATATATACGTTTATTTGTTTGTAAACCGATTATCTTCAATTCTCAAATGTTTTCATAGTATCGTTTAAAATAAGTACACTACTCTAAATGTCGATTGCCATGGTATTCGTAAATTTTTTCCCGCGAAATTCATTTGAAGTTGTCCTGAATTCCGATTATAAATGCCTTTCGAATAGTTTCTGAAACAACTTTTTTTTCTTAATAAAAATCACTTTCAAGAGATATATTGACTTTCAGTTAATTCATATTATAACATGAAAATGAAAATAGTTAAATATAATTTACGATCTACAACAGTAATAATTCGATCTTGAATATTATACTTAGCCCAATTTTTCACTGAAATTGAACTGATTTTTACTAAAAAAAAAAAGGCCATACTAACAAAGTATAGTTATAGCCATATGCAATTCATTTAGACTTCATGGCACATGGGAGAGTTTAAACATGATATTTAATTAGGTTTTAGGAAATCATAATCATTCGTTAACTTAAAAATAAATCTAATAAGTAAATTTTCATATATATGGAAGGAAATAGAACGGAGCTTTTCCTCTCATACTCTAACGTGTAAACCAAGTTTTGATGATTATGTTCAGGAAACAATACTATTATTAGAGTCTAAATTATTACATTATTAAAGCGTAAAGACATACATATATTTATAAGCGTCTAAGTGTATGAAAAGGTACGCATTGTGTTATTTCTCTAACGGGGATTGAGATTATGTATCTTACAAAATGCAGTTTATTTTACCATGTTGTGTCTTCATTAATTTAATGTATTTGCAAATTATTTTGAGCATAGGTTAGAGATAAAATTTACTTTGCACTTCAAGCTTAAGGTTTGTTCAAAAGTTCTAAAACAGTACAATTGTATTAAAATCAGATTATAATACACTGTTTTTGGTAATAGCTGAATAAAATCATACATTATACATACAGAAAAAAGCGGAAGTCATAATATCGCCGTTCTTGAATTTTTATACATGATTCAATATATATAAATCGCACTGAAGGCTAGTTTAGTTCAAGCTTATTAATTAAAAATACATAATAAAAAAATCACGATAACTCTTAAGGTCTGCTTATTGCACCAAATTGTGAGAATTAATTTGTATGTGTGTGTGTAGGTAGGTAGGTAGGCATGCACGCACATACACACACGCAAGCATGCGCGCGCGCGCGCGTGTGTGTATGTATGTATGTATGTATGTATGTATGTATGTATGTATGTATGTATGTATGTATGTATGTATGTATGTATGTATGTATGTCAGTTATCATCATATTCAACCATTATCTATCCACTGCTGGATGAAGGTCTCTCCAAATGCTTTCCACACAAGTCTATCCTGGGCCATTCGTTTCCACGTCACCCCAACCTCTTTTCTTATTTCATCCACCCATCTAGTTTGAGGACGTTTTCTAGGTCTTCGGTGGTCTCTTGGAATCCAGTTCAGAATTTCTGTTGTCCATCGTTGATCAGTTCTTCTTGCAATATGCCCAGCCCATCGCCATTTCAGCCCTTTTACTTTAACAATGATGTCCTCTACTCTAGTTTGCTCTCTCACCCAAGTGTTTCTTTTTCGATCTCTCCTAGTTATTCCAAGCATGCACCTCTCCATGCTCCTTTGCGTTGTCTGTAACTTTCGTATTGCTCCAACTGTTAGACTCCATGTCTCTGATCCATAAGAGAGGACTGGCAATACACACTGGTTGAAGACCTTTCTTTTTAGACACAAAGGCAATTTCCCCTTCAGGATAAAACTGTTTCTTCCAAATGCACTCCAGCCAAGTTTAATACGTCTGTTGAGTTCTTTCATAATGTTGCCTTCCATTGAAATCAGTTGTCCAAGGTAAATATATGAATCATCAATTTCTAGCTCAGTGTTGTCAACTTGTATTTTTGTTTCCTCTACGAAATTATTGAACATGATCTTAGTTTTTTGTAGGTTCATCTTGAGTCCAACTTCTTTACTTCTAGTTGAGAGCTCCTGTACCATGTCTTGGAGTTCTGATGGGTTCGTTGAAAAAATAACAATGTCATCAGCAAACCGCAAATGATTTAAATATTCACCATTTATTTTTATTCCCTTGTTATTCCAATTTATCTGCTGAAAAATCATCTGTTAAGTAGAAGTAAAAGTTTTGGAGAGATGGTATCTCCCTGCCTCACACCTTTACCAATTTTGATAGTTTTGGTATCTTTATGTAACCGAAATTTTGCACTTGCATTTTTATACACACATTTCACCATGTCAATGTACACATCCTCGATGTCTGTTGATCTTAAAGAGTTGATGACTGCTGATGTTTTAATAGAGTCAAAGGCCTTCTCATAGTCAATAAATGCCACACACAATGGAAGTTCATATTCATGTGTTCTTTCAATTAATTCTCTTAATACTTGAATATGGTCCACTGTACTGAATCCACTTCGAAATCCAGCTTGTTCTCTTGGTTGAGCTGCATCTAATTTTTTCTGCAGGCGATGTGTTAGCACTTTTGTGAAGATTTTATAAATAGCAGGTAACAAGCTAATTGGTCGGTAATTTTTCAAATCCTCTTTATCACCTTTTTTATGCAAAAGAATTACTGTTGCAGAATCCCATTGGTTTGGTATGTTACCGCTGTTAAGACATTTGGTAAAGAATTTTGCAAGTATGTCTTCTACATATTCTCCAGCTTCTTTTAGGATATCTAATGTAATACCATCATCGCCAGGGGCTCTTCCTTTCTTCATACTTTTTATTGCAAATGAAACTTCTTCTTTTAAGATTTTAGGAGCTGTTCCTTCGACTATTTCAGTGTCTTCGTTTAATCCACTGTTACTTTCATATAGTTTTTTGTAGAATTCTTCAACTCTTCTAAGTATTTCTTCCCTATTTCTTGTTACGGTGCCATCCTCTCCTTTTAATGCAATGATGTGTTTCTTCCCAACAGATAAACTTCCTTTAACAACCCTAAGGCTCTTGTTATTTTCAATGGCCTTCCTTACTAGCTCACAATTGAATTTTCTTATGTCTTCTTTCATGCTTTTGCGCAGAGTTTTACAAAGTTCTATGTACTCAATCCTGGAACTGGTATTTCGATTGTCCACCTTCATATCTCTTCGCCTTTTCATGAGCTGTTTCGTCTTCTCAGATAATTTGCTATTGTGCTTTTTACAGGTTACACCACCAATTTCCCCAGCAGTTTCAACTATTGTCTTAACAATGTTTTCATTTGCTTCTGAGATATCACTTTCATCAATAAGTCCTTCCAGTGCAGAAAAGCGATTTTTTAATTCCAACTTGAATGCCTCGGTATTTTCTTTTAATTTCTTTAAATCCACCCTCTTACTTACTTGTTTCCTAATGAGCTTCTGCCTTTCTAATTTAGTATTAAGCGTATTATTATTATTATTATTATTATTATTAATTAGTGTTATATCATTATTAGTAGTGTTATTATTGTAATTAGTGTTGTTATTAATTAGTATTATTATTAATTAGTAGTATTATTAGTAATTATTATTAATTTATAGTATTTAAGTGCACTTTACATCTCACCATTCGATGATCACTTCCAGTATTAAATCTGTTCAGTACACTGCAATCTTCAATAATTGATTTCTTGTTTGCCAGGATATAGTCAATTTCACTAGTTCCCCCATTTGGGTGTTTCCATGTCCATTTTCTTTGCGGTTTCTTCTTAAAAAATGAATTCATGATGCTAAGGTTTTCAGCTTCTGCAAATTCGATGAGTTGATCGCCACGTTCATTCCTTTCCCCATATCCGTATTTACCAACCGATGTCTCTCCTTGTTCCTGTTGTCCAATTCTTGCATTGAAATCCCCCATGATGAGCTTGATATGTTGTTTCCCTTTGGTGTGTAACTCTTTGATTTCTTCATAAAATTCTTCAACCTCTTCGTCGGTATGGCTTGATGTTGGTGCATATACCTGTACTATTTGAAGTTGGTATCGCTGGGTTAGTTGAACAACGAGCCTCGCTGCTCGATCTGATGTACTTTCAACTTCCAGAAGACAGTCTTTAATTCTTTTGTTGATTAAGAAGCCAACACCACTTGTTCTTCCAGTTTCCGTTCCTCTATAATAAAACAAATGTCCACTTTTAAGTTCCACCAACTCTTCACCTTTTCTTCTAACTTCACTGAGTCCTACAATGTCCCATTTGATCTTGTCTAGTTCCTCTTCCAATTCCTGAAGTTTTGCTTCAGAAGCAAGGGATCGTCCATTAAACGTAGCCAAGGTCAATAACAAACGGCAGCCTGGGCCATTCCAGTGATTCTTAGCACCCCCTGCTTTCATGCCACACTGACCGCTGCCTTGATCAGGAGCACTCCAGCACCTGGAGACTAGGGGCCATGGTTTCTGGTGTGTCAACATAATGGAGGAATTAGCCATAATTTCACCACGCTGGCTAGACGGGTTGGTGAATTAGCCCTCCCCTTCCGCCTTTCTATCCGTGCAGCAAATATTAATTTGCCACATAAATAGAAAGCTCAGCCTGCACCACTTGAAGGCGGGGTAGGACACTAGGTTACTGGCCTGGCCGGTTCCACACATCGTCACATACGTTCAGCGTGTGGGTCTCCTTCCAGTTAGATACCAGCAACCCTTTTGCAGGCCATATATATAAACAGTAGATTATATATAATAACTTATATATAATCATACTTATATTAATAACATATAATAACACACACACACACACACACACACACACACACACACACACACACATCAATCAGTGGCGTTGCGTGACTATTTCGTTTGGGTATGCTATACATGTTACAAAATTAACGTTAATGTAAACAGTTGATTACATTGTTATCGATGTTTGAAAGACGTGGCGGTTCAAACCTAGGGCCGGGGGCATGACCCCCAAATATAACTGGATTTTATTTTTTAATTATAACG
>QLNU02015270.1:125234003-125265393 GCA_006491805.2 Dysdera silvatica
ATCATGCCCATCACGGAAGAGTCCAATGGCATTAATGTCCTTATATACCTTAATGAAATGCATTACCTACCAGCCATAGTGAGCCACCACCAGTTGCACAACACCTTGTTAACAGGATAGATTCATAGCCTCATGTTTTATCCTTTGCGCACAAATATCTAATCTGCTTGAAACAGTTGAAAACATGATTCGTCTGACCAAGCTACATAACGTCAGTCCAATAACGATGTTCTCTGGACCGGCTCTGCTGTGGTACAAGAGTAACGAGTTCACTTGTCGTGCGGTTATCCCGATATTCAATTGTAAAAAAAAAAAAAAAAACCCTTAAAGACCAACTGCTCGCCATAGTCCGGGGTTGGTACCCTAGACCTTATAATCCTTTTAAAATAGATCCTTGCTATAATCTTGCTATTATTATATTATTATCCGTTAAGCTACAAAACCATTCACTACTTTGGAACTACTGTTCCCTATCCTGCAGGGTCCTACAATCTGCCGGCGGTCAACGATGATAAATCTTTCACATACCCTTGTCTACAAAACACATAGTGACGCGCGGTTAACAATATTCGTTATTGTTACGTAAGAACATTGGCTGCAACCATCCTCCCTGCAGGGAGAGAAAGAAATCTGAAACTTTGAAGTTCTTATGTATATAATGTTTCGGAATTCCTGTTCAGTATTGGAAAAATAGTAAACGCAATTTGTCAGCAGCACACCTCGCGAGTGTTGAAAAAAATATTAACAAACAGCACTTGTTAAAATTTCTACTACGCTAAATTGCTATAGGCAGCGTGAGAGTAGAGGTGATACCCAGAACCGGCTTTGGACATTTAACGGCCTTAGGCGGGGCTGTACCTATATTATGTGTTTTGTGAAAATATAGGCCTATGCAAGGAGTGCTATATTGCTAGGGGCGAACGGGGTCCTCTCAAAGGACGCATACTTTGGATTATTGGAGGCCGCAAGTCCATTTGCCTATGAGGGTACAAATCCTATTGCCCATGAGGGTGCACCGGCAGCCCAGTCCGCCCCTGTATACAGCCCACTTCGTTATTTAGAAAAAAATATATTAGTTTTCCATAGCTTTCATATGAGAAAACTTAACCTAGAAGTGTACACCCATAAATTAATTCAGTCATAACTCTCCGTTCCGAGATCCTGGATGTGTCAATTTGTGGAGATAAAGTTAGACAAAAAGTGTTTGCCGGAAAATTAGCATTGAAGAAAGGTGTGCAAAGAATGTTATGCTACGTTAAAAGATGTGGAAAATTATTCGAGGACAGATGACAAAGGCTCTGTATGGCCAGAGAGACCAGTTCTGTAAAGAATAAATCCAGAGGCAGCATTAGGTTGCCTACTGCTACTGCCTGCCCTGATGTTATCACAGTACACCATCTTTTATATCAAAAACTGACATTCGTAGAAATAGACTCGCAGAACAATCGACAACAGAAACACGTATATCTATACGGAAGAGATTATACGCATAAAATGAGATATTACCCATGGATTATAGTAATGAAATAATATATACTAAAATTGATGCATGAAAAGATAACAGAACTTAGATATATATGGAAACAATAATAATACGGTAATAATAAAACAAAATTAAGAAATGTACAACGTTTGAAATTGCTAAAAATAAAAATAGAATTATATAGAAATAATATAGGGTATTAAGGTGTTGATCATTGGAATAAATTACCAGATAAATATAATAATATTGGTTTATTTAAGAAAAAAATTAAAACATTACTCCTGGGAGGACTAATGGATTAATAGATAAAGTATCGAGTGAAATAATTGACCCTTGGCTAATTAAACCTCTGTTTTTTTATTTTGTTTCTGAGGACCAGTTCTACTGGTTTATACATGTAACAGTACTGTAATTTTCACCTTACTAAATTTGAAATAACGACAAAATGTGCATATCAATAATGTATAGTTTATGGGAAAGATGGGAAATTGTTATCGATGTGTGATGTTAGGTATAGTGTTACTTCTGTGCATTTTTGAGCAATTTTCGTAACTTTTGTGTGTTTTTTGTGTACATCAACTGTGACAAATAAATGACTTTATTATTAGAAAATTATGATACAGGTCAAAGATTATAATAATTTTTTAACTTTTTTTATTTAGCGTTTTTGTATTTTATTTGTTTATTTGTTTGTTTGTTTATGCACGCGTACACATTCCAACGATCTGTAATTGTTATTTCACTGTAAAGAAATATTTTTTCAAAAAGTTCTTTTCCCTGAAAAAACAAAACGGAGAAAGTAAGAAAGGGGAAATTTTTTATACTTTCTTTTCCAGTTGAGCATCGGTTTGATAATTTTAAACATTTTAGGTAAATAAAAACAAAAATACTTTCCTGATTCAATCCGAAAATTTCCAACATTTGTTTTTTCCTTAACTGATAGGTAGGAAAGGAGGGGAAAAAACTGTGTTTAGTGTGTTTTCCCTTAGCACTTTTCCTTTTTATCGAAAGAGATAGCTATCGATAGTGTTCCAGGCAAAATCATTTTGAAAGCGTCGATACCCACGAAGTAAATACAGTAGCCGAGTAAATACTCCCCTTTCCCACTCTCAAGGGAACAGCTTTCCTATTTTTTTTTCTCCATTTTTACTCGCGCCCTCTTTTGTCCGCCTCTTGCCCGTGTGTCCCACTTGGACCATAATCAATCTTCATGCTTCTCGGTTGCCTCCGCCATCGACTGCAGATACCCAGCCGATACCCCACCCCACATTTCTTCCCATTTGGCTATTTTTTATTTATTCTTTTTTTTTTCTATGTTGACTGCCTCGTGAAAGTCCCTTTGCTCTATATATCCGAACGTCGATTTTTTACTCTTCTTTGCTCTGTTGTTTCCTGAGTCGCGCACTTCCCAAGAGCAATATTTTTCTTCTTTATTTCCGATGGGGCCGATCGTAGTACACTTTCTGCTGGTTACCTGGGCGTCGGACCTGGCATTTGTACCGCTAATTAACAAACAGTTCGATTGGTGCCGTGGCTGGGTATTTATTTCTAGTTAACTTGGTAACTCTTGGTCTACGGGGACAATTTTACGTTTTGTCAAACAACAAATTTCGCCAATCACAAGCAAAAAAGCCTTAGAAAATCGGAACCAAAACATTGTGGTTGAGCTTGACGTAAGAAAGTTTCATATTTTTCAAGTTTTTGTGAAAACCGTGTTTTATTTGAATTAAATTGCCCTCGTATACACAATACTATCTCACATTGAAAAATACATATTTATTTTGAATATTTTAACACTTCTACTTTTATTGACTGAAGTCATTGAAGGAACTCTAATATCTTCGAACATATCTTGCAATCTTATTTAAATTATGCCACACGAAGAGGAAATTTTTCTTAGCAATTGTTTTTTGTTTAAAGAATTTTTTACAGAATAGTTTTTTAGTCCTGAGTTAAGTATGAATATAGAATATTTACAAATAATAGATTTTTCTTTTCTATAATTTTTATTGACAAAGTTTGCGCCTATCTCTCTCTTTCTAGATTCAATGTTTCTTTTGTCTTCAACATGCCATGTGCTTAAGCCAGAATCGTTATTCTTGATGCAATTAACTTATAGATCTAAATTAATTTATAAAGTTTATTCGTTACACCTTCCAATTCCTAGTATAATAAAACAGATGTTTCCAAGAGACTTGCCATATTTAATGACGTTTTAAAAAATACTTTTAATAAATTTAATAAGGCACCATCAACGAGTTGAGTAAATAAACGAATGTGAAAGAATATATAATAAATAGAAATACATACAGAGTCATTATCATTGAAAGTGCAGTATCAAATAGTTCTCTGATTCAGTGGGGGCAGGAAAAGGAGGGGGCTCAAGCCCTTCCTCACTGTATAATAAAGCACATTGTTCTTCTTAACGTTGAACCACTCGAATTATTTTTTTAAAGATATTTAAGTCCTCATATTTTTTGAATTGCCATGCCCTTGCCCTGTTTATACAAACTACGCTTAACCAAAATTCGAGTTAACCGGAAAACGTCCTGCTGTACTTATTATTATTTTTAGTACATACACGTTCAGTGTTTTCGGTAAAAGCGCCAATATGTATTTTCTAGTGTACTCCGGCCCTAAGAGAGAAACTAATATAGATGGTAGATATCAGACATATATAAAGAGACGTATACATCGCATATATACAAAGATACCAGACTATCTCTAAAGCAGTTAACATCTTAACAAAACAATACAGAGTTTCACCAGGAGATTCCATAACAATTTATAAACAAAAGTTCATTTTGAAGATTCCTGGGGATCCACAGCGCTCTTCCAGGGGTTCCGCAAACCGTTTGTTAAACAACGTTGAAGTTTTTAAGAAAATCTGTAAATATTGAAATTTCCCCGGTGTTAACACTTTCCATAAAGTTAATTAAATGTAACCAATACCCATAATATAACTAACAATAATAAAGGTATTGCTTTGCTTTTTCTTGCTTCTTGTTGATTTATTGCTTACTCGTATGTCCACGCAGAGATAAATAATAGCCCTTTAGGTTTTCTTAAATAATATTTATGGAGGGTTTCCGTGAGACAAAGCATGTGGTAAGAAACGGGTTCCGAAGGACAAAATATTGAGAACCACCAACGTAAAGTATTCTTTTTCAGATCGTTTTTGTGAAAATGACATGTCGTGAAAGGAGTAAGCAATGGAAGTGCTAACCAAAAGTTCAAACTTAAATTAAATACTGTAAATTGATATGACGTATACAGAATATGAAATTGTCTCATTTTTATTAATTATATTGCTGATTTCATAACTGGACATCTAATATTGTGTAATTTATTCACATTCAATTTCTATTACACATTTTAGCTCCAATACACACGTTGGAATTTTCCGACTTTTCGTTTTCAGTTGAATTTCCTCTAAAAGTTGTATTTCTATTTTTATTGTTATTTTATAGCCTTTCCAATCGTTTTAAGTTTTTTTATCACAAGTTGAATAAAACTTCACACCACATATATATAAAATGGAAGGAAAATAATTTTCCATTTGATGCCAATCAACGGATTCGATTGAAGGGTACCTTCTTTTAACGTATTCACCAAAGAGTGATTTTTTCAAATGGTTTTAGGTTATTCCTGAACTACAATTAGTAATTTTAATTTAAAATTAATTGAACTTTCGATCTTTGAACCAATTTTATATTTCATATTTTGTAAACCAAGAAACGGTAGATGAAATGCAAACGTATTGAAAAAACTGTTTACAAATAAAACACATCATTTAATTAAAACCTATCTGTCAGAAAAACGAGTTATTTGAGATATTTCTTGTACGTCTGGGCCCGCGAATTTAGTTAACCGCATGAAACGCATATTGAAACGTTGGAATGTGTAGCTGATTCACGTGTTTGATATTCTGAGTTTTATAATGCAAATGACTTTGAAGAAAGAAAATTTTCAATTAGAATGAAAATAAACTAGGGATATATCACTAATAGTAATAAGGTATCTTCAACTTTTGAATCAAGAATACAGATAACAAATAGTATTACTTTAAAATTAATTGAGAATGAAAAAGTCCACACTAAATAATGATCAACGAGTTATTTGCTGTTAGTATAAAGATAATATTGTTCTTAATGGATTAAAATTGAAGTTTCCAAGTTCCTTTACTTCACTGAAAGCTCATTCGAAATTTGTGAAAGTTTTGCCTTGAGTAACGATTGAAGCTTTTGTAACATGGCTATATGATTAGTGGAGTACAGCAAAAAACAATAATTCAAAATGACAAATGGAAAAAATATTTAGCTGTTTGTATATTTTTTGCATAAAAGATGAAGCAGTGGGTCATTTCGGACAGAACCGACGGCTTAGTATCACCTCTGAATAAGGGTAGATCCAAAAAACATTTTCGGACGGGGTGCAAAGCTTGAAAACCAACATAGAGACCCACAATAAGTGTCATTTTTTCAAGCGGGCTTTGCACCCCTTTGGGTTCGCCTTTTCATTCGAACCACGGTACATTTAACCACCAGTAAGCTTAATGGAAATCAAATCTGGCTCAGACAGCTCGAAAGCCATGCTCATATTGACTATGTTATTGGGGCTTCTGAAGAGAAGAGAAGACAGTCAAGTAGGATAAAGGTATCTGAGCGCTAAAGCTGAAGAGATAGAATGTTATCAAAATGCAATTGAAAGAAAAACAGAAATAGTAATTTCATAAGACATACGTATAAAGGAAGAAAAGCGAATTTAAAAAACTAAAGGTTCACCAAGGGCTGGCGTATTACAGAAAACAAAAATAAGTGTGACTTAATTAAAGAAAACACATGGATTTTAATTTAAACACAATTCCTCGTGTCCGTGTAATTATGGTGTTAGAAAATTGATTGGACAACGAAATAGAAAAATATTTGTAGTTCCATAGCACAACAAGATGATCTATGATTCCATGTATAGATTGAAGCTGGTATCAGTTTTAATCTATGATTCCATTTATAGATTGAAGCTGGTACCAGTTTTAATCTATAGCTCCCTATGTATTGAAGCTGATGTCAGTTTTACGGAGTCAATTGTAATCAAAGTTGTATATTTTGATTTTAGAAGTCAAATAATTTTCAAGTTCAGAATCTTGTTTGCTTGAGAATACTATGCAAGGATAAAAGAGGATGAAAGGCAAACGGGCACCTTAAAACTCGAGGGTGCAGTTTGGATTTCCTCTTTTTCGTGCTCTTTGGATTTTTTTGATTTCCAGTATCAAGGTATTGGAGGATGTTCTTCATTACAGCCGTTATTAACACTAATCGTTATTCGATATATCCATATACATTAACTTTTAAATGAAATCATTTAATCGCTTCGGACATGAATTCGTTATATCTGAGCTCCATTGTAGATTAAAGTTTCTGCTATCTTTTTGGAATAATTATCTTTTTGGAATAATTTTGAGACGATTAATAATTTATTAATCGACCTAACAAAATAAAAGCTAACAACAACGTTTTAGAGAGAGTTAACTAAATTAAATTTCTTGGATTAAAAATCCGAGATTAACTGAACTGGAACCACTAAATATTTGATATTGAAAAAATCAATTAGAAGATCTAACGGATTTATTAAAAAAAAACTTAATTCATTACTAATATTAAATATAAAAATAAATTTATGTTATGCATTAATAATAATTATCATATAAATAACTGAAATACCCTATGGTGAAATTTATCCCAAATAAATTTAACTAAACTTAATAAACTACTTGATAAAACATATCAAAAATTATGTCTCAAAACAGGTAAGCATAAAGATAAATTGATTTACGAAAACAAAATATTAAACATAACTAATATACATAATTAAAAAGTAGCGTTATTTATATATATATATAGGTGAAAGATTACACGAAAATAAGCACTCAAACTCAATTATAATAAGTGAAAACAAACATAATTAAAATATAAGAAAAAAGAAAGAATTAAATAAAATAAAAACAACTAATATAGGTAAAAACAACATTAATCATTACGGAATTGATACATGAAACAATATCCCACTAACAATCAAAGAAATTAAACTAAAAAGTAAATTTAAACCAAATTAAAAGAATATCTTCCGGAGCATCAGAAAAACTATGTGTCACGGTTGCAAGTATTTTAAATATTTTCTATTTTAACTTGTATCCAGTGTATATCGTATTTTTTATATATGCATAAATAAATTTTAATTGATTGATTAGTTATCCTTGCCTTACAATGTGGTGCAGTACTTTTCTTAAATTTATTCATAGTTATTTTTAAACGTATAGATAAGACCCATACAATTCTAACCAAGCAGCAGGACACGAAGGGGTGGGGGAAAGGGGAGGAAATCTGTCAAACATAATGTTAAAAGAGGAGATCCATATTATCGGGTTAACGCGAGTCCCCAGATATTTGACAGGTTTTTGATTGCGTTGTGCTCATGAAGGATGTATTTATCTAGAACTATATTCAAATACGCGGTATCAAAAGAAATGTTTCTGCGTTCGGTCCCACCGAACGCAGAAATATTTATTTTCTTTCGAACGTTTCACCATCTAATCACGCCATACCATCGGCGTTGGTATCACTACGCCAATAAACGTTGATTGATATTGTTGTTTGATTTAATCTGCGTAGTGTTCGATTTATACAAACACCGACATTATATTGTTTTCAAAGAGATGACAAGGCGGAAGGAGAATAGGCGACTGGTCCACAAATGTTAATTAATAGAAGCAATATTAAAGGTTTTCCTTATTCTTCTAAGTTTTTAAAGACTTATGATAGCGTTTTCTAGATTATGGTTTGTGAAGTATGAGTAAGAATGTCCTAATAAAATTAGAAAATTTATTACGTAAATTTTTTCTTTTATTTTCAAAAACAAAATGCATTTTTGAACAATAATAATATTTTGCTGCCTACCTAGCTCAGCGACGAAACAGATGTAAATTATACGTTTATTATAAAAATACATAATTTTTATTTTAAGTCTAAGCAAATACAAAAGATTAGTAAAGGGACGTAACGAGGGACCGCTAACGCCCATTGGAAACATACGTTGATGAACATCGTTTGTTATCAAAAATTTTACTACTCCTAAAACGTTCTACTATTTCTTTGTATTTAAACACAAAATAATATAAATACTCAGCCAAAAAGATTGATGTAAAGTTTTCCCTAATTAAAACAATTTAAAAAACGCCGATATATATATACTTTACTGGTGATATATATATATATATGGCCTGCAAAAGGGTTGCTGGTATCTAACTGGAAGGAGACCCACACGCTGAACGTATGTGACGATGTGTGGAACCGGCCAGGCCAGTAACCTAGTGTCCTACCCCGCCTTCAAGTGGTGCAGGCTGAGCTTTCTATTTATGTGGCAAATTAATATTTGCTGCACGGATAGAAAGGCGGAAGGGGAGGGCTAATTCACCAACCCGTCTAGCCAGCGTGGTGAAATTATGGCTAATTCCTCCATTATGTTGACACACCAGAAACCATGGCCCCTAGTCTCCAGGTGCTGGAGTGCTCCTGATCAAGGCAGCGGTCAGTGTGGCATGAAAGCAGGGGGTGCTAAGAATCACTGGAATGGCCCAGGCTGCCGTTTGTTATTGACCTTGGCTACGTTTAATGGACGATCCCTTGCTTCTGAAGCAAAACTTCAGGAATTGGAAGAGGAACTTGACAAGATCAAATGGGACATTGTAGGACTCAGTGAAGTTAGAAGAAAAGGTGAAGAGTTGGTGGAACTTAAAAGCGGACATTTGTTTTATTATAGAGGAACGGAAACTGGAAGAACAAGTGGTGTTGGCTTCTTAATCAACAAAAGAATTAAAGACTACCTTCTTGAAGTCGAAAGCACGTCAGATCGAGTGACCAGCAATACCAACTTCAAATAATACAGGTATATGCACCATAATACAGGAATATAAACCAGCTATACCCACAGGCCATACCGACGAAGAGGTTGAGGAATTCTATGAAGAAATCAAACAGCTACACACCAAGGGGAAACAACACATCAAGCTCATCATGGGAGATTTTAATGCAAGAATTGGACAACAGGAACAAGGAGAGACATCGGTTGGTAAATATGGATACGGGGAAAGGAATGAACGTGGCGATCAACTCATAGAATTTGCCGAAGCTGAAAATCTTAGCATCATGAATTCATTTTTTAAGAAGAAACTACAAAGAAAATGGACATGGAAACACCCCAATGGAGGAACCAGCGAAATTGACTATATACTGGCAAACAAGAAATCAATTATTGAAGATTGCAGCGTACTGAACAGATTTAATACTGGAAGTGATCATCGAATGGTGAGATGTAAAATGCACTTAAATACTAAACTAGAAAGGCAGAAGCTCATTAGGAAACAAGTATGTAAGAGGGTGGATTTAAAGAAATTAAAAGAAAATACCGAGGCATTCAAGTTGGAATTAAAAAATCGCTTTTCTGCACTGGAAGGACTTATTGAAGAAGTTGACATCTCAGAAGCAAATGAAAACATTGTTAAGACAATAATTGAAACTGCTGGGGAAATTGGTGGTGTAATATGTAAAAAAAAAAAAAACAAACAAATTATCTGAGAAGACGAAACAACTCATGAAAAGGCGAAGACTTATGAAGGTGGACAATCAAAATACCAGTTGCAAGATCGAGTATGTAGAACTTTGCAAAACTTTGCGCAAAAACATGAAAGAAGATATAAGAAAATTCAATTGTGAGTTAGTAAGGAAGGCCATTGAAAGCAACAAGAGCCTTAGGGTTGTTAAAGGGAGTTTGTCTATTGGGAAGAAACACATCATTGCATTAAAAGGAGAGGATGGCACTGTAACAAGAAATAGGGAAGAAATACTTAGAAGAGTTGAAGAATTCTACAGAAAGCTGTATGAGGGAAACAGTGGATTAAACGAAGACTCTGAGATAGTCGAAGGAACAGCTCCTAAAATCTTAAAAGAAGAAGTAGCATTTGCAATAAAAAGTATGAAGAAAGGAAGATCCCCTGGCGATGATGGCATTACATTAGATATCTTAAAAGAAGCTGGAGAACATGTAGAAGACATACTCGCAAAATTCTTTACCAAATGCCTCAACAGTGGTAACATACCAAACCAATGGGATTCTGCAACAGTAATTCTTTTGCATAAAAAAGGTGATAAAGAGGATTTAAAAAATTACCGACCAATTAGCTTGTTTCCGCATTTTATAAAATCTTCACAAAACTGATAACACATAGCCTGAAGAAAAAATTAGATACAGCTCAACCAAGAGAACAAGCTGGATTTTGAAGTGGAGTCAGTACAGTAAACCATGTTCAAGTATTAAGTGAACTAATTGAAAGAACACATGAATATGAACTTGCATTTATTGACTACGAGAAGGCCTTTGACTATACTAAAACGTCAGAAGTTATCAACTCTTTAAGATCAACAGACGTCGATCATGTATACATTGACATGGTGTTTATAAAAATGCAAGTGAAAAATTTCGGTTATATAAAGGTATCAAAACTATGAAAACTGGTAACGGAGTGTGGCAGGGAGATAATATTCCTCCAAAACTTTTTACTTCAGCTTTGCAGATGACTTTTCAGCTGATAAATTGGAATAACAAGAGAATAAAAATAAATGATGAATATTTAAATCATTTGCAATTTGCTGATGACATCGTTATTTTTTCAACGAATCCATCAGAACCCCAAGAGATGGTACAAGCACTCTCAAGTAGAAGTAGAGAAGTTGGACTCAAGATGAAACTTAAAAGTATTTTTAGTTGTACTTTTTTCTTGACTGTGGTTAAGATTAATATTATTATATTCCATAGGTTAGCTAATTTTAGAACAGCAAGTACATCATGCAAAGTTACTTAATGGTATAATTGTAAATATTAGCTAAATCATTATTGGATTATCACGTGTTTTTAAAAATAGAGAGATGCATATCATTTGAATAAACATAACTAAAATTTTTTTATATAATTTCACAAGCATATATTTTGAGGGTATTAATGCAAAATTAAAATAAAAATAAAAAGAAGAAGCAAAATAAATGTCTATAAAAATGTGGGAAAATATTATTTAACAATAAACGAGTTATTTAAAATTATTTGTGATAATGGCATATTGTATCGTACAATCACTCGTGTTATAAGGTCTTTTAAAAATGATGCTCAACCTTGATTTTAGAATGTACGCAAGCCCTTGTAACAAGAGATAAACAAACCGCGATCTCTATGCTGAAACAAATAATGGGGAAAGAGGATGGTGATTATAGAGATGAAGGAAACTTACGCGTTAAAGAGCGAAATGTTCTAGAATTCTGAGTACTTTTAGATATAACAGAACGATCCGGGGAAATAGTAAATCCGATAAAAAACAATGAACGTTCTTTAAATTCACTAAGCAAAATAAAGGCATCCAAGATGGTTTGGGATTTAGTTAACACCTTGTTTGATATGAAAGCTGATACTGGAATGAATGTATAACTGTGTACTGAATAGGCCTATATTGAATGGGCGAAACAATCAAAAAGGACATTTTTGCGCCAGTCGTTAAAAGTCTGGTTAATCAACTTGTATTATGATACTCAGAAATATTCACATACTACATGCTTTATGATTGTGTACTACACTACGCAAAGAATTAAAGAAACTGTTGTGACTGAATGTCATTAGACAAACAGACTATAATATTTTAAAGAAATATCATGAATCGTGGAAATTACGTTTTTACAATTGCATTTTTGAAGTTTAATTTTTTTTATATATGAACTCATTCCGTTCTTTTTAAATACCTTGCAACCCCCACAAAGCTATAGGATATAAATCTTCTTGTTGAAGTTCAACTATTGGAAAACAAAGTCTAGCATGCCCTTAGTCAAAGGTGGATCAAGAGAGGGGTTTTTTGGGGGTTAAACAATTTGCAAAAAAATCGTCGTTATAATCGGTGCTCGTTATAACCGATTTCCACCGCATTTTTATGGATTTGGGGTCCCTAATTCGCACTGTAGATCCGCCACTGCCTCAGTAATCTTGCAAAGGCTAGGGCAGCATTCACAACAACTAATGCAGGTGCCATCTACTACTATCCGCCTGAACTTCAGGCTGTATTAGATTTGCCGTCAGGAATATTAGGTGCAGCTGATAAACGGGATTTCAAAATTGCTTTTTCATATTTTTATGAAGCATTCGAAGGATATGATTCGGTGGACAGTTTCAAGTTAATAACAGTTTTAAAATATATGCTTATGTCTAAAATCATGCTTCATTCACCTAATGAGGTTAATTCAATTATCGTGGGCAGATCAGCATTAAAGTATGTTGGTTTAGAAATTGAAGCAATGAAGGCTGTTGCACAATCAAGTCACAAGCGCTTAATTTTGGAACTTCCAGAGGGCTCAAATGCAAGAAAGGATTAGCTGATGATTCCATTATTAAAGCTAATTTGAATACTTTATACGATAAAACGTTGGAGCAACATTTATGCCGGATCATTGAAATTTACTCCCGAGTTCAGGCGGAGCTTATAGCATCCTGTATCAATACCTTACTCACGAATACTCAAGAAAAAAACCTTTCACATAGATAAAGATCACTTAGATAAAAAGTTTAATGGAATTCTTGATAAAGGTGATGGTGTTTCAATCCCATTTGAAGATGCGTGCGTTAACGAAACCCATGGAGCAGCTTTAGAAACAATTCGACATCTAAGAAAAGTTGTTAATGCCCTGTATCAAAAAGCTACAAAATTGTCTTAACGGTTTATTCCTGAATACAAATTTTACAAGCATCATTTACCGTTTAACTATTGTTACGTATTGGAACTTTTATTAAAATACCGTTTAAGTTTATTCTGAAAGTATGCAATTCTAATATTGGATTTTATAGAAAATTATCTTTTTTAGATAACTATATTACCTATATACTGTATAAGAATAATAATAAAATCATTATTATATTCGCGTTTCTACCTCTTTTATTATTTTTCATATCAATTATTATATTATAATGCATATAATTTTGGCTAATAATTTTTGACACCGACGCCTAAACCCAGACTACAGCTCCTTTTTTATTAAAATTACTTTACTTACTTTTAACTTTACTTACTTTTTTACTTTTACTTTACTTTTTTACTTTTACTTTACTTTTTTACTACAGCTCCTTTTTTATTAAAATAATAAAAAAGAAACAAAGAAGTATATAATTTTCAGTGAACATTAATATATGAAATATGCAAACACAAATTAACAGAATCAATAATAATTTAAGACAAAAATAAATATCAAATGACAAAAGAACTTATGATGAAAGATATATAGGCCTATATGAAGTGACTTTATATAGAAATTCATGTAAAATGATATGAACTTGCAATAAAATAACTCAGAAACAGGAAAGAAATTTTTTAGTTATCAAGCGTTTAATAGAAAATTTTTGGTACATAAAAGTAATGAGTAACAAAAGAATATATTTTCATCAGTTTATAATTGAAAAATTGAATAGTGAGTTTAAATAAATTTCTAAAAGATAAATTGCATTTGTAAAAGTTTCAGTAAGAATGAAAATGAGAATGTTGTAGAGATGTTTCAGATAATACAATAACACTACTTTTTCTCATAGTATTATGTGCGTTTTATTGTTAATAACTTATTTCATTAACTTCTATTTACTGATATATGTCATTAAAATTCGATTTAACTTTCTAAATATAGCAAAGTATATAATAGGGTACAAATATTTAGATCAAAATAAACACGATATCACGATACTAAATGTAGGGTGATATTTGACAAGGATAAATAATAACTGTTGATGCATAGTATATTTTAAAGAGAGGATTATAACCGAGATAATTAAGGAGAGAATACTGCCGCTTGATGAAGTACTACCTTATATGTGCAAAACAACATAAAGCGGGTGAAAAGTTATTTTTATTATATTAGCTAGGCTTTTGGCTGTTCCACTGGAGAGCCATCATCAGATGCAGAATGAAAATGATATCGAACATCGTTTACAAACATTTAAAATAAAGTAAACAATTGTGATGCGTGCAGGTATAAAGATCAATGTGTCGTTGTAAAAAATTTAAAGTGTAATTATATATGATGGTAAAATGATTATGAAAATAGAAAAATAAAATATATTATGTGTAAAAGTAAAATGGTGGTAAATAAATACTGGATGGGCGGTTACTCGTGCCACTATGAAATATACGCACAAAAGACCATCCAACGATGATAATCAAGCATTAAAAGCAATTAGAACGTTGAAGAACAACCCCAACTTACGTTTCCTTAAGGCGGATAAAACAAATGAAATTGTCATAATGAACAACGATGATTTCATAAACCGGGCAGACGCTACCTTGAATCACTTTCATGTACGCTTGTCAACAAAGACCCTTTACCCAAGCTTATCCGAACTATGGCCGAATTGAAGAAATCTCCTGCAATATACACATCGTTGAAATACGCCTTGAAACTTCCTAGGCACTACGGCATGCCTGGGATTTTCTTCACTGACAAAACCCACAAGCCTTTGGATCCAACTCCCTTCCGGCCACTTGTTTCTGAAAGATGTGCGCCAACGTTCTACTTAGAGAAGGAACTATCAAAAATCTTAAAAGAAGTTTTCAGAGTAACCTTTGTTCCATTTCATCATCATCTCTTCAAGCAAAAAGGCGCCTGGAGGACGTACCTATCGATACCAACTCCAAAATGTTGACGTTCAACGTCGATAACCTATAATACCCCAATGCACCAGTTGATCAAGCATTGGACATCATCCAAAGAGCGTTAACCGATTCCAAAAAATATACAACCGAAGAGGTTAGCTCCATCATCACCTCTGCAATCTTCCTTGTCACAAACAACAACTTTTTCCAGTTTAATGGAAAAACGTACAGACAAATCGATGGAGTCCCCATGAGATCTCCAATGTTTGGTGACATAGCGGAAAACGTCTTAAGAAATATGGAAAATATTATCCTCTCTCCTCACACAAATAACCTCAGGTGCATAAGATATGTAGACGATTTAATATTCATGTATAATAGCATTCTTATTAATATTCCTAGTATACTTGACCAACTCAACAATTTTTACCCTACTATAAAATTCACCACTCAAACAGAGGATCAAAACCAATCTATTCCGTTTCTAGACTTACTTATCTTTAGATCTAAGTCCTGCCTGAATTCTTCAGTTTTTCACAAACCCGCTGAGTTACCATCTTTCCCGTTGTACAAGTCTTCACAACCTAAATTACACATAGAGGCAGCTATATTTTCACACGTACGTAGGGCATATGCCATATGCAGCAATAGACAACTGTTCGATGAAGAAATCAAAGTCATTTCACAAAAAGCGCTTCACTCTGGTATACCTACTCGAAGACTCACTAACATTTTTAATAGACTCCACAGAGAAGCCTCCCCAATTTTCACCTCCGTTCTTTCCACCTATTATCAACCATTTAAATACATTGGCACTTGCTCTTTTTGCCTTATTATTTTTTCCTCGATTAAAAGCACCTTAAAAAAGCATAACCTTGCCTTCGCATACAAACGCAATCACAACATCTTGGACCTCCTTAAAAAGGATAGGGACCCCCTTAACACTACTGAAAAGGCAGAAGTTTATACCATACCCATACTCGACAACACAGCCGACACTTAAACTCATTACATTGGTAGCACACTCAGACCACTACACACCAGGATAAAAGAACATAAGGCTGACATTAGATGTAACAGAAATAACACTAGCCTCACACAGTTCGTACACACAAACGAAGCCGTCCCATTGTTTTAGTATACCAAAATACTAGCCCCAGCCGGAAAAAGTGAGAAAAGTTTAAGGTTTAGAGAGGTTATAGAGATGTTTCGCCAACTTTCATTTATTTGTAATGCCGAATAACCCATCCACATCAGCAATGCTTGGCAATACTTATTTAAAACCCTGCCTTGACTCCAACTATAACATTATTTATTTACCACCATTTTACTTTTACACACTATACATTTTATATTTCTATTTCCATAATTCATTTTACCATCAAATATAATGGTCTTTAAGTTTTTTACAGCGGCACATTGATCTTTATACCTGCACGCATCACGATTGTTTACTTTATTTTAAATGTTTGTATTCGATGTTCGATATAATTTTCATTCCTCATCTGATGATGGCTGTCCAGTGAAACAGCCGAAAGCTTGGCTAATGTAATAAAAATAACTTTTTACTCGCTTTACTTTGTTTTGTACATATATCGTATTAGGATTATAACCATTAAAGTAGCTAAACTGGAAGATGAAAAATGCAATTTGATTCATAGCTACAAAGGTAAAGTTATGATTATAAACAAATACAGAGCGAATAAGGGGTGGGGCTAATGACATACTCTAAATACTTTAATTAGGCAGAAATAGGTGAAAATAAAATTATCGAAGTAGAAGTACGAAATTGGTTGTGCCTAATGCAAATACTAAAAGCCCTTGGAAAGCAAATTGCAAAACTCGCCATGACTTAAAATATATTAGAAAATAATAGAACAATTAGACCATTTCATTTTGTATTACAGAAAGAATATTGCATAATATTAGGTAACATAATAGTATGAGCTAATACAAATGGAAATATACGTGCATGTTGAAACAAAGAATGTAAATGTTGTTAATGAAAATTAAGAACATATTTATTAATTGGGTTGAAAAAGGGATCAGGGAACATAAAATTGCGGAAAATATATGTATTATTTACTGATATTTTCTATGAAGAGAAAAAACACTTATAAAAAAATAATTTAAGCAAAGCGATATGAAAACTTATAAATGCGGTCAATAAGTTACACGGGAGTCAAAAGTATAAAATAAGCATTAATATAAAAATAAATAAATTTCGTAAAAATGTTTTCGGACACACTTTGAATCATTTATCGGTACACGACATTTTTATTAGAAATTCAATATTGTATTAAAGTGCTATGCTTTTGAAATTAAGATATCAGCGAAAGTTGGAACTTTAGAACAAATTGTAAATTTCCAAAATGTTCGGGTTTTCCTGAAAGCTATACAGAGGAATCGATAATATTTCAGGCCATAATAAGGTAGTGTTTTATAAAATAAATTTTAGACTAGCTGCAGATATGAAGCGTATTATTTAAATCAAGGACGCCCACCGCATAAAAAAAAAATTACCGTTTTGTATGAAAGTTACCAAATTAGTTGAAGTGGAGTATATATATATATATATATACATACACACATACTTTAAATTTTAAATTAATGCCGTAGTTATCCACAAATTCTTCCTTTAGAGAATTTTTGTATTTTCCATTACTTAAGAAATTGTACATTTTTGAATTTAATTTATCATTTTACAATTCATGAAAATCTGTGTATATACACAAGCGTTAATTTTTCCATAACGTAGGCAATTATATTTTTTAACATAGTTTACTGAAATAATTTTAAATTCTTGTGAACAATAAATTTATCAATATATAGTAAAAATTCGATTTTATGTTATAATATGTACAATATTGTATATATTATAACAAGTTTGTATAATATATTTAACCCCTGGAATAAAGTTTGGAATCAACACCTATAGTCTACAAAATTTCACAAAAATTGATAAGTATTTTAAAGAAAATAAATTTATTAAACCGAATTGGTGTATTTCCAAATCTATACATCGTTTCTGAAATTTGTATGTAAAAAGGTCATTTAAATTAGCAGTATTTTTTAAATTATTTAATTTTAACTAACAACACCGTGAGAAAAAAGTATGGAATCATTTGAAGTATGGGGAAAAAAGTATGAAATCAAAGGCTTGTTTATGCAAATTCTAAGTGAGCAAATGATGTTATGATTATGTAATATGCATGGTTGAATTCTGAGTGGAGGTAAATATATATATATATATAGAAAACCAGCAGCATTTGCTTTTGTTTGTTTGTTTGGATTTTTATGGCGCAAGAGCATCTGGGCTATACTGCGCCAAATTGCTTCTATATCGTTAGCTAGTAAAGAAAAATGGCACCGATAAAATAGCTCGATGTTCAAGTTAAGAAAAGAATAATGAAATGGTGAGCAGAAGAAAAAACTCAGCGAGAAGTTGCAAAGACGTTTTCTTGTTCTCAATTCGCCATTTCAAAAATTTGGAAAAAGAGTAAAGAAACGAAAAGCGTGATAAACATTCATCCTTTTGGCAGGCCTCGTGCAACTTTTACTAGTCAGGATCAATCTCTAAGGAAAATATGTAAAAGTATGATATTTTCGACGTCAAAACCAATAAATGATCAATGGAAAAAAAATATCTAAAGCTGACGTTTGTAATAAAACAGATAGGAAAACGCCTATGGGGTATGGGTTTTCGCTTCTGTAAGGCCAAGGCTAAACCTAAACTTAAGAACCAAATATAAACGAGCTAGATTAAAATGGGGGAAAACGAAGGAAAAATTCGACTGGTCTGGTCTGGAGCGCAGTGATATTTAGTAACGAGTCAAGAATATGCACTGGTAGTGGTGATGACAGTGAAACATTTGTTTGGCGTCTAAAAGGCGAAACTATGAATAAAGATTGTATGAAGTTCCGCAAAAAGTTTCCTACATCTTTTAAGATCTTGGGGGGAGGGTGGGGGGAGTATATCGTTAGAAGGTCCAAGTAATTTATGTATAGTAAGTGGAACTACGAATTCGGAAGCCTGCATCGAGATTTTAAACGCCTTTCCCATTCCAACAGTCGAGTATCGGTTTGAGTATGAGGAAGTTACCTTAATGGACGACAATGCCTCGTGTCATAGGTTTCGTTCTGGTAAAAATTACTTTTCGGAGACAAACTACAAGACATTGGACTGGCAGGCTTGCAGTCCGAATTTAAACCTAATTGAAAATCTGCGGTGGAAACTTAAATAACTTGTCATGAAGCAGCAAGCAATAAATAAAAAAACATTAAAAACTGCTATTAAGATCGTATGAGACAAAATCGATCGAGATGGCTACAGAAAACTTGCGAAGTCCATGCCAGAGAGAATTCATGCTGTAATCAAGGCCCCTGGAGAACATACGTGATACTAATCAAATAAACTTTAATATGATTCCATACTTTTTTCCTGTACTTCACGTGATTCCATATTTTTTTCTCACCGTGTTGTTAGTTAAGATTAAATAATTAAAAAAATACTGTTGATTTAAATGATCTTTTTACATGTAAATTTCAAAAACTATATATATTTTTGGAAATACACCAATTCGGTTTAATAAATTTATTTTCCTTAGAATACCTTGTCGATTTTGGTGAAATTTTATAGATCATAGGTGTTGATTCCAAACTTTTTTCCAGGGGTTACATGAATTTGGAAAATAGAGGGAAAAAAATAAAATTAAAAATCATAAAAATGAAGTCGAAACAAAATTATACATTTGTAAATTTGTTGTGAAAATTGGAGATTTCTTTCTAAGATACTATTTTAATGATTTCAAGATCAGATATTACTTGCTAGAATTTAGACAGTAGAAAAATACTTAATATTAGTATTATTGAGAAAGTAAATTGTATAATTTTATGATTGGAGAAAGCTAGCTTTACGTTTAGAAACATATTTTAAATGCCTTATTTGCCATTTGCAACAACCATATTAACAAAAGAACTCTGGATGGCATTGGGAATTTTCTAAATATTTGGAATTATTAAATAATTTTAAATCTTTCAGAACTTCATATAATAATTTTATTCATATTTCATAATTTCTTTGGATCATTTGCTTAAGTTTGGTTATCTAGATATCCAGAAAAAGTTTCAATGGTCTTAATCTGATAATAAAGGTCACTGAGATCTTTAACATCATGCATTTCAGTATAGGTTGATATTATCCTCTGAAATTTTATTCTAACCATAGCTTAAAATAGTGATGTTGATAGATCATAGACATATCTAACAAGGGATGTTTGAAAATTAAATACGCTCTTTCCCCCCCACTCTTCATTTCTTTCTTTACTATGAATAATACCACGTATACAATGACTGGATCTCTTGTGTTTGACTAGCATTCGTTTTATCAGTACAAGTTTTGTTTAACCATTATGAGAGTAAAAAATTAATCAATAGTTTAATATCCATTAATTACTAAGTTTAGGTGTAAATACTCTGAGAGGATTTATACTGATATTAATGTTCGAAAATTTTATTAAGCAGTGGCCATCTTTTTAATCAAAGCTGAATTTATGTATAACCTCACCAAAGCCCTTTGCGAGAATATGTCAAGTGTATTTAGTGTAAAACGAGAAGAATATTTATTATGTCAAGCCAGTGGGTTGTATCCAACAAAAAAGTTGGACCCCTAAAATAGAATTATATTCTATAAAACTGTATTTCATAATTTCATATAAACTTTTTTAATTATTAGATTGCAGAATGTTAAAAATTAAATTAAAATACCATTATACGAATTTTGTACTTTGCTATATTACTTAACTAAACGATTTTCTTTAAATAATAATTTCCAATTTTTTCTACATTGAAAACGTGGTTATTTAGTTCAGTGAGCATTTTAAACTTTTTAAACGCAAAACGTTTATTTAAATCTAATCAGAAAGCAATGAAAGGTACAAAAACCGTTATATTTGATGATTCTCAATGCAGAACAAAATTTCAAGAAAAGTTCAGAGATTGCATCCACTTTTCTAGTCTACCTTTCTTTTAATCTTTTAATAAGAAACGAATTCGTTAAAAAATTTGTAACAACTTTTAGTAGAAAAATAGAAAACGTTATTATAATTCCGCAAATACAGATAAGTATAACTTCACACAACACTTTGAAGTGGCTCTAACGGTTGAAAATTATTCATAATTAATTGCTACCCCACCAAAGAGAGAGAGACAAAGAGAGAATTCGTTCTCCAAAGATATTTTATTTGGGGACGAATATGGACAAAATACAAAACAAAGGCTAACTTAAAAAAAGAGAGAAAATTAAATAGGCCATATTTGCTTAATTCAAGTAGTAATATAAAAGTAGTATATTACTACTATATATATATATATATATATATATATAAGTAGTAGTAATATAAAGTAATATAAAAGTAGACATGTATTTGATGTCTCAAATAACCAAGGTTCGATAAATCACGCAACCTATGCTTGCCAGAAAGTAACGGTACTCGCTCGCCTCAATGAGAAACCTAAGAACCTAGTAGGAAAAAAGTTTTTCATTCTTGATCTGCAAAAACCTAGTTGTCAATGGGGCGATCGGATTTCTTCAGCCCTGCAAATAATAATCGTTGCGCCTTCATAATGAAATTTGCATTGCAGTTTAAGAAAAATGTAGTATCACATGGACTACATCCTAAATACGTGTCAACTGGAATTTCGAATTCCAAACAACTTCCGTGTCTATAAATGTTTTTGCAGTTTTGAGAATTACAATTTTTAAAATTAATGAACCAAAAAAGTTCACTATTATTTATATAGATTCTTAATTTTTTCGCAAAACAATATTTTAAATTTACGTCGAAATCGACCACTATGATGGTTGTCATATTATGTATGATTATAAAGCAAAGACGTTCAAATTTATTTCACAAATCTAGAAGAAAATATGTAGCCCTTCTTAACGAAACTATCGTTGCTCCTTTAAAAATATTAAAACTTTAATGTATTGAACGTATATGGCGTGATAATGGCATTTTTTTCTCTTGTCAAATTACGCAACTTTTTGTTATGTCATACTCATTGAAATAAAAATATTTATTTTGACAGTTTGTAGTGGGCACCGGTCCGAGTTCTACCCCACAAGGTTCATCCTCTACTTCGTCTTCGGCTTCCTACGAAAGATCCTGCGGTACCCCTGACGCAACTGCCGTCGCTGCTACGACGTATGATGCCCGATTGCTGTCATCCCGGCTCGCCGCAGTATCAACGGGCCTCTACGGTGGAAGCACCGGCGGTTACCCTGCGGCGGCAGCGCCCGTAGTAGATCAAACAGTCACCGCTTCGCCTTACCCAAGCCTCGAACCCACGTCGCCTTTTTATCCAGCCTTGGTACGTTATAAGTTGTAATTATTTTGTTAGAGCGAAACGTACACGAAGTTCATATTATGGCTAGGAAAGTACTGCAGAAAACATATATTTTTTATCAACAAATGTAGTATCTTTTTTGATTTATAAATTCAAATGTATAGTGATATTTTCAAAAGAATGTTTTAAGTAAAGGGAGAAATAAATTCAGAAGATTTAACGTAAAATCATTAAACATATATAAAATTTATAAAAATTGAGCCAAATTAATGAACATAAAACAGTGATTTTATATGAGTTGAAAACAAATTAGTGACTTAAAAACACGTTTAAAGGCCATGAAGTGATTTGCAGATACAATAAATGTTTGCGTCGTTCTCAAGAGAAGTAATCTACGAATCGTTAATTTTTGCGTGGCAAATATAGCTTGTTTAGTTAATTATCTAATTCTTGGAACGACGAGGAAATATTTTCGCACGCCAGTTCGGAAAAGTTGAAGGCCATAAAGGCAATAACAATCGAATTTTTTGGCGGATTTTAAAACGAATAGAGAGCATTCAACATCGCGTTTTCCATTAGCTTAGCATAGTTGATGCATGCACGCAAAAACGCAACATCCTCGAATATTCATTATTGGACTTACATGTCGTTCTCAATGACGACAAGTTCCCATACGACATGCCACTCATTTATACGCAAATGATTGGCCCCGTTACCAATTTGGAAGCACGAAACCCTTTAGCGCGCACACACACAACAGGGAAAAGGGAAAAGAGATACGTATGCATTATATTGACTCTCCAATATGCGCGGTCGATTTCTGCGCTTTTTACTCTGTGAAATTTCTCGCATTTCGTTAAGCTTTGTTCAGCCACGCTTCGCTATAGGCTAACAAAAGTTTTGGTAGGCTGGAATTGGTCACGAATTCATTTTTATTGGCTGTCAGCGAGCACGTGATGCTGTGGCTGTCGTTTTGCATTAACATGTCCATAAGCGATGGAGCAGTTCCATTTCATGGTATAAATTTAAGGCTACAAATCAAATGCATGTCCTAAATATATAAACAAATCAATAAATACTCCTAATAACAAGAGTAGTGACATGGCGACAACTTTTCCATTTTTTAAGTTAATATAACCAGGGTGGTATTCTATCCTTTGCTATTGCATGAAGTCAATATATATATATATATATATATATCGAGTCATGGGCTGTTTATTATTTTTTTCCCACAAAACAATGACCATTGAAATACGTTTATTTTTAATTTCAGAATACAGCGTATGCAATGAAGGAAACTGCAGACCCATGGCGCACCATTCCGCAATCTGCACCTTATTATTATGACCCGACCCTAGCAGCGTACGGGTAAGATGGTGCATTGAAATTTTATAAAATTTGATTTTAAATTAAATGTTTTCCATATTCTTACCGGCGTTTTTAAAATTTTTAGTTGAATTAGAAATTTGTGCACTTTATTGGTAATGCTTCAGACCAGCGGTTCTTCAACTGTAGTCCGCGATCCCCAGGGGGTCCGCGAGACCCTCCCAGTGTTCCACAAAGATTCGAAAAAATACCGAAACAAGAGCATTTGCTCTTTAATGCTAAGAATAAATTATGAGGGAACGAAAAATTCTTTCCTTAAATAGTGAAAATTAGTGATGAAACACTAGAAATAAATATATATGATGAAAATTCCGGGCTTTAAACTTTGAGTTAATTCTTGGGGGTCCGCGGTATTGGAAAGTTAAAGAATCGCTGCGTTAGACGATACCTTATTTCGGTGTTAAGGCCACTTTCAAGTATTTTGCGCTTGAAGTTGTGGCTGCCGCTAGGAGAAATAAGAAACATTTAAACCATAAAGCTGCGAACTTGAAACGCTTTAATTTTCTCCACCTTTCTATTTAAAAAACAGCTAAGTACTTTTTCATTGATTTATTATTTCTTCTTTAACAACGAAAGAGTATGCAGATAACTATAGAAATCTCGAGTAAACAATATAAGGATGTAGGATACTATTACCCTTCTCAGGGCTAACACAATTGCCAAATAATGATCAAAACACAACGCGACCTGGGCGAGTTTTTGTGAGTTTTTCATGTGTTTTTTTTATTACGGTTAATAAATTTGACACCCACGGTTAAGCAAGAGCTTCTTTTCTGGTATAGGAGAAAAGGAGCCTGGAGAAAGAGTCCTGGAGTCGAACTAGGGTCACTCCATTGAGACCTACTACAGCTCTTTTTCTTCTTTGTACAGGAAGGAAAAGAGAAATCGTACCCCGTCCTAGAGTCGAACTAGGATCCCGCTGTTGAACTTACAGGTTGGTGTCAAATTTAATAACCGCAATAAACAATATAAGGACCTAAAATATCGATATGATTAAAAAAATGAATACAAGTGATTCAAATATAGGTAAGTTATTAGAGCAAGGTTTTGCAATTCCGTATGTGCCTTCCACATACACGCCACCTTGAATGAAATGTCCGATTAATAACGGGTTTTTGGTGGCACACTGAACTAATAAAATGGAAAAACAAAGTTATACATGAGATTTATTTATGCAGCTAATATGCTGTTATAAAACGTTGTAAGGCAACGTTATAAAACGTTGTAAGGCAACGTTATAAAACGTTGGATTAAAAACGTTGCTAATAGTCAGCATCGAACATGGGAATTTCTATTTATGTATATGATGTTGGTTGTAGTTGTCAGCATCGGATAGAAATTTATTTGGATTAGTGAGGAATTCAATGTATTGGTGGTATCGTTTCTAACTCGGAGATATAAGAGGTTTTTCCAAATGGATGAAATATAATTATTTATTAGATTCATTAACTGCAAAGTTGATGTTTGATAGGATGTGAAATGCTTCAAATAATTCATCCCGGATTCTGACAGCTGAGGCGTATACCCCTTTCCATGCTAATGTGGCCAAATTTATACTGGCCAAACACTAAGCGCGCTTTGTCTCAGATTAAAAAAAACATGAAGCATATGTCAGAAAATAAAAATTTCATAAATCAGCTTGACAAAACATTCATGGAAATTCTGGCACAAGTTCTTATTCTCCAATGCACATACTGTGTATTAAAGCGGTTAACTTAATGCTTGATCTCGACTTCTTCGTTGCATTTCATACATTACCAAACATCAACAGTTAAAGAAAAATTCCCGAATAATTTAATCTCGCTCACTCGGAAAAAAGCTCTTGTGTCTCACGGTTAGAGATGACACAATCTATGCACTGAATTACTCGCTAACCCAAACAAGTTTCTAACCGGTGCAATGGAAACTCCAATAAACACCCCGGAGATAAAAATAAGTCACCATTCTCTGATGATGCTAATCGCCTACCACAATAAAAGCTATTAGTAAGGTTTTTAACCCAACATTTTATAAATTAACTGCACCGATACATTTTATGTAAGTTCGTTTTCATTGGTCGATTAACGTTGGGATATATGATTTCCCATGGTATCTATCTAGATACATAAAACATTGAGATCGAAAGCAAGGAGCTCTCAATGAGTTAGACTAAGCTCAATCTGCAATGTCAGAAATAGCTGCAGGACTGATAACATGCCGATAGTATACTGCAAGGTTAACCACATATAGTGCTGTTACAAGGCAGTAGTCGAAATAAATTTCATGAATGGTCTTATAGGGAATACAATTTCGCAGTGTTGTTTCAAATTCATTTAAGGGGTAACATACCTCTTCCGGCTTAAAAAAATTATTTTTTTTTTTATTTTTTTTAAATGAAAGAACAAACCTTTCTGAAAATTTTGATACCTATCTCGTCCTTAAAATTGAAGTTGAACCCGAGTTATAAAAAAATTACGGAAATAGTCATTTCGAAAATCGTTGTTAAAGGGACGCTGAAACGCAATGTTTACATTTAGTGTTTTAGTGTTTTCATGTTTAGCACTTAAAAAAATAAAGAATTTTAAATGGGAAAAGTGGCTGCACGTACTCACTCAAACATGCTAATTTAGGAATGGCAGCACGGCGAAAGAAGTAAACTACTTTACTCGTCTTATATTTTGTAAATAAATACTGTTTATCGTTTTGAGTGCAGGCGTATTTGAATGCTGTGCTATTTCATTTTACGTTTGTTTTTCAACCAATTTAATAATTTTTTTAAAATCATTATGGATATGTTAAAAATAATATTAATAATAAAGAAATGAGTTTCTAGTGTTCGACCTAAAATGTGGAAATTCCAAGGCAATATGTACATAAGAAATGTTGAAATGCCGTCCAGTAAAAAATGGGAAATGGTCTAAGAGAAAATTAAATCTTCTGCCGATGAGACCTTCCAAGGATATCAAATTATAAAGATTTGATGTTTGAAACCTTTGAACAATTCATGTCGTGCAAAACATGAGGTGGATATATTTTTTACTGAAGAAAATGTAAGTATATTGTCACTGAAATTTATATTGAACTGTTGTGCTTGTGGACCTATAGCTTGTATCCAAAGTTAAAATCTATTGGTTTTAAAAACAATGTAGCAGAAATAAACCTTCGTTTCTTGTATGCCATAAGATTCGTGGGCCAGGGATTATCTGGAATGAACATGTTTTGTGCAGTCGTGGATTTACTACCTTCAAATACGGAAGCTTCTTACGACAAACATTTTAAATATCTTGATATGGCCAAGTCTGAGGTTGTGTAAAATTCAGCGAAGAAATCTGCAAGAGATGAAGTTGCTCTTACTGGATCCTCGGATATGATAGTGAGGACGGAACTTGGAAGTGTACTTTTTTATGAACAAAAGGTATAGCGATTGGAGACGAAAGTGTAAAAGTAATCGACAAAGAAGTTATGCCCTCATTTGTAAAAAATTAAATTCGTGTGCGGAAGTTCATCAAGGCTCGAAAACTTTGCACGAAAAAGAATGTGAAAAAATCACAGTGCTTCAGCTAACAGTATGGAGGTTGTCGGAATGTGTCGAATATTCAAGTGTGCAGAGAAATTGCAAAAAGCTAAATATATGTCAGATATATCGGACGTGGTGATGCAAAAACATTTGTTGGTAAAGGAATTACTCCATATGTGTGAATATTAAAAAAAAAAACGAATATGTTGACCATATTCAAAAACGAACAGGAGCTAGGTTACTAAAAATCAAGCAAAATATTATGGGCAAGAAATTGGAGGGCGCCAAAACTTTTGATGGTAAAGGTAGATTAACCGATAGAGAAACAAACGTGGCTTATATTATGGTAATGCCAGAACAGAACACAGCGATAATTTAAATGGCATACTCAAATCAATATAGGCTATGTTTTTCCATACAGGTGCTGATGACAACAACCTAACACGTAAATTTTGTCCCAAATGAAACGAATTATGGTCTGGTTACTAATGTGCTGCTATTGCGGAAAATAAACCATCTTCGCATCATGAACATTTTTTACTTAAATCAGTCATGAAGAGAATAAAACCAATTTTAAATGACCGTTCTCGTCCCAAATTGTTATCTTGTTGTTTAGGGGTGGGGAAATATAATATCCAAATGAACCGTTGAATTTATTAATTTGGAAGTTCTGTCCGAAGTCATCTGGTTCAGGTAGGCGAATCGTAAACACTGCTACCCGTGAAGCAGTTATACAATTTAATGAAGGTGGAAAAGGGCGATTGTTCACCATGGAAGCTTGTGAAATCAATCCTGGCTTATATGCTGCACATGCCACGAAAATAATGGACGAAAAGTGAATATCATATTCTGTTCATCGTACCAAAAGTGCTATAAAAACTTGTCGTCAGGTGAAAAGTTAACAAAAGTTACAGAAAAATAAAACTACAGTATCTAAAAGTGGTCCCATATACTCTGCTGGGGCATTCTAAATGGATTTATGAAGGTGTGTTATTCTATATAGATAATAACTTCAAAGTTTGCCGAAGAATTTTTCGTTAAACGTGTTTTTCTCGAGACTGTATATTCCAGCCTTGCGCACAAGATATTTACAAAATCATTTGTGCTATTGCAATGAAATATGTCATGCTCTTGTAATGATACATGATCAACAAAAGGATGAAACATGTAAGAAATTAAACATTTTGATATATATTAAAAAATAATAGACATAAAACAAACATCGTATTTTGATCTCCGCTCCAAGACTGCTGCGGAAACTTGTAATCAGGTGGAAAGCTAACAGAAGTTGCAAAAAAATTAAAACGATAAGATCCAAGGAAGGTTCCACATACTTTTCTGTTGTATTCTAAGCAGGTTTATGAAGGTAGGTTGATGCTAATAGATAATGACTCCAATGTTAACAAATATTTTTCTTTAAACGTGTTTTTCTCAAAATAGTAAATTTTGGTCTTGCGCGCATGGTATTTAAAAAACTTTTTATACTAGGGTAATAAAAATTGGCACATTCTTGTAACCATACATGAAAAGGCGAAAAAAATAAGAGATTAAATGATAATATTTTTATCTAGATGCATTTTAATATTGAAAAAATGGCAAATTTTAAAAGTTTTATTTTTTATTGTTTTAAAAAATATTAAGTATCATTATTTTCTTAAGATTTTTCGTTAGTTGAATGCTATACTCATTATTTATCATTTAGCACATTACTTTTGGTAATTAGATAATAACAACCAATTATATTATGCGCGCAAAATGGTATTAAAAATTTTAACGAGCAAAATCTAGTATAATATTTTGATTTATTATAAAAAAATAGCAATATGTAAATAAAATTTTGTTAATGATTTTAGTAAGCTCATAATACAATAATCCTATGTGCAAATTTTTATTTTTGGATATGTGTTATTTTAAAAGTTATAGAATGTTGAACTTCAGCCTATCAGAAGGCATTTCGTAACACTCATGGAGTATGTTCCCTCTTAAATAAGAACACAGAGTATTCATCTATCGCACATCATGCTGGCTGCATCGTACAATTATCCTTGATGTTCTGTAGATGTGACGCTATATGATGACCTTAAAATTGTGTTGGTGGCACTATCTACAAACTATCGTTTGTTCACCATCGCGCCTTAAGCAAACTCTGAATGAAATCGAAATGTTTTCCAATTGGAATGTCCAATGATATCGAATATTGTGTAGATTAGGCTTAGAGTTGGTGTTGCTGTGTTACTGGCATGCTTGTTGTCTATACTAGAAGCCAACTTCATGGAAAGGAAAGTTTATAGACAAATTACTTATCGCTGTCGGGGTTGGTTCCCTAGGCTTTAAGAGATGTGAATTCCTCGGAAAATTGTAGGACCTGGCTTTACTGTTCTTGCTCCGTAAAACAAACAATCATGCAATGGATGCGTGAACAGTTTTACTACCTTTGTGCTGTAGGGAAACTTTAATACCACTTGCGATAGAAAAGACTGAGTTACTCCCTTGTTGTGTGTATATATTTGCTCCCCAGTTCCTCTCCCTACTCCGTTTGAAGTTAATGCAACATACAAAATAAAGTGCTGACGTTATGGCCTAAATCAGAAATTTTCAGCCGCTTTCAATTCGCGATGTACTGAATAAGGCACTGAAAGTATTGCAGCATATTTAACACGTCGCTAAAATTGTCACGACACACAACCGGTTTTTGAGGAAAAATCTTACAATTTAAATGATTGTGTAGAAATGTAATTTAAAAAAGAAATCCTATGACACATTTCATTGCATAAGCCCGACTCGATAAATTACTGGTTGTGGTGGACGGGAGGGGGTTTCCGAAATTGTAAATCGAATGGCGTGCCATTTTCAAAAGATTTAAATCCAATTTAAATTTCATTTAGCCAGATTATATGGCTAGAAAACATACTTCCATATTTTCTATGAACTTATCACAGATAAACCGAAGAATTTTCTTTTATCAAAGAGTCAGTTTTAAATGCTCTTAAACAACGCTACTTGAGTTATTGTCAGTTGTGTCAAATTTGATCAAAGCAAAGAATATTATTCTTTTTTGAAGCATAATAGATAGTCCGAGGTGTACATTTTTATGAATGTACAATAATAAAAAACTTGAAGAATTAATAACGAAAAACATAATTTAATCATATATTTGTATGAGTATTTTCCCGCCAGAAAATATGTTAAAAATATTAGAGGTTCACGAAATCCGAAGTTAAATTTTGGGGGTTCATAAAGTGCATTGAACCCACCAAGTCGGCACCTATGCTTATTGGCTTTAAAAAAGCATTAATTTTAATTCTTATTTTCTTTTTCCTTCTTTCCGATCGCCTTTAAACACTAGCGGCAAATTTGTTGACTATTCGTAGTACACGTAGGTGCCGAGGTACAGTGGTTGAGAACGTCCAGCCTAAATGATTGGCAGCAGTACGTAGTGGCAATGTAATGCCCTTCATTTGCACGCTTTTATCTCTCTCGATGTCAATCAAATACTGATATACTTCACCTCGTTGTTACAGGGGCATACAGCGTAAGCATCCTGTGAACTTTGGTGTTTTACAAGGCGACAATGTGTTATTCGGCTTGGCCAATTTGTGCCAATCACCACGACACTCACGTGAAAATTTATAGTGGGAATTTCGAATAGTCTGAAATGAAAAATTTTCACAAGTTTTTAAAAATGATGGATTTCTGGTGAAGGGTAGAAACAATGTCATTAACTTTTAAGGTAAATTATTAAAATGTATTGCACAAAAAGAAGTCAATCAGCATTGATTCCATTTGTAAATTTCAGGTTAAATACACTGACTAACTCATCAAGAATTCAAGTGCACGAGCATTTTATTAAGTAAAATGTTCAACACCGGATTTAATGATTTACTAATTAATAGGATTCAATAGTTTACTAATCAATAGGCTTTAATAATTTACTAATTAATTTGATTTAATAATTTACTAA
>QLNU02015270.1:125265493-125293249 GCA_006491805.2 Dysdera silvatica
AAACTAGATGGGTGGATGAAATAAGAAAAGAGGTTGGGGTGACGTGGAAACGAATGGCCCAGGATAGACTTGTGTGGAAAGCATTTGGAGAGACCTTCATCCAGCAGTGGATAGATAATGGTTGAATATGATGATGATGATGATGATGATAATAACATGATACACTATAGTAATAAAGTGATTACTTATAGATAATTTATTTCTATTTAGAAAAAGAAATCCAAGAAATTCGATTAACTTGATTTTGGACTTGTTTATAGAACATTTTCCTCTGCTTTTTCAAGAAGTTGAAACGAATTGATTTCTGCGTTAGATGAGAAAATATACCTGCGAAGGACATTTAAAACATTACTAGCTTCTTCGAAACTTGGAGGAGGGTAGGCATCGTTTGTCCGAAGTTGCGTAGTCCAATGTATCTTCATCTGAATCAACCAGATTTCCTTTTATGACCTTATCATAAATTTGGTCCAAACTTCTTAATTCGGTTACTAAAAATTTAAGGCAAAACGTCGGTAAAAGAATGGAGTTGTTAATTTGAAGTACGTTAACACTGTGAAGCATTTTCCGGACACACAAAATACGGCCGTTAAACCGAAAGATTTGTTAATTAAAAAGACAGTATTGGGAGAAATTACACTGTGCATACACATAGAACGTCGACGTTTCGGATAACTTGACTTTTGTCAAGATTTTATTTGGTCAAATGTATTGTGCTCTGGAGAAAAGCTTACTAATTCGACATCACAATCATAAAACGAGTGCCAGTTAATAATAAGCCAACCATAATAAGTCAATAAGAATTTTTTTATCTCCGCATTTTTCTCCAATGAAAATTCTATTATCCTAACTTTTTAGATAGTTTATATTCAATGATAAAAACGAACAAACCACAATTCAGGTTCATGTTTTGCATGTTCCATCTATTTGCACAAATTTTAATTACCAGCAATCCTTAGCTTTTAACTGAAATTAAATAATTTCAACCTTCCTGACATTTTATGTGATTCTTTTAATCATGAAATCATTTTTAATTTTTTTTATCTAATATTGGTTTTTCCAATCCCATCTTATTTTATTCAATTGTTTAGTTTCAATACACATTTAATACATTTTTTGCCATTACAGTTTTAATATATATCCATGAAGATTTTCACGGCGTTTATTAATATACAATACATTATAGAGCTTCGCGAGATATTCCTCCGTGTGTGTTTATTAAAAACACATGTGTTTTTAATAAACAGACGCGGTATTTTGTTTTGTCTTTGAACGTATTAAGAGACAGTGTTTATTACGAACCAGTTTATTCATACATCGCAGTAAGTGATGATTTACTATGTAATTTAATATAAAAAAATCTTAAAAACTCTTCGTAATAAAGTAAGAAATATTTAGCAAATTAGCTTTATATTCTTTAGAAATTTAAACTAATTTGTGAGAAGCTTTTTTTTTAAATTTCTCCTCTTCTCGATAACACAGCATAAATCGCCACCTATGTCGATTAGTTGAGCCTGTTTTCTTGGTTTCTCTTTATTTTTTCTAACAGGTGAATAGCATTTTGTGAACCGCGGCTCTAAAAAGGGGGATTTTTAATATTTTATTGTGCCCCGAGGAGTACTAGATATCTGACCATAAAACGACTTTAAGATTTTATTTTTCGGCGTACAAAATTCATTTCTTACTGATTTATTTTTTTTGCAAAGTAGGTGGTACATCGAGTTAAGTCTAATTTAGAAATTTGGTTGTTTGCGTCTGCCGAAAAAGAAGCTTAATTTGGAATTACAAAAAAAAAAAAAAAAGATTGCCTTTCCACAAAACGCAAGATTCCCTTCAGGCTAGAGGTCTAATTTAACTTTAGTTTAGGCTTAACCGGCATAAAGCTTGTTCTGCACATGATCCCCTTGAGTACATGTATTTCTTGGAATGTCTAGATCCTTCGTGGTGGTACCTAATGTGTTCTTCCCTAGAAATACTTACTCTCTCTCATCTCTTCTATCAAAATGGCGTCCGATAATTTTACATGACTGCTCGGTTTCTTTTGAGCAATGACGCGACTTCTCTCAGTCAGGTCTTCATAACGTCGATGTGCGAAACATCTTCACAATTTATTAACGCAACGTAGTCGAAAAACAAATTAGATTTGTCCATCTGTGTAACTGACGCTCCTTATATCAGATCCTGAATGCACCCCTATTCATACATTCCAGAAACGCCGGGTATACTTATTGGAAATAAATTTTCAATAATTTGCTTATGTGGCCGAAAAGCAATTTCCCACCGAGTTTCGAGGTTGCACTACGTTCTTTAGAAGTTCGCCGCTACCTAACCCGCCCTAATTCCCCGCAACAGAAAACGATATAACACAGACCTACAAATGACATCAAGTTTTGCAAACATTTTATTTCGTTTTGAAAAATCTCACGATATAGAAAGATCGGTGTAAACTAGAGATGGACGAAGTCGTTCCTTAACAGAGCCAATGAACTTTTTGGCCCATCTCTAAGAGACAGGCAAAATCATCACACTGATTCGGTTAGTAACCGATGTTTCACATCTCTAGTATCAACCATTCAATAAATCTCTCAACTGAGTTAGTTTCGTAAAATTTAATTTCTAATAGCCTCATTTTCTGGCATTATATGCTGTTGTTCTAGAACAGTGTTTCTCGAAGTACTCTCTACGGAACCCGAGAGTTCCACGACGACTCTCTAGAGGTTCCGCAGGCAATTTGTAAAACATTGCCAATTCCGAGAATCTCTGCAAGTTCTGTAATTTCGCCACGTAAACTACTTAGGTAGAGTTAACTAACCATAACTAACATCCATAACTAGTAAAATTTGACACTGGTCGGAATATACGAAATACAAATGAAGAAGGTAAAAACATATACCATCTGCAAAAACCAATATCCGGCACCTACAAAAAATTATCACTTGCCTTTTATACCGATATATTTATTTTTATTTGTCCAATTAGTGATAAATAATAGCCTTTTAGGTTTTCCTTAAATATTTATAGGGGATCCCGTGGCTAGATCCGTGCTGAGAAAAGGGTTCCGTGGTAAAAAAAAAAAAGTTTGAGAATCACTGCTCTAGAGCATAGTATGTCATTTAAGCGAAATTTCTTTACTGCTTGATGAAAGTATTTTTTCCAACTTCTCAATTATTCTTTGATTTATCGCAAATCTCGGTAAAAACAACGCAGTTGGCACATTTTTGAAGGCAGCATTAAAGCAAGAAAACAGGTTGGTATGACATAGAAACGAATTGCTCAGAATAGATATGTATGGAAAGCAGATGGCGAGACTTTCATCCAGCAGTGGATAGATACTGGTTGAATTTGATGACGATGATTATAATTTAAAGTATTTGAAACGGAAAATGCAGTACCGAACGATGTTTTTAAAGGCTTTTTGAAAATTTTCAAATGAAGCATTTGGTTAATTAGAATAAGAATTTAGTGCTACTTTTTTTGAAAGAAAAAGTTCATAACAATGACGATTTCCAAGAACAATTTACTGTAATTAATATCCTGTGAAAACTAATTTAACGCACTTTGCGGAAAGATGACGAAAGACACACGGTCTTATGAAGAACACCGGCTAAATTTTCATGTCTCGCGTTATTAAACTCTAAAAGTATTACCTACATAAAATATAAGACAATATTTTCATAATCATACAAATTACAGAAATACTTTGAAACATTAAGAAACAATTTTTATCAACGTTTTTTAGGCGTAGTAATAGGAACGACGATATTATGACATAGTTAGATGGTGAAACGTTCGTAAGAAAAGAAATATTTTTTGCTCCTGGTGGGACAAAGAACATTTAATTTCTTTACGAACGTTTCACCATCTAACTGTGCCATAACATCGGCGTTCATATTACTACGCCTAAAGAATGTTAATAAAAATTGTTTCTTAATTTAATCTGCGTAGTGTTCGACTTGTATAAATATTCTGGAAAGTGTTTTAAAATATGCCAGAGAATTTCCACAATATTTTTACCATATGGAGGTTCCAAGGAAACGTTTGCTAAATTGTTTGATGATTAGTACGCTGAATACGTTTTATGTCGAATTAATAAAGCAAACACATAATTCTAAGTTCCAAAATTAAAAGGTTCAGGTAGAGTTCAAGCTTCATACAAAATAAAATGTTATATCTCAACGTAAGCTATGCCTGAAATATTGATTTCTGTCGTATTAGGTTTTATGTATGTTTATCTAACGCAAAGGCAATAATAGCCAGGATCGCATTTAAAGCAAAATAATTCCCACGTTACACCAGAATGCCCATTTTGTTACTTCATAAATTACTAAAAATTTACGCTTTTCTTTAAGAGTCCAAAATTTTCGAATGCAATTTCGCTTTTAACGATTGTTTCCAAGTATAGATTAAATCAACGCTAAAAAATAAGCTTAAAAAAATTGAACCGTGCAAATTTCTTTTCTTTTCTACCTGACTCCCCCTATCTTTTTTTCTCTCTTAGCTGCGCTATCTAATATAATTATTTTGCAACATCGATAATTACTAATTACATGCGGAATTACTGTAATTTTAGTAATTTTCTCTTATTATTTACTTTATTTCGAGGTGAGGAATGCACCCTTACATATTTACACCCTGTTAAATATTTAGCGTTATTTGTGTTTGATTATTAGCGTTATTTCATACACATATGAAATATAGCGTTATTTCATACACATATGAAATAACGCTAAATTAATCATACAATAATAACTTACCACGAATATGCGTTTTGAATATTATTGCATAATATAATAAAGTGAAAGTTTCAAATGATGGTATGAGACAGAAGACCATTAAATAGGAGAATGATATTTTACTTCAAACATAACTTTCTGACTAAAAATCTCACATTTTTCATTTCTTTCATGTTTGTCAAGGGATATTATTTTTAATAATGTAATAAACGCTGCATTTTTTATCATATTTTTAAAATTCCATTAACCGTTTATCGTCAGTTTTTCCATTTTATTAGCAAGCAGAAATAAGTGACACTGATAAAATTTTCGTTCTTCTAAACATTGTTTTTCTTGGTGAGAGATTATAGGTTTTTTCGATGCAATTTCAATTATGGTCATGATTTTATTTAACGAAAAAGTGTTGAATTTCTAACTTTTGCGTATATTTTTTATCATAAGCCATCAATAGAAGTAGTAGTACTAAAGAACGCACATTTGGAGTAAAGTCTTATTGATAATATGGAATTTTCGTTTTCATTACTGTATGTAAATATTCAGCGGTTTTTTATAATTCCAAAATTTTTCTATGAAAACGTTCGATTTATAGGTTTATTACGAACATATAAGATCAAGGAAAAAAAAACACACTTCTATTAAAAATTGTGCATAACGAAACACCACTTAAATGTATGCGGCTCATTGGATAGAAATTACACACAGAGTAATACAGAGGGTGCTTACACATATTTATATCTATTTTGACAGCGTAAATAAAGTACATACAATAAAAAATTATTCGCTAATGTATTCTATCTGATAGCCCTGTCTTTGAACTATCATATTACATATAGATTTCCAGTATAGTAAGGTTTTGTTTAAATTCACGCGCGGAATTTTGTCCCGTTTCTCCTCCACATCTTTCCACAGTCCATCCAAGGTAGTGGGTCGGCGTTTTGAAAGAGCTTGTTTTAAAAGTCTAACTGCACAGTAATACATCTGGTGCATCTGTCACAATACTGCATCAGGAGACTTGGTAAGAATATGGCTAACTGGTATATTGACTTCATGCCAGTTTCTTGTCTCATTTTTCTAGAAATGCGGTTGTACTTTTGGAGGTGTGGCTACTCGCTTTGTCCTGATGGAGTTCCACATTTTAAAAATCAGTAGAATACAGTTTTGGAATATCTTCTTTAAAAATAGGAGTCAGAACATTATTTGAGATAATACGTAGAGTCGATTTTTGCATTTTTTTTTCAACTTTTCTTATTTTTTATTTTTCGTTATAAGAGATGCCAGCGATAACCATAAATCCTTTACTGAAAATTCCTTTGTTCTCTTTGAACCAAACTTTTGAGCCTCTCGGGTCTATTTTCCTATAATAAATCGATCTGTTTTTATTACAGTAATTTAAATAAACCCATGCTTCGTCAATTGCAATATTTTTTTCAATCTATTTTCTGATAAATGACTTTCGTATAACAATTTGCATCTAGTTTTTTGCTCAGCCACTTGCCGAGGTAACAGACGATGAATTGTGCGTGTTTTTTGTTTTAATTAAATTCAAATCTTTATTAATTATTTTATTCATATTTAATGCTGATGTATGTAGAGCTTTTGCAATTGTTATTTGTGGTTTTGGATTTTATTGTAAAACCATAGAGTGCACTTCTTTATAAATGTTAGAAGAAGTATAAACCTTTTTAAGATATTTCTTTTGGTTTTTTCTCTTGACATTAAAGCCTGATGATCATTCCCTTTTGCATTAAAATATCGCTTATTTTATATTTTGAAACATGAAAACTATGCTTGTTGCATCGCTTTTTAATTATTGAATATGAATATTTCTCTTCGGAAAGGGTAAATATATAACCTTCAAGCCACAGGTCCCTTTTGTATGCCATTTCACAGCGCAAACTAAATTTTCAGTTCGCAAACGATTTTCCACTCTTCATGTAATAGAGTGTTGCCAGATTTTTCCGGGTCTCTGTTAGTTTTTTGAAAACTTAAAATCAAGGCCATTATAAATACATGTAAACACCCTCCGTATATATCACAGCAAATTTTCACAAAAAACAATATTATTTCACATTCGTTTGACGAAACTTTTTCGACCCTACAAAAAAGAACGCCGCCACAAGCGTATGTATTTCTTTTCAGTATGGTTTAATGACGAAGTAGAAGGCCATCGAAGTAGCTATTAACGTGTTAAAATTTTTAATTGCGATAATTTGCTGTGATTAGTCTGTATATGTGCAGAAATATTAGTTCGCCTACAGTAAGTTTTTCAAAGTAATAATTTGTAATGATTAACGTCACTGGATACTTTTGATTACACTAAAATAAATTTTATTTAGGATTTTTATTTATTTTTATATTTGTTTTACTTGTAATAGCAGAGTTTTCTCTCCTCAGCTCAGGCGAATGATTTTTATCCCCATGTATCATGTTTCTATGCACGCTTTAGAAATATAGAACGAAAATTGACCGAAATGTCCATGTATACTTTTTAATTTCTCGTGTAAACTGCTGAAAAAAAGAAACAACTAAATCTACCACCGGAAACCTTTAGGCCTTTTTTGACGATGAGATCTCTATTTAGCCGAGCTAGTTACCTCAAGTCTTCCTTTAATAGAGTCATTACCGGCAGTTAGACCCTAAAGTTAATTTCAAGTGCAGTTTGCGTTACCGTAAGTACTGAATAAATGAATATCCTTTGATTCAATAAACAGACCCTACAGAATTGGAAGACCACCTCGGTAGACAACGAAAACTGCACTCCCTCTACATTTGGTTTAAAAGTGACAATCACTGCGCTGCTCGTAAATCGACTTGTTGTCTAACTACCCGAAAGACAGTGAAACGCTTGATCCTTCAAACCCCGAGGGTTTAAGTGTTGTAAGGAGCGACGCAATTTCTTTGCCAGACTTTGTTTTAATGATTTGCTGAACATTCGAACGGAAGGATATAATAAGGTGGCATTATTGCAAGCCATTCCTGTTAAACAATCATCCCCGTTGCGAAAGCCCCGGGCGAAGGGACGGAGGGCTCCCAGGGTGAGGATATTCTAAACAACATATTGTGTTGACGATGCCGAGGCTTAATTGGCCTCCGATGAGAAACGATTTGCAGAGACAATCCCTTAGAAACGATCGCTAGCCCTATTTGCAACCTTTGCTATTAGCAATTAACGCTAATCCAGAGTCGACAACACGCTGGTCTTGTTCGACTCAATTGTCGGTCTCTAATTCGCTATGGGGTTGCTCGTGACTTAATTGCTTTCTATTTTAATACAAATTAAATGATATCTTAGGTAAGTGGGCTAAAATCATACAATAATAAAAACTAACTTATTCGCTCCTAAAAGGAGCACGCTTCTAATAACGAAGGGGACTTAACCTAAATGCGACTCGCTGATAAAAAAAAAAAATCTTACGAGTTAAACTCATTTTTAGTTTGAAAATTTACAACAAATATCATTGATCTTTCCATGTTTTATTGATAATCTGAAGATTAATCATTCTAAATTGTTGACGAAATGTAACAAAGAGATAAGTTTAAATTTTATACGAGAAATACTTGTTCTCGTTTCATGTATTAGGAAGTCGCACTTTCCAGAAATGATACAGGGCCCTTTTAATAATAATTTTAATCGATTTACAAAACTTAATTTCTTGAATATTTACTTCAATAGTCTAATAGATGGTATTTCAGTATACACATAGAATTAACTAAAGTAGAAATTCATGTTTATGCAATCAAGGATATATGCAATAAGCCACAAATAGCATAAATACCGTATATTCCCGTCTTTGTTTGCACATTGTCTTTATTGCTCTTGTTCTCAAGTCTTTCGAAAGTTAATGTTATTATATTATGCATATTTTACATAAAGTAAGTCCGTTTCGAACTTTGTAAACATTTTTAAGAAGCTATAGATGCTAGATATTTTCCAGAAAGCTCAGTAATCGCCCATGATTGAATCAAAGCTTTGCTATAAAGAAATTACAATGCATTTTTTATATTTATAGTTATATTAGGTCGTATATCATATTTTTATGCATATTCTAAGAAATTATTAGTTTTATAATTTTAATCTCTTTTTGTGACAGTTTAGTAAAAGAAATATTAGATGTTATTAAAATGAACTATAATAGATTTAAACGTTACTATAATAGACTTAAACTTTACTATAATAATAGGCTTAAACTTTACTCTAAAATATTTAAACACTACTATAATAGACATAAACGTTACTATAATAAACTTAAACCTAACTATAATAGGGTTAACCGTTCCTATAATGGACTTAAACTTCACAATAATATACTTTCTTTTATATTTTTTAGGTACTTAAACTTCACAATAATATACTTTCTTTTATATTTTTTAGGTACAGTGGTTTAGATTTTAATGGAGCTCGTCGTAAGAATGTTACAAGGGATTCCACAAGTACGCTGAAAGCTTGGTTGAACGAACACAGAAAAAATCCATACCCAACCAAAGGCGAAAAAATAATGTTGGCCATCATTACCAAGATGACTCTTACTCAAGTGTCCACCTGGTTCGCCAACGCTCGGCGAAGGCTTAAAAAGGAGAATAAGATGACGTGGGAACCAAGAAATAAAAGTGAATCCCAGCCTGAAGACGAGGGAGGTAAAAAGTCTTCTCTGGCGGAAGAAGATGAAGATGAAGAAGATGAAGATGAGGATATGAACGATGGAAATGTAAGGGACAAACAGTCAGAAAACTTTGACAGAACTCCAACTTCTGTAAAATTTTCTGGAAGCGACTTGACCAGCCGGAACCCAACAGGAGTCCTAGATAGAACAACGGATTTCCCTTCAGCTCTGGAGAGTCACCGGAACGGTAAGAAAACATTTTTAAAGAATTTTAGATAAAAAAAAGAGAGATGAACAACAATTTGTAATAAATTAACTTCATTTAATTATTGAGTTAAAAAGTAGGTAGGAGGCGTTCTAGATATAGCAGGTAAGTTACCGTTCTTGATTTTACGGAGCTAAGGTTTAGTAAATTTAGACATTTGCAAATGTTTCGTGGTTCAGAGATTATGGTAAACTGTGAGCCTCGTCTAATATGAGCCATTAATCAGCATCAAAACGAAAATTGAAACAAACAGCTAATAACTTAATTTTATCATTTAGTTTGGATCTTTTGAGCTCAAAATCATGAATCGATATGAGTAGAGAGCCATCAATAGAACTTATGAAAATAGACGTATTTAATGTTGATTTAGGATGAAGTTCAGGAACTGGAAATTGGACTATATATATACGAATACTAGTTTATTTTCTACATTTTTACACTGGATGCATCTTTCTTCTATATCAATAGATGTTTTTGAAGAGCAATAATATACATTTTAACGAATATTTTAATCCACTAATTTTATCTGATATTGAAGACACCAAATTTAATACGCACCACCATATGTTTAAACGCTGACACAGAAACATATATTTTAGTAATGTTTATACACTTTCTGATTTACTTATCGATTATTCTATTTTATACATGTCTTCTTCCCTCAGCCAATGTTTCCCATATAGGGGGTCTCAAGTAAGTACCTTGGCATAACTGGCTCAAGCACCAAAGTATATGCAGTACTCCCTTTCAATAACGCCGTTCTAATTAATGACTATTTGCATCTAACGAAAGTACTTTGCGGTCACGGAAAATATCTCATGGACTTCAACACATTACGACTAATTATTTTGTTCAACGAGGTTTTCGTCAGCTTCTTGAAAGTCGTTACTGAGAAAAATCGCTATATATATATATATATATATATATGTAGTATGGAATCCCCATATCTTTGCGTAATTAATAGGCAAACAAATGCGAGAAGTAACCTTTTCAACATTGGAGTTTTAGCCATTACTTACGGATTTCATAGAATAGGTTTCAGATATCAATGAGAAACATTTATAAAAGTAGCCGTCTATCAACCCTGGAATTGATCGAAATGCTTCCGGCACGCGCCACACAAAAACAAAAGCTAAAATATCAGTTATCTCCGCCATCTAAAAATTACATCGTGTGGCGCTTTAATCGAATCAAGATTACAAACAAACAGATAATTTTGTGAAAAGTGGCAGCCAAGAGATGCCCGGGTCTCGAGGGGGGACAGGTGAACAAGGACGATAAATTTCATGTTTTTCACCTGCAGATTGATCCCGTAAGTTGATAACTTCACCTACGCCCCCTCCAGAGAAGCAGATGTAATGGCACATATGCGATCCCTCACAAGCTCGCCCCCATCTAACTTCCAACCACCTTTAGAGAAATTTCTTTTCTTCTTCCCTTCCCCCTCTATTTTGCCACACTTCTCATTTGTTGTTTTCTTCTTTTTTTTCTTCTTTTTTTTTTGTTATTGCTCCTCTATTTTATTTTTCCGTTATTTCTACGTATGCTATCCTTTAGAAATTTTTATGATGAATGAGCTTTTAATGCGAACAAACAAATAACGGAGCTCTTTAAATAAATCATTGCTTTTTTTTAGATGTTTGTGAATTTACTAATTTCTTTATTGCTTGCGACTCACATCCTAAGATTATTTGTGGGATATCCGGGACGAGTGTCTTTTACTTATTGTTTTCGTACAACAGCATTTAAAACTAAAAAAATAGGAAACAAGTGTGTTTGCTTAATGTAACTGCTTTATGTAAATATAATAGCAAAATGCGTGCAATATGCATCGTTCTATATAGTAGAGATATGTTCCATGTAGAGTGTACTGAAAATATGAATCGTGCTCTGTTTTCGTCAAAGTATAATCTCCTTATTTGCAATTCTTTCTCTCCCTTCCTCCGACCCTCAAAAAATAACCTTCGAGAGAAGACATCGGTTGCCGCTTAAGAAAAAAAATTCTGTCCCCACTTGCTAAGAAATCGCTCAAATAGATTTTCGCAAGAGTCGGACAAACAATAAACATCAATTTCGTCGAGGGAAGATTATGTTGAAATCGTCGACTGTGTCTTTTACTGGGGAAATAAGAAAAGGACACGCAAGAGACGAAGTCTTCATTTTGAGAGGCTCTGGTGCGTATCACGGAAGCATTCTCTTTTGTCAAGCACAGCATTTACTCGCTGGAAAAAACAGTCCAGCAATTTTGATTTAATCGGGAGCTTATGAAGCCTTGTTCGCCGCCATTTTTACCTTATTTATTTTGCACCGTCATGCAATGCCAGTACACTGTAACTCCATCATCACTACCTCATCGTGCATAAAGTCAATTTGGGGGTATCCTTTTGTTTAGCGAGAGGTCATTTGCGAATCGGACTTCATTATTCTTTAATTCTTTCCCCACTTCCTTTCTTGTTATTGGTCTGTTTTTCCCCAATCGATTCCATACAAAGATGGACCACTCCTGGCGTCGTACGCATTTCATTGGTCATTTCGAGCGTGGTCACGCAAACCGCGCTTGGCCAATCATGAAATGAGGTCCAACGAAATGGATGAATACTCTGGGAACCTCCATGGAACAGATGACCTCGCCTCCATAAAAGGAAAGATAAAGCCTCTCTTTCTATATGGCACGCGGACTTTCGTGCGCGGGCCGAGCCCCGTCGCACGCAAAACTCTTGCTCGGCTCAGAACAATTGCTGGCCTAAAAAAAAAAATAATAATAATAAAAATTAAATACAGTGTGGACTGTTTGCCGGACACGATATATTGGGAAAGGGGTAAAAATAAGAGAGGGGGGGAACTGAATTGTCAGAATGACCGTCCTTTTTATGATAATGGCCGATCCAATGAGGTTGGGGTTTTGGGCTCTTTCGTGAAGGCATCGGCCCGCGACGTCTCTGATGAAGAGGTGGGATTTAGGACGACATGTTGGTTCGTCGTCGGCCAAATTCAATCCTAAAAAATGTCACGAAAGCTCAAATCTAACGCACGAAAGGCCTGGTCTGTGTGTGCATCACGAAATCTCGCTCATTGTTCCGCTAGGGAACGATTTTGGAACGTCAGCATATTAGCGGGGCTTCGAGGAAACTTCTTTCGCACGGCATCCTATTTTGTTTCACCATTCTCGCGTCTCCTTTCTGGCTATATTTTCTCATGCATTTGCGAAAGTTCATGGGTTAGTAAAGAACTCAAATGTCTTTACACTCCGCCGATGCACAAATTTGAGGTTATTTTAAACGAATTTCTTTGAACCTGAACGTTTATGCTCGATAACGCGGCTCAACAACCGAATGAATCATAAACCTTGTTCACAAATCAAACGCAATTCTTAGATAAATATAGTACCAAGACCATGAACTAGAAATTAGTCATAGAATAATAGTAATTATGAATATCATTTGAACTACTGAAAAAGTAAATGCAATGATATAAGTAGAGAGTGCTTATTCGGAATATAAAAGGAAAAAATATGTCACCATATTTTGCTTGTTACACGTTACCGTTTTTTGTGATCATTTCCTGTAGTTCTCCTCCTTTCAATACCCTAAAATCCTTTCAATCTATTAAAATGCATTTCTATTGTAAATACGTGTATAATGCGGAATTCGTGTGGTCTACGCCTTGTTGTTACCATTCTGCGGCTGCTCAGTTTTGCCGTTCTACTTTTGTATTCTAAAAAAGTATTAAAATTGGAAACAGATATCCTGTTCTTCTTTCTTTCTTTTATTTTCTTTCCCGCATATTAGCATGGTGGCATGAATCCTTTTCTCGTCACGAATGGCGGGTATATATATATATATAAAAAAAAAATCAATGGTCAGCTCATGGACTCGGATCACGAATATGGACACTTGCTAATAAATGGCTACACGGATTCCGAGTATATTGACGTTGAGGTCTTTTATCGGGATGTAGCAGCCCTTTCACGGAACGTTATTATGTTTAACATGACAGTACTTTTGAAAAAGAATGGTAAAACAAAAGGAAATCTGGATACTACGGCAACTGAAAGGTAGTTGGTGTACACCAGCGAGCGATTGGTTGTTGTAAGCGTGCGTTCGAACTACAACAAAAAGCAGCAGCCTTGCCTTCTTTCATTGGCTGCCGTGTTTGACTCGAATTTTCAAGAAAGAGCGATAAGGGCTTTTCGAAATTGGCCACTGATACCGCCATTGAGCTGACACTTGTTGACCGTGTCTTGATCGCTGGAGAGAATAATTGGACACCACGCTGCAATTAAAAAAGTAGCATTTATTGTCCATGCTGAACCAATCGCCTTTTCCACTTTTTGTGTGCTTCAAAGCTTCAGGATCTTGTATACAACGCGTAATAATACTTTATTATCAATTATATCACATACACTTTGAAGAAACAAACTTCGCATTGAAAAGAACAATGTCAGCAACGTAAAACCTAGCCATTGTATGATTTGGGGAACACAATAGGTTTTGTTTTTAAGCTTCAAAAGCAGAATTCCACTCACTCAGCGTTCGTAAAAAATTAAAATGGCGATAACTTAATACTATCTGCAACTTCGCTCATTAAGTTTGTTCATATAAATTATTTTCACACATTAGGATCGCCAAAGCTCAATAAATCTACATAGGAAAGTTGACGATTATTAGCGAATAAATTAAACCTTATTGTGTGTGAAGGAAATTGTGTGAGAATTGTAAACAATTGTAATAGCCCACATGCTCACTATGTATAACGTATGTCGAAAATAGCTAAATAATTTAGAATTTTAATGTTGCCATTCCTTCTTTTTCCTTTTCATTTTCTGCCACAAAGTTTGCTTTCTTTTCGAAGAAAAATTTAAAAATTTTTCAAGCAAAATTTAAAAATTTTACCCACTCTAAACAGGAAAGAGATTCCTCTACAAGTTTTTATTTTATTATATAAAAGATGAAGAAATCGATTTAAACGGAAACGTTAAAATTTTAAATTTAAACACACAATATTTTCAAAATGTGCTAGCAACTATAAACACGTGGTTGCTTCGGGCCGGATTTATAAATGGGCACTTGCCCAGGGCGCAAGAGGCTGCGGATTTTTTTTTTAATTGCAAATTATTTACCGTAGAATTCTGTCGATCAGCTCTCCCCGAGAAGGCGCCCTCCACCCTTTTTTTCTAAATCTGAAATTCTGAAGAATTGCCTGAAACAACCCCTGCTCCCCCAAGGACGAATCCAAGCAGGGGGCCTGCTCCCCCCTGAGAATAATAAATTTACATTAAAAATAATTATTTTCAAGTCAAAAATATTTAAAACTAAACTTGTATGAAATTATCACGTTTTGCACCCTCCCTGAAATTTTGTTGTCAAAAAAAACCAACCGTCGTCAAATAAACTAAATTTATTTATAAAAATATCGTTATTATATCTTATAATAATGCACATAAGGTAGGCTAATCATAAATGTCGCCTCTTCGCTCTCTTGCACGATTTTTTGTCGCATTTGCGGAGGCAGAACGACAGCATTTTATTTGTCCTGTTAGTATGGCGGGAATGGGGCATGGGCGTAACTGGCTTCGAAGTCTAGGATGCTGATTTATTTTCTGGGGTCTAAACCGTATACCTCAATATTTAGAAGAAATTTTCTAGGAGGTTAGCCCCCTAGTTACGCAAATGGAGGGGGGGGGGCGATGGAAATCGTTATGCCCAGGACGCATTGAACCCTAAATCCGGCCCTGGGTTGCTTTGCATGATGGTAATGGAAGAAGTTATTTTTTTATTGCTAAAAAGAAATATTAAATGGATATGATTTTAAGGATCTTTATTTTGTCCCTTATGGCATGTTTTAAAAGCACAAAGGAAAAAAAAAAAATCACAGAGGTCTGATGCCTGGAAATTATCCAATATTTTTCAGTCAGAGAATAAGAACATATGTAATGCATACGCATGTTGAACATACATGTTGCATACACAATAGACTGTCAGCTTAGGCTACATTTTATTCTAATAAAAGAAATTCGCAGTGACACTATTGTTAATTTGTCGCATTCGGATAATCGAATGAAGACTGGATAATCTTAGCATGAAAATCAATGCTCTCAGATAAGGAAAAAAATTTTAGAGAAGAATTTATCTTAAGGCGTCCTCTCCAAATGATCTTGCAAACTGGTAATACCTGTATCAACCCTATTTGTAGAGAAGCGTTAGATATTGGGATCAGTTTCGAATGAATCGTGTTTCGACAGTTAAACACCCCAATCAGTATTAGACGAAATAGGTGTTTAATGAAAGTTAACGCATCATTTTTTGAACAAAATTATGCCTAATTTATTTAATTGATTATAATTCTTTTCAAATATGAATTTATCCTTTTTTTTTTTTTTTGACAATTGTGCCGGCATCTTTTACGCAACCAAGAACGATTGCAATAACTGACAGTTCTGATAATCAACATTCAACGGTATTGTTGCACCTTTACACATATTGTCGACATATATGCTAAACTAAATGACATTTCTTGATGTCAAATGCTGATTAAAGAAAAATTTAGCATTGACCATTACGAAAACTAATCTCATTTTTTTTCTTGTTTTAGCATTAGTTATATTTCACCTCTAATTCTCTTAATCACCAGATATTTATATTATTTACAAACAATATAATGGAAATATTTCACTTAACCTTAGCTTAGCTAAATAATAAACATTCTTGACATCTTAGTTTACGAGGTATTTTAGGCCATGATTAAATTTGAAGCCTAGAAAGATATTAAAATATTTCTAAATTGACAAAATGATAAACTATTTATTATTTTTTGGAATGAAATATTTATTTACGCACGTTCTACTAAAAAGCTATTTTTAAAGTTCCATTGTGTCTATGATCCAAAGCTTTATTGCACCTATTCAGACACGTAAAAATATTTCAGTCTTCTTTTACTAAAAACTCTAATTTTCAGGTAATATAAATACATTTGGCCCTGTTTATAAATTTTTATTTTAATCAGTACCATACTTATTTTTTTTATCTGCTTTTACCTGTATTACACTTTCGGTTAATATTTTATTTAAATCACGTTTTAATATGGAATTTAGTGTTTCAAAATGATTCAACTAAATTTAAGTGAAATTGGGAGATTGAAAAATAAAAAGGAAATTAAACGAGTTAAAATAATTATAAAATCAGTTAAAATATTTATGTGTGAGTTACAATAACTGTGAGAACTGGACTATTTTAAATATTCATTAAACTTTTAATGTTCTTGCAAAAATGCATATAGAAAGTTTAATAAGTATAGTGAAGTCTATTATTAGTACATTAGAGTTAAATGATGTCTTCCTGAATCTTTGAATTACAACCTAGTTTTTGATTATAAGTTAATCTTCAACAATTTGGAACATATTGCTTCGATTATTACGACAATTTCGATTTCCATTCCCTCATATTTTTCTTCTTTCTATCCTTTCCCCGCGTTTCCCTTCACTGGTTTTAAACTCTGGAATTCTATTCCCCTGGAATACAAGGCTCTATCTTATCACTACTTCAAAGACAAGATCTTTGACTGATACCTTAATCAGGTCTGTTCGTTTTTCTCCTTTCCCTTCAGCCTTCTGTTCCATCCCCCCCCCACCACTTCTTTCCATCTTTCTTTCGCTCTCCTTATGTCTGCATTTCCTCATTGATCTTCTCTACAAGAGCGCCCGCAGCGCACATCTCATATTCGTCTATAATATTTATATTTTTCCTTTCCTCCTGTTCTTCTGATTTTGCTAACAAGTAAAACACACTAGCTCTGCAGCTCCGAAAGACTCAACCTTTCGATTATTCTTCAGCCTTCATTGTGGTATCTTCGAATCTAGACTGTGCTCACATAAACTTTTCTACGTGAATCCCAGGGTGTGGAAGACGACTTTTTTCGAACAAATACTGAATTTTACGCTCGGATCAAATTTTAATTCTTCTCGGAGAATACGTGTAATCTTGTGCCCTTCCTACTGGAAAGAAGGCCCGTTATCAGCATTGCTATTGCTGTCTTTCCATTTCCCAGCCGAATTGCTTTTAAAGTCCCCATATATAAAATAAGAAGAAATAAAGTATTATTATTATATTATTACATATGTGGGTTCGACTGTACCTTATTTTAGCTTCTTCAACACGGTTCATTAATCTAAGATCAGACAAGGAGAAAAGAGTGGAATATTTTCATTCCTTAATACCATTTTTAACGAAATGATAATAATTCGTTAAAATATAAATAATCGATTCAAAAAATTCCCCATAAAATTAAAAATTTTTAAACCTGAAGTAAAAAATTTCAAAGATACATGAATCAAATTCAAACTCACAGGTAGAAATTATAAGGAACTTTAAAACTAATTTTACTATTTACAATTACTTACGAAATGCGAATGCTTACATAATATTTTTAATTTTTTCGGATTTTATTTTTCTCAAAATCTTATATTTTTTACGATTTCTACGACTCAGTTTATTGTATACAGGTCAGAAGATATTTGGTTTTTCAATTCTAAAATGTAAAATAGAACTTATTATTATATTATAATTTAAAAAAATACAATTTTTTTGTTATTTCTTCATTACTTCCTAACCCCAATTTAATAAAATATTTAATATTAAACCCCAGAACACAAATATGACATAGGTGTTAGTATTCTTCCTTGGTATCATTTCTTATATTATTCTCTCTCTTGGTATTTATTCCTTTGGTGTTATTTACGTGTTAGTCCAATTTCCACCCACATCCACCACAATTAAGTGCTCGCGGTTTTATTATTAATCTATTAATTTATTATTTATTTCAAACAATTTTGCTAATTAGTCCAGTTTTTCTCTTTCTTTGCATGGTTCTCCTCACTTCTCAAGGCACGTCTCTATTATCCAAGCACTCATTGTTTTTTACCTTTCCTCTGTTACACTTCTTTTTATTTCCCCACGATTGGTTTCATTATGATTTCAGTCTTTTAGATTCACTCTAAGAGACATTCTCAGCATGCGTATTCCTGCCGAGTACAGCATTGCACTCCTTTTAGGTTCTTTAAGTACCATGCATCTAATGTCATACTAGGTCTGATAATGTGTTTATATATCTTATTTTGGGTTCTTTTGGTAGTTTTTCCAGCCGCTAGAGTGTTTCTGATATATCTTCTCAATTCTCCTCCCCCCATATTGATTAAAATTTGTTTCTTTTTCGTTTTAATCTTTTACATAAACTTCTCTTTCTACTAATCTAGATCCTAGGTATATGGAAGTTTTTGCCTTCTTATGTTTTTTGCTAGATATATGCTTTTCGTATTTTTCGTATGCAGCGCATACCATGCGTTCCTTTTTGCCTCAGTTAACTTCTTTTCCCCAGTTTTTTTATTAAGTATCTATACATAGTGAAAGTCTTATCTGTACATCACGTTTCCTGTCGATATACATTAGGATGCTGTCAGTAAATAAGCAAAACATGTGATTTTTAATGTTTCAAGTTAATGTGTTCATAATAAAAATGAACAAAAACAGATTTGGTGCAAATTCAATTTTATCGGGAATTGATCCACTAGTCTCGTTGACTTCTGTATTGTGCAGTGGCGTAAGAGTAGGAAAGGGGTTTGGGCTAAAGTCCCCCCCCCCCACTGCATATCAAAATATATTTTACTACATTTCAGCACATGGTTTTCTTTAAAGCCATTTGTGCCCCTCTGCATAGTTCCATTTGAGTCCCATAATTTTTGAGTTGCTACGCTACTGGTACTATATAGGTAGCCTAAATCTTGAATTTCTGTCTTAAATAAAGGTAAAAATAAAGATTTTACGCAAATATAGTTGGAGAAGTGTTACGTTATTTTTAAAATATAGAAATGTGCAACAAAACGCACTCATGTCACTACCTCATTTTACCATCAATGCAAATAACGCTTCATAATAACGAATTACCTGGAAGATGACGGAAAGGTATCGAAAAACGTTTAAAGCCATAGTATTAAATTGTCACAACTATGTGAATCGTGTTTTTTTTATTAAGTTTCTTTAGTGTTTTAACGTGGGTGACAAAATTATGAACGAAAACTCACAAAATTCTCGCCCCGGAGGCTTTCTTGTGTTGACCATATTTGGCAATTGTATTATCCTGCGGAGGGTAATAATGGCTTACCTTTACATACGGAGAAGAGGCGTTGTTACCTGTCATTCGTCTAGCGGGCTAAGACACTCGGGGCTAAACGGAGGGACCCTGGTTCGAATTCAGGACAGGGAAAGCGTCTCTTTTCTCCAAAATTACATAAGCTCTAGTTTGAGCTGTAATTAACACGTGGTGACAAAATTATATTAAGTTTCTTTAGTATATCACACAGTGAGTTGATCTCTAGTTTCATAATATAGAATCATTTTTAAACATAATTCTCATCCCAACTTTCAACTCAGTTTTTGAATTATATGTAATTATATGAGATTTTTAAGCTTCTTAATTTTAAATGTTTTCTCCTTTCGTTTCTGATCATTTTTAAGAATTGATTCTGTAATTTTTTTTTACAGAGAAGTTATCTCTAAGTTTATTTACTAAGATCGATAGGAATTTCTTTGATTATAGGTTTTGACGCTAAAATGTCTGGCTAATCGATTTTTCCAAGTGAGGTTTTATTGTTTAGTTGATTGCTTTAAACAAATGAAAACGTTTCCACGGGGCGTAGAGTTTATCGAAATCGAAATTCGGGTCACGGCAATTTGGAAGTGATGACAGCAGTGAACATTAATTGTTGTTTAGCGGAAATGAGAACAAGCAGCGAAATTGAATTTAACGCTTGACTTGCCAACAGACCGTAGATAATGCCGAAGCGTCTGTTTCCGCTTAAAAAAAAAGATTTAATTAATTTCATTAATTAAAAATCTCTTCGTTGATTTAGGAAAACGGTGCGGTGGTTAAGACGGTTTCTTCAAAATAAACTTTTTTTTTTTTTTTTAATGGGAAACCAACGAATAACCAGATGTGTTTAGAAGATGCATTGTTTATTAATCCACACGCATCTTTGTCACTTACTTACAATTCATATGTATGTTTTGATTTTAAAATTCCTTAAAATATATAATCTGGAATCAGACATTTAGCATTACAAATGAATATTTGGCCATAATGTATGGGTTGTAGATATTAAATTATTCTATGCAGATTAGTGCATCTTTTGTTTCGAAGGTGTGTTTTCTATTATTACTTTTGACTTAAATTTTTTACTTAATCAAAAGAAGAACAATAAAAATTAAAAGATTGCTCATGTACTTACTCCTATACACATTAAATATGTCAGTTTTAGGTGTTATGTGTTTCTAAATCTGCTAGCATATGAATATACAAATTCAACATAAATACAAAATCCAAACGATTTTTCAGTGTAGAAAGAGAGAGAGAGAGAGAGAGAGAGATCTTACATTTCTCCGCACAGATTCAAAATATAGACTAATTTATAAGAAATACACTGGATTTAGAATAACTATCTTCTTTTAGACGATATCTAAATATTTGCCATGTTTGTAAAATTAAGCTCTATTAAGGAAATTTTGTTTGTAATAATTAATTATGCGTCGATAATGGGAGGAACCCTTTCTAAATAACAAATCAGTTTATGATAGTAAAGTTGAGAAAAACTTAAGCTTCAATCTTACCTCAACGTTCTATCTCCATAAATCAGATACAGTAATCTACTTCCTTAATCAATTTACAGTAATTAACTTACGTCTCCACGTACTTCCGTTATTTTCTAATGTCGGGTAACTTCCCGTTGATCAATGTCGTACTATGGACAACAGACTATAGGCGAGCCAAGACGCCTGTGTTATTTACTTTATCCTTTTCATTCCAGAGGTATACATATGGATATCTTGAGTTGCATTGCTTTTTCTACTAAACTATTATAAACTGCGAACTCAAACCGAAGGGTATTATCATTTGTGCACATTTTAAGCTTTCTTTTAGTGTCACTAGATGTATCACTGGTAAGCTCAGAAAATCGCGGGACGAGAATTTATTTTTGCGAAAGTTGCATCTTGTCGACTAACGCTATAAAAGAAACCGTAAAAAAAAGTTTTGAAAATGTACGCATAGTTCAAGCTTTCTTTCAGTAGAATGTTTCATTAAATTTTAAAGAAATATGTTTTCTAAAATGAATCAACCCCAATCTGAAAACGTCATCGAAAAAAAAAATTGCTAATCGTGGAGACGAAACTTTACGTTGTAAAATCATTTGAAGAGGATTAAAAAAAGCCTCTGAAACAGCTATAATGGTGGGCTTTTACAGACACTGTCAAACTCATCATCAGCACCCTGTCCACGAAGTGAAGTGGAAAACTATCAGGGTGGCTTTTCTAATTCTGCACGTACATGTGAAGTTCAGTATCAAAAGACAAAAAAAAAAAGGATATTTTGATAATTAATCCTGATGTTTCAGACTTTTTGAATGATAAAATTTTATTGAGTTGCTTTATACATTTATTTTGCGAGATCTTTAAACGTTACTGCAAAAGAGCAAGAAGATATTCTTTTGAGTGATACTTTATTTTAACTTGTGCAGGTTTGAAAATTAACCTCATGAGCAGAGTTACAGATAAAGTGTGGATTCTCTTGGAGATGAAGAATACTAGACGGTTAAATTTGAGCATAATTTTAAAACGTCATAGATTCATTGCGGAGATGATGAACTTACTTAAACTGTGGAATGATAGCCAAATGTGAGTGAAAAGGTTTCCGGTATACGAGATCGAAGAAATAAGCATAAAAACCTCTTTTAATATATATATAATATTAAACCGAATTCTTTTAAGGGGAGTTATATCTGAAAAATGAATTTTCTTATATTCTTAACCAATTTCTCTGAAAATTGCACCCAATATTAACAGCTATAAAAGAAAACTTTTCGAACAGTTTCAACCTTTATAACTTAATAGATTTTTTTAGTATATCTTTTTTACTTCTTTTTTAAGTGTCATATTTCAAAAGTTCCACGCGATGTACTTTTAAAGCAAAAAAATTGTATTTTTTTTCAAATAATCATTGAAACCATGCTTATATTACTAAACAATTATACCCTGTTTTCAATAGCTTTTGTTTAAAAAAAATAAGCTTACATGCTATTCATAAACTGTCATTTTTGCTCAGTCGATTATAATAAACGCTTCTAAAAAACATATAAGGTACCATCCCTCATTAAGACTGCAAGTAACATGTATTCGTTATTACTGAGTGAATGCGTGAAGAAAATTTAATATTATTCGCTGAAAATTGCATCGCAAGTAATGTTTCGCGTAACGTAAAATTTCTCAAAAATGAGTTTTGAGAGAAACGAAATTAAAGCCAATCATTTACATGTCTAAATCTGTGACATGTTACACTCAAAAGCATGTTTTAATATGAAGGTCACATCGCATCGGAATAACACAACTGTTCTTAGAAAGATGAAGGTTTGCTTTATTTTTCAGCATGTGAATAAAAAAAAAAAATGACATTTTTCCTTAAATTCATTACATTTTCAAGTATGATCCCTTCCTTAAATTGATTTTACGCTACTTGCTTTATACTTCATAAAATTGCTGGTACCTATATATATATATACAATATCAAGGAAATATACGAATATTTCCTTGAAATTGGCTTTTTATGAGGCAAGTTTATTATACTGTAGAGCCAATCACGCCACTGTATTATAGAATTGCACGTAAAATTTTTATTTCACTTTCATCGTTTTAGCCATAGGTTATACGCAGAAAGTTCGTAAGGAGAGTGTTATAGGCTCAATGGGGGTCAAACTGCAACTCATTTCCTATGGTTAAATATGCAAATTCCATTATGTGGGGGTGCAGTGGGTGCGGTGCACCTCCCACAGACACCCATGGTAAGTGGTCATATTAAGGTACCGGCCCCCTCTCAAATAACTCATTGTACGGCTTAGGACGTAAAAATACGGAAAACTAATGTATGCTTAATTGTTATCGAGGAAAATGACATAGCGCAATGTTCTTTATTTGTCTTATACGTTAAGAACAGTGCGCTTTCACGAACCGTCATGGTCCAATGGTATTGCGTAGCCCCTTTCATCAAATAAGAACTAAGTTCAAATCCAGGTTGCTGGCTTGCGAGGTGATTTTTGTTTTTCCGAGAAGTATACTCGGAGTATTCAAACGCGGATTTAGGGAGGGGGCTATCACACCCCCCTCGGAATGAAATTTTAACATTGAAAAGGTACAAGGTAAAGGTTCAACGAGGAATCATTTCCAAAAAGCAAGTCATTAATTGCTCCCCATTAAATGATCTTTAAATCTGCCCTTGGGAGTGTTATGTACGTATAGTTATTAAATAGTATAATTATTAGTTGGCTATTATATGTAAATATGCTTAATACAAATATGTTAAATGCAGAGAGCTGAGTGTTCGAGAAGTTTCTCCAGCCATATAGTATAATAAGGAGGTTTTGTGAAAGGGAGTAGTTGGTGCTCAGGCTGTAACTCGAGAAATCTGCAACAAAAGTCTTACGTCTAACTTGAATATTTATTCTATGTGACAGTATTATATGCATATATATATATATGTTATGGTAAATGTAATAAACCGGTGATTATGCATAATTATCGGTTATTATATATAATCATCACTAAATTTGGTAAATGTGATAAATTATTGAATATTTATGAAATTAACCGGTGAGTTTACATAATTCCCAACTCGTAATGGCGAATGTGATAAATGTCTTGAGTGATTGAAAAAGTTGAATACAGCATAGTTCTTTGAGCCCCCCCCCAGACTTCCCCCCTTTTCGTCGCTTCGCGACTCATGACGTTTCGATCACATTCGATATGCGCTACATGAATCAGCATCTGCTGAATCAGTATCTTCATGCACAGTGTATTTGATAAATTATTGTTAACCGCATATTTCCAAAAAAAACAAAAACAAAAAAAACAAACCAACTCGGAACATTTTCTTTGCCTGTAATTGTTGACCTAGCAGTGGTTTACGTCACGATAGAAGCAAAGCAGTTACACAAACTAGACAAATTTTGGAAAAGTTTGAGACTTTTATCACACTCGCCATTATGAGTTGGAGATTTTATAAACTAACCGGTAAATTTGATAAATATTCAATAATTTATCACATTTACCAAGTTTAGTGGTGATTATTCATAATCACCGGATTAATCACATTTACCGTAACATATATATACAGGGTGTTCGATTACCGCGTGTACAGAGTTTAAGGGATAGTAGGATATACCAAAATAAGCAACATGTGTTTTTTCTTTTTTTCGGAAGAGGTTTTGTTACCGAGTTACGGCCCAGAAATTGTTTGATGGATGGAAACTGGAAAAGTTGATGCTAGCACCAATCTGTACATGTGGGCTGTATTTTTTCGATTACGTGTTCTACCACACTGAATATTAAAGAAAATGTCTTTTTTTATTCGTTTCCGTCGATTTCTCCATCAGGCTCGATGCATACATCTTATGGAGGCTGTTGTTTATCGACTGAATTATGCTGATGCTTTATCCTACATAAACCATGTCTGTTTTCTCGAGTTTTTTCTTCGCTACTAGAAAACGAATAAAAAAGGACATTTTCTTTAATATTCAGTATGGTAGAACACATATTCGGAAAAATACAGCCCACATGTACAGATTGGTAGTAGCATCAACATTTCCAATTTCCATCCATCAAATAATTTTTGGGTCGTAACTCGGTAAGGAAACCTCTTCCGAAAAAAAGGAAAAACAAGTGTTACTTATTTTGGTATACCCTACCACTTCTTATTCACACGTGGTAACTGAACACTCTACATGTATGAGGCAACTAGATAGGACATATTCCTCTTTGAGGATCTATTTTTAATTGAGTATTAAAGTCAATATGAAATGAGTATACATAACTTATTCTTTATGTCTCAAATTTAACGGACTGGATCCAATTATAATAAAATTTATCTTCTTTTTCTTGTTACGTATATCGGAAATCAAAAGGATTCTATATGAAATCATTATTTTTTAAAAATCTTTCAACATTCTAGGATTTTAAGATTTTATTTTGGTATAGCTCGTGTTAAACACACACACACACACATAATGAACCATGTTAAGTTTGAAAGGATTAAATGTAATGCCATGTCAGTTATTCATTCGCAATGTTACCTATCTTATAATACAAATTTTGATTGTGTGGTAAAGAAATCATTGAAAAACCAGAGTCTGGTTTCATTAATTTAACTAAATAAGAATAAAATCTTATTTTTTTATCGGCAAATTATCAATAGGAAAAAAAATGCATGCTTAAAAATAAAAACAAATTTTATCTTATTTATGTAATCAAATATCCTCCTATATTACCACCAATAACCATATATTTTGGATTCAATAAATAGATGAAAAGAAATATAAGCATTTTGTATAGTAATCGAATCTTTTTTTTTTCTGATACATCTACACCTTTATTTATTTTCACTTTCCTAACTGGCCTTTTCTTTCTTTTCTTGTCTTTCAGACGTGACTTTCTCCCACCATCCTCTTCAACAACACCATCACCAACGCGATCTTTGTCGCCCGACCCGCGCTCCCTGCCTCATTGGACGGCAGCAGCATCACGTTCCCAACTTCGACGCTACCTCGGAAGGTGGCAGGTGTTCAGCTGTATCCTCATCTCCAGAACTGAGCGCTGTCCATCCTGTCGATCATCATAGTCACCATCGGGGGTATGGTGATCCTGGAATCCGCCATGATCTGCTCTCATCGTTAGATGACAGTTCATCTCAGAAGCCTAAAATATGGTCATTAGCTGACACAGCCACAAACAAAGCCGTCCAAAACTCGCTGTTTGGTGGTTACCATCACCATCAAGCACCTACTGCGTCAATTAATTCAGTGGCTGAGTGGCCCTCAGCAGTACCAACTAATGACTCACTGATTGGGCAATCTTGTTATGGTAGTGGATCTTTTACCAGCTTCGTACCGTCCGGACCCACTCAGGTTCAATCGCCAGGTTCCAGTTACGGTTACGGCCATCCTCATGGCGGGTTTGTGTCCTTGCAGACAGATACGCCTCCCCAAACGCCCCCTAACATGAAGGTCTCCTCTGGTGCACTTCAGCAAGTATCATCAAGCACTCTGCCCTCTTTATCTGCACCTTCTCTACCTTCTTCTCATCCTCCACCAAATACGACAATTCCAAATTCTCCATCTTCTTCGACACCCATTTGCAATCTACCCAATACTTCTGCGTCACCAGTGACGTCTTCACTAACATATGCAGAAGCACAAGACCAGCAACAACACTCAAATGCCGTCTACTTAGGGCCGTCCCATCAACAGAGTGGAATTTGTGACCCAAACGCCCATCACTTTGATGATTCCCAAGGTGAGGTTTGTGTGGAATTTAAAAATATTACATTAAATATATACATTCGCTAGTCAAAAATATTACGAACTTCTGTATAATAGTCAAAAAGATACAGATCAAAACGTAAACTATGATATAATGCGTGTGTGATAATGAATCGCGTTGCCCTCAGTATGAGGAGCATACAAAATGTTTAACGATCTCAAGGTATGATGTGTTTCCCCTCATTCATGTCATCTTTCTTGTATTAAGAATTCGTGTGGAACAAAAATAGGTATTTAACAACGAAATTTTATCCTTTGAAGCTTATCACAATTATGTCATGTTTTGCAAGAAAAGTAGTCACAATCGGATCAAAACTCACTAAAGCACTTTATAGAATTCATGTTGTATGATACATGTACAGGGTGTCTCAACACCAGGGTTATAAACATCTAGGAGGGGTAGGGTACACTTAGAAGAACAATATTTGTCATAGAACCTAGGGTCGCAAACCACTCACAGCGCTAGTTCTAAAACCGTCCAGCATGCACAAATATTTTCAACCACTGCGTGAAAAGTACCAGGTAAAACTCAAGTCAGCTGCTCATGTGCGTAGATGATTAGGACATCGCATTTTGCGCTTCTCATGCACTGGTTGTCACTATTTGTGCATGCTGGACGGTTTTAGAACTGGCGCTGTGAGTGGTTTGCGACCCTAGGTTCTATGACAAATATTGTTCGTCTAGGTGTACCCTACCCCTTCTAGATGTTTGCAACCCTGGTGTTGGGACACCCTGTATGCTTGCAGCTGTTTGAAA
>QLNU02015270.1:125293349-125344637 GCA_006491805.2 Dysdera silvatica
TTGGCAATTTGCACGCGCTTTGTGTGTGTGTTTATGTGCGTGTGTTTGTTGCGAAGAAAACGTCCATTTCTCACATGGATTTAAATCCTTGAACATCATTCGGACGTTCAAGAACGTTTTTACGCCACTCATGCCTTAGCTCTTTGGACACTCATATGCAAACTGTTGTGTTCGTTTGTTACGTTTTTTGGTTGATTTTCTTTTTGCACAGAAAATAAAAATGGAAATACCGGTTTTGACAACGAATTGTACGTGTCGTTGATTTAATTCCTATCAAGGACGATGATTTTGGTTATACTTTAATTCTGGGATCCATCCCACTCTTCAATAGGGTATTATTGGTATAATGAAGAAATGTTTGTTAGAGCCTTGTATACAAAGGTTCCGAGATAGGGTTTCATTATTTGTTTGTACGCGATCGTTAATTAATTGAATATTATTCTTGTTGATATGTTTCATTGTGTCGTTCTGATCAGGTTGCGTGCGTCACCTTTTTCATGTTGACAAATTTTAAGCGCTTATTTTTTCAGGCTGAATTTTAATTTCAAGACTACAAGTAGCTCGTATTGTCGATAATTGTGAATAAATATGTGTGTATGCTACATAAAGTAAAGATCCGAGCATTGTGATGGAAAACCGGTATACATATATATATATATACACCGTACATAATTATATATAAATTGTATTTTATGTATTTCCTTTCACTTACTTGAAATTTTTTTTATTTTTTTTTCGGTTTAAGAGCTTCGATGAAATTTATCAGGAAATTTCAATAAAATTGATAGTTTTCCAATAAGCGCAATTTTTCACATCATATCAGCTATGCATCTGTCTTCAAAAAAATGATTAAACATATATTTATTTCACTCCTTCTTTCAATTGTTTACTTGTTATTGATTACTTTAAGTTTTAAAGCGTCGATATATATTCCACAGGGAACAATAAATATGTGGTATTTACTGCCCACTAAATTTACAAAATTGTGCAATTCCGTGAATTTAGTGGCAACAGTTCATGATGCTTACGAGGTAAACTGTCACATTGTTGTTCCCCGTGGACGGCAATCGACTACAAATTTAGTTAAAGTGATGCGATTGAATTCTACGGAATGAAACCTAGATCTTAGCACATCGTTCAATTATTATTTGAAATAACTTCCTAAATGGTGAAAAATCCCAGCGCAAATTGAAATTATTTTAATAATGAAAAAAAGTAGTGAATAAAAAAAGTAGAAAACTACGTAATACATTGGTTGTGCTATAAAGAATAAACCGAATTGAAAATCCTAATTACTTTTTAAACGTATTACTTTCACAATTGTTTTCCTTAAAACATACAGAGTATTAAATTTTCCTGAATAAACCCGTCGATTTCCACAGTACATTAATCAAATAAAAGAATGTGGTTTATACTATGCTCTATAAAGTGCTCTCCAGACTTAAATGATTTAGTTTGATAGGATATATTTCTTGGCAATTGCATTGAAAGTAGGGATTATTAGATTGAGTAGATAATTATTTATAAAAAATTGTAGATTACTTTTTAATAGTTTTCTAAATAATAAAAGAATTATAGTTTGATAGAAAATTGATCAGAAAGCATTTTATTATATTTTATAACATTTTTTAAAGCTAAAACGTTTATCTATTTAAAGTAGGAAAAATAAAATATTTATATATTTTATTAAATATTACACATTTTCATTCAATTAGTCACATTTTAGAATTTTTATTCTAGCCAACTACTTACACGTTCTTGAATTAGGGACTCCCGCTATTGATGGGAAAGTAGAAAAGCGTAAATTAAAAAAATTGTCTCCAAAAAAATTATTTTTTTTGGTAAACGTTAATAAAAAAATATCTGGTTATTCATGCATCTCGTTGTAAATCCAAAATATTTTTTTCTCATATAATTAATAACGCTGTTCTAAATGAAAAGTGAATTATTTAAATATTCATTTGAATATGGGAATCTTATATACATATATAACATTTTTTAAAGCTAAAGTCGTTTTGATTAATTTCAAAAGCAGGAAATTAACAAGTAGATTAAAAGTAGTAGTAGTAACAAGTAATAGTACGGAAAGATCCAAAATTACGCTTCGACGTGTCTCGTATTGTTTTTGGCTCTCTATAAATATTGCAATATCTGCCTACACCTTTAAATGAATTCAAAGAAATAACTTATCGGTAGTGCAAACTTTCAAACCAACATAGCATTAAACCGTTTTGAGAAGAAATATTCGATCTCCGTACGATTTTTCAAAGTTAAGCGAAGCAGTTCACAAATTTTCCAACGGGAGGAATAAAGAGTCCTGCTCTTCGGGAGTGAGGGAAAGAGGAAAAGAGCTTCAGAAAAGACTATCTGGATGAAAAATCGGAGTCAGAAATGGTCGCCCGTCGCGACATCGAAAGGGGGGATAGCGGGGATTCCATGCCAAAGTGGGTCCATCTTTCACTGCCACTAGGCAGGAGTTGGGTGGCGCGCTACTCTCATACGTCGCAAACGACATGTAGTGGGAAAATTGGAAAACGAGCGTAGCGGGGTACTTTCAAATGCAGTACGCGTGCATATGGATATTATAAAGATGGGGGGTTTTTCCATTTAACCATTTTTTCACGATTTCTTCTTTTTGTTTTCTTTGGAGATGAGATTATTTGTGATATTTTAATTGAAAATGAAAAAGAACATTTTAATAAACGTTAAAACTCTTAGATTGGGCAATTGACTATATTTTTGTGCTCTGCTAATCAAATAAAATTTTTATTTTGTGTTTATTATTTTTATGTAAAATATTTAAAACATTGCATAAAAATATTATGGGTAATAATGAGCACAGTGATTAAACCTTTCTCAGATATCTTTACATATATTTATGTTCATAATTTAACGTAAACATTGATGTAGTTAAATTAAATAAATATTGATGTACTGATGTTAAAATAAAAAATGTCAATCCAAAAAAAGGAAAACATATAAAACCAATATGTGCGTGTTTCGGTAAAAAAAATTGCTCCTACCCCGTCAAAATAAGCAATAATTTTAGCGAATACAATGATAAAAAGTAAGATAAAAATCGTGAAAAAACCCGAGAAGATAGTAATAGAATATATTTTTTTGTAAGATAATCACGTAAAACTATATAAAGTAGTGAACTAATGCATTTTAAAGATGCAAGAAAATTCTGTGATAATTAGCAAGGGATAAAATTAATGAAATAGTTAAAAGAATTAAATAATTTTTATCTATTTGGAAAACCAAACAAATGTGCTAAATACAGCAATATGGTACCTTATTAAACTACCTTAAATAAATAAACTTGGTAATGTTGAAAAATATTTTAAGAGATATAAAAGTGAGCGTAAGAGAATAAAATTGCGAGAAAAATAGTAGAACGAAATATGAAATAATAAAATGGAATATGCACGTGTAAACATGAAGAAAGAGAAGAAGAGATTTAAATAAAATAAACCGCATTAAATGGATTAAAGGGGACTTCAAAGTAAACATAAAACTTATTATTTGAAAATTTTAACAAGCATTTATGTACTACAAATTTTACAAAAAAATGACAGTATATATATAGCAGTAACACTTTTATTCAAAAATGGCAATAAGAAACTCCCCAAAAACATTATAGGCACATATTATATATATTATATATTTATAGGCAAGTATTAGCTCGTTATCTCCTGAAAGAGTAAGAGGATTATAAGTTGAAATAATAAAGATGCATTTGAAGTTTCTAATTGCCCATGCTTTGTAACGATATTGCTATTTAAAAAAATACTTTTATAATTTGAAAACACGACAGAAGACAATATGTAGCTAATAGTATTTAAATGGATTAAAAAATCTGCATAAAAAAGTTTCATTCACAGATTTGCTAAAGGTAAAAAAAAATACACATGAATTAAAATAAAAACATAACGTTTCTTGCATCAAAATTCCCGATTACACATGCTGGCTCTCAGATATCCTTTTGGCTAGCATTTTGATAAACAGATAATTTCACAAATTTTATCCAGGTGTGTATCGCAATTTTCTCAAATGAAGCCCATGAAAAGTCCTAAAAAATAATAATACTTCTTGCTCATTAATTTGTAAAAACGACGCTCAGTCTGTTTCTTAAGTTATTACAAGTTTTCCACGTCCCTCTGCTAAAGATATACAACAACTGAACTCTTTAAAATAAGCATAATTCAAAACCATAAAAATCTATCTTTTCTTTTGTCAACATCACCGCATTCTGGAAGAGAATCTCGTAACAAGCTTCGGCTTTATATTCTCTTCCATTTCTAACCCAAAGCCTAAAAATAATTTAATATAGATCTTCTCTTACATTTCTATAATTTTTATACTGCTCAAGCTATGTATCACGAAATATTGTATATCGGGTTGAATGAAAATTTATTATTATATTATTCAAAAATTATGCAAAAAGTGATAGGTTCATTTATTTATATTAATCTGTAGACGTTAATGAAACGTAATATAATAGACGAGAGAGACAACTGAACACAACTGGTGTTCACTTAGAGATAATATTCTCGTCTTGAATAGGAAACTACAATTATATTTACAAGGGAAGGTTGAAAGAAACATAATTTATTAATACTTTAACAACTTTTGAAAATTTTGATGGTAATTACATTTAAATATACTTAGGAAGAAAATATCAATATTTATATTTACGATACAAAAACTCGGAGATTATTAAGTAATGCAGAGTATCTATAGCAGAATTACGTAAGAAAACCACTTTCATAAATATAAAAAGAGATACATTTGAAATAATCGTAATGGATCGGAAAAAGAACCTGCATTATAGAAGTGTTGGTTATTTTCACTATTATGAAAATTTGCAAATAATGGTCTTCAGGATTTATGGAAAGAATAAAGACCGATCAAAATAAAAAATTACTATAACTATAGATTGAAAACGATGGTACTATAGAGGTATAAAACATCAAACAGATATATTTTCGAAATATCTAAAAATCGTGGTTAAATATCAGGCTTTCAAAATATTCAAAATGAAACGTACACGCTCTGTTGAAAAAAAATTAAAAACGAAAAACGATGTATTCAGAAGAAATTGTTCGATCGTTCAAACATTTTGAATACTGAGGAAGTATCTAGAGATAAAGAAAGGACTAAACTTTTATAGCAAAATAATTTTTCTACAGAACACAATGGTCATCATTTAATAAATTGTAAAATTTCCTTTGGCTAGCATACGTCACTATACGGTTCGACGTGGGGTCAAATAACACCCCAATACTCTTTTATGGCAGATTTTTCCATAAGTTCGGCTAGTTTTCAGTTAGTTCGGTAACACTAAGTGATGGCTACGATTGCCTTTCTAGCATGTCTCAGACGCGCTTGATTGACGATATATGTTTAGGAACATAGCTGATCATTGGAGAGTGTGAACACCACAAAGTCGTTGTTGAGAGAGTTGCGTAGCATAAGATTTGGTATTATTCTGCTGGTAAAGAGCTTCTGGAAGGCATAGCATAATCCAATGCGATTGATTGTGGGATACAAAACCTGTGGCCTGTTGCTTCAAAGCAGCACAGCACAGTAGGGAGAGGAATCGACAGTCGCAGAGCGGCTGACTCTCCCAGACATCATCTCAAGTGCGATGGTCGCGTGCCGCCTGACAACTCCAGTGGGATTGAAGTGCTGACCACGCCTCCCCCATACAAGAATACAGTGATAATCTGCACCTAGACGGAAGAGGAATTCATCATTGAACAAAATACGATTCCAATTGGACGTTGTATAGAATTCGACATCACTCTAGGTAGTGCTGCCTGTGTTGGGTGCAATGGCATTTAAAAAGGGAGGGGCTTAGGGGGGGCTCAAGCCCTTACCCCCATTGGATATCAAAACACATTATTTTCTTCAAGACCGCATCACATAATCTTCTTTAAAGCCACTTGAGTCCCTTCATGAGTTTTGAATTGCTACGCTACTGGTTGGATGGTCAGTAATGGACATCTCAAATGACATGGGAATGAAGACCCGCGTTTGCCTTTCGTAGCAGAATGATGTTCCTGGGCGCCACATAGCACATGGAGGTAAATATGTGCTATTGGATGAAATATTAATGCTACCATCAGTGTCATTATGATTGCTTTCCTCATTACACAATTCCTTTTCAGCACTTGTTTTCCTGGGACCTCCAAATCCTTCGGGACAGACGATTATGTGTAACCTCTTAAATCCACTGGTGATAAAATTATCCGATGGCTACATCGCTATGTTCAAGATGGCTGCCGCTTAGATATCTGCATGCTTAACTAGCCTCTTTTAAACCTATGCGACTTTTCTTAATTTCTGATACTTACTCGAAATGACGACGGTTACATTGGAGGCATCTTCACAGATCATTTAACGCATAAAATAGCAAATTCAGTTAAATTTGTTCATTGATGCAAATATCGTTCTTTGTATACGCCTTTCTCTGTAAGCTTATAAATGCTGAAATTTTAATAATTCACAAAACGTTGGGTACGGCATGTGAAAGCTGGGTTCCATAACTCTTTCTTCAATTTTACGAATCTGTCGATTTTTTAGAAGGTTTTATTTATATCTGCTTGAAGTGTTAAATTATCAGTAAAATAAGTTGCGTAATTTTATTATACATTCAATCTCGAAAACTGTAATTACTAAGTAATTGTATTGCTTTAGCTAAAAAAAAATTGCTTAAATAAAAGTTAGCGAAACAGAAAAGGAATCAGATTTAATAGATAGAAAAAACGTAAATGTAAATTTCCCTTTTTCCCCATGTAAGCTTAAGATCGATTTATATGAGAATGCTAATACCTTTAAATGTTTATATCTTAATTTTTTTTAATAAGAGTCAGGATGTTCTCTCCCTGTGGAAGGTAATTCAGCGTATTTCATTGCAAAATTTATGCTAAAAATTAGCGCTTTTAAGAATCGACATACAATATTTTTAACCACATGAGCTGTTTTTATAAAATAGGATGAAACTGGTGTGAGTATTTAATTTTGAGGATTATTAGAAATTAGATACACTAATTAAGTATACATCATGTTCAATTAAGAATTATATTACTGATAAAGTGATTTTGAAGATATTTAAAATTAAATGGATAGCACCATCATGATATAATCAAAGTTTTTGTCAGTTGCGGTTGGACACAGGCCTGTAGCTAAACACTTGTTACAGGAGGAGGAGCCTCTGAAAGTTGGGAGGTTCAGAAAGATACAAGGGGCACATTCGTTACTGTTTTTTATAAATTTTGGTAACATATTTAATAATACTAAATATATAAGTAGGCTAATATATTTAACATTAATGAATAAATTTCTTAACATAAATTTTGCATTGAAAATTTATAGAGGTATACTAAAATTTAGAATTTCCCCTTTTCTTATCATAGAGTTGATGTAGACACAAACTTCTGTAAAAAACATGACGTAAGTTATATAATATCTACCGTAGAAAGTTGTTTCGAATACATTTTTAACGTCAAAGAACAATTCCCATTGTTATGTACAATTTCGTACAAAATAAAAAATTTAAAATAAAATTATAAAATAATTTATTCTGAATACATATACACTCCCTTGAAAAAAAAACAAAAACACGCACAATGAAGAAATTATCTATTTTTATTGAAATTAAATGTACAATGCACATCCAGCACATACACAGGTAAGAAAATTATAAAAAATTCAAGGTCGTTGGACCTGCGGCGTACTGTTACGCACCAGTTTAATAAACTTAGTGTGATAGCTCATTGCTGTTGCACGCGCCAGTTTAATATGAAAACGAAAATGTTTTTATATGGTCTTAAGTGTTAATGTTCTTATGTTGGATGGCAACAGTTTGTATGACGTCATGGAACTCTAAATTTATATTTGACGAATTAGATTAGGTAGCTCTCTCTCTGCTGGCCAGTAAGCGAATTTTGTTTTTTGAATAACGCTATAATTTGCCTTTTATTCTGTATCGTTCTTTTTACCCCGACCACTAGTGGCTATAGTATGCGAGTTGAATAGCATACTTAGGTGAACTTTGTTCTAATCATATTTAGCGTCGAAAGTACATTAACGACGATGGTTACTGGAAGAAAGATGTGCTTCGTTTGTAACTTAAAAATTTAAATGTTTTCTTCTTTTTTTTTATAATTTCGTTAAATAAATTTTTTTCGTTATTGTTACGACTGCCTAATGTACCGTTTATAACCTGACGATTCATATTCGTACCTTGCGTCTGATATTATCAGTTCTTGTGCCGTAGTTTAACCGAATGGACTTTGTTCTAATTATCCTATCCTTTCGCCATAAATCAAGATAGTGCAGTTAGATACATGCCGCAACGTTATAGTATGGAACAATTCGAAGTGAATATCTTTTTCGGAAGTCAATGGTATTTCATAATAATAAAATTTGGTCCTGTACCATCGAAAAATGGCCACCCTTTCACCGAGTTTCTTCGAAAGACCTGTCAATGGCTAGGAATTGCACATTGAATGTTCAAATCAATAGTTGGTGAAACCCCCCAGGCGGCGATGCATGCTTCTATACGTCTAGGTAAGGAGTGATAAAGGTTTCTAATGTAATCTTGCATTCTGTCAGGTATTCCTCACTTATTACTCCAGATTCGCGACATTTTGCGGTGCCCGAATCTGGCGGCCTACCATGTCCCATACATGTTCGATTGGCAAAAGGTCTGGTGATCTTGCTGGCCAAGGAAGAGTATCAACAGTACGGAGACAGCTCATAGATATGCGAGCCGTATGGGGCCTGGCATTATCTTGTTGGAAAATAGGCCCAGGCTGCAGGATGTCATCAACATATCGTTGAGTTGTTAAAGTTGGACGTAGGATGACTAGGAGCGTCCTGCTGTCGTACGAGATAGCACCCCCACCCCACCCCATCCCATTAGGTGTAATGCTGTGTGCTTCTATAAAACAAAGGGTGGTTGGGACCGCTGGCCCTGGCCCACTGAACACGGATCCGATGGTCATCTGCTCCAAGACTGAAGCGGGATTCATCTCTGAACACTATGCGATACTAATCTGCTGGCAGCCACGATGATCGGCTACGACACCACTCCAGACGACTCTGTCGATGGTGTGGGGTTAAAGGCAGACGTCTTAAAGGCCGCTGTGAGCGTAACCCCACCTCAGCCAAGCGTCGTGAGATGGTGGAAGGTGTCGCGATTGGTATGGAAGAGACTATAGTACGTTGGATGGCGGACAATGATGCTGTTGTGTCAGCTCGAACCTCTCGCACAACCAACCGATTTTGCCTCGCATTCCTGCACGTTGGCCTTCCAGAGCCTTTATTCTGCCGATGAGTTCCTCGCAGCAACCATTGCTGCCAACACCCTTGAACAGCAGTGTCCGTACGGTGCAGGTGGCAGCCTATTGCTCAGTAGGACCAGCCAGCTTCAAGCATCCCGACTATGCGACCACGTTCGAAGTCGTCCAATTGGCTATAAGGTCATCGACAACGTAGTAACTACATTACAGGTTGTGTTTCCAAGGAACTGCAACACCGACAACGAGGGAAAAAAATAAATCATCCCCAATTTTTATTACTTTTACACGATGTCATTTTGCGCAATAGAAATGTGCGCTGTGATCGAAGTTAAAATTAATTAGCTTTCAAAATTTACTCAATTGCACGTTTGGTGTAAAGGAATTTGCATGCGAAATTTTGAGATGATCGGATAATTTTTAGGTTGGTTTTTTTTGAAAATATGTATATATCACCATCATCACTATTATCATCATCATATTCAACCATTATCTATCCACTGCTGGATGAAGGTCTCTCCAAATGCTTTCCACACAAGTCTATCCTGAGCAATTCGCTTCCACGTCACCCCAACCTGTTTTCTTATTTCATCCACCCATCTAGTTTGAGGACGTTTTCTAGGTCTTCGGTGGTCTCTTGGAATCCAGTTCAGAATTTCTGTTGTCCATCGTTGATCAGTTCTTCTTGCAATATGCCCAGCCCATCGCCATTTCAGCCCTTTTACTTTAACAATGATGTCCTCTACTCTAGTTTGCTCTCTCACCCAAGTGTTTCTTTTTCGATCTCTCCTAGTTATTCCAAGCATGCACCTCTCCATGCTCCTTTGCGTTGTCTGTAACTTTCGTATTGCTCCAACTGTTAGACTCCATGTCTCTGATCCATAAGAGAGGACTGGCAATACACACTGGTTGAAGACCTTTCTTTTTAGACACAAAGGCAATTTCCCCTTCAGGATAAAACTGTTTCTTCCAAATGCACTCCAGCCAAGTTTAATACGTCTGTTGAGTTCTTTCATAATGTTGCCATCCATTGAAATCAGCTGGCCAAGGTAAATATATGAATCAGCAATTTCTAGCTCAATGTTGTCAACTTGTATTTTTGTTTCCTCTACGAAATTATTGAACATGATCTTAGTTTTTTGTAGGTTCATCTTGAGTCCAACTTCTTTACTTCTAGTTGAGAGCTCCTGTACCATGTCTTGGAGTTCTGATGGGTTCGTTGAAAAAATAACAATGTCATCAGCAAACCGCAAATGATTTAAATATTCACCATTTATTTTTATTCCCCTGTTATTCCAATTTATCTGCTGAAAAATCATCTGTAAAGCTGAAGTAAAAAGTTTTGGAGAAATGGTATCTCCCTGCCTCACACCTTTACCAATTTTGATAGCTTCGGTATCTTTATGTAACCGAAATTTTGCACTTGCATTTTTATACACACGTTTCACCATGTCAATGTACACTTCCTCGATGTCTGCTGATCTTAAAGAGTTGATGACTGCTGATGTTTTAATAGAGTCAAAGGCCTTCTCATAGTCAATAAATGCAACACACAATGGAAGTTCATATTCATGTGTTCTTTCAATTAATTCTCTTAATACTTGAATATGGTCCACTGTACTGAATCCACTTCGAAATCCAGCTTGTTCTCTTGGTTGAGCTGCATCTAATTTTTTCTGCAGGCGATGTGTTAGCACTTTTGTGAAGATTTTATAAATAGCAGGTAACAAGCTAATTGGTCGGTAATTTTTTAAATCCTCTTTATCACCTTTTTTATGCAAAAGGAATCTCATTGTTACTGAAATCAATATATACATAGCATCAGTCCATTGATTTGTGGCTATCTCCTCACCCATACTTTTTCTATATGCCTTACTTCAAGTTTATTTCAGTTATAAAGAGTAATTATATATTATTAATATAGAAGTTTATTATATATAATAATTAAAATATACTAAAATAAATGAGGAACAGAATTTTAACACTTCTTCTTTGAATATGTTATTTGCACATAGACTCCACTCTTTTCTTTTGTGGAAATTTAAGCATTGCATTTTCATAAAAGTTTCGTCAGAGTACTTTTCCATATCTAAAAGAACATTTTATCTCTATTGACGAAACAGTCAATTATTCAAACGCAATTTATCTTCATACCCATGTCGACCAAAATGGTCTTTTCAATAGTTCATAACTGATGTCCCACATTTTCACTAAATGATACAACGCATATAATATTTAGTTCAATTCACTGTCGCTACACATGTTATACTATTTCAAGAACTATCCGAACACATATTCTTACGGGCAAAAGCATTCGTTTGGGCCTTAGTCGAACGAATTTTCTTTTTTAGTGACTGTTGTCGAAATATCGATTATCGCCAATAAACCATAAAATTTAACTTTCCGTAACCCCTCAAATATTCCGCTTAGAGGCATAAGAATTATTTTATTTCACTAACTATATCTATGTAGAAGGATATTTTTCTAATTGGAAGTTTCTAGGTAGAGGACCAGACTGAAAAGTTGAATTTTATATTTCTATACAGATGCAACTTACTGAAAAATATGTGCAATGTTCAACATTTCATTCATTCATTCATTCAATTAATCAATCAATCAATCAAACCAATTTATTTTTCTTAACATAACATTAAGGCAGAACAAGGAAAGTAATTAAAATTTTAAAGTTATTGCATAACTTTAAATATTTAATTAATAAAATAAATAAAAAAAATAATAGAGGGAGATGGGAAAAAAGGTAACTTAATGCTTGACTAGTTCCCACCCCGACTTATAATAGAAAAAAATATGATAATAATAACAACGAAATTAAAAAATTACCATAGCAACACAATAAGCAATGGTAGAATAATAAACACAAATATATAGTTAACTCATAATAAAAGCAAATAACTCTTCATTCTTAAATAAAGAACATGCTTTGATTTTAATAATGACATGATTTGAACTTAAAAATTATTTGAAAGCTATTTATAATTGGAAGTATGCTTCTACAACCAACGGTCATTGGCTTCTAAATAGAAGACCACGCCAAGAAAATAGTAGCTTTCAACAGGCTTTCTGCCTGTTACTCAGGCAACCACGTTTCTTTCCCAGCAGCGCAAAAAGAGTGGGGGGGCTAAAAACTAACAGTAATGATTCAGATAGCTTCCGTATATATATTTTTTTTTCTCTAATGAATCGTATATTAGTGACGCGCGATTGCGAGATGTTTTAGTCGATTTTCTCGATTATTTAAACATTTCGAAACCTCGAGTTTTTTAAAATCTGACTGAAGAAAAAGAGAATCCAGGATGAGGACGGCGTCTCTTTTTCTCCTAAACAAAAACATCCCTAGCCTGAGGTTATTTCAACGTGCGTGTAGAAAATTATCAAGTTAGAAAGAAAAAAGATAAATAGTATCTCGCTGCCTCACACTTTTACCAATTTTTACACGTGGTATCTTTATATAATCGAACTTTTGTACTTTCATTTTTATATACACGTTTAACCATGTCCATTTAATTTTACATTTTTCAGCTAGTTCAGGGTGTCTGCAGGGTCATGAATTGCCAAAAAAGTCACGAATATCATGAAAAAACAATGATTTTGTGATTAAGATCATGAATTTTGTTATCCAAAAAAAATGGACCTCAAAAATCGATATGATTTATCGAATTTTTTGTAGGCATTGGATTTTGTAATCGGTTTATCAAATTATTCGCACTTTACTTTATCTGCACTTTTTTGTTAGAAATGGAGTCCTGACTATGTCAATGCACACATCATTGATGTTTGTTGATTTTAAAGAGCCAATGACTCCTGATGTATAGATAGATCCAAAGGCCTTTTCATAGCCAATAAATGACAAAAATGGTGGATGTGCATATTCATTTGTTCTTTCAATCAGTTCTCTTAATACTTAAATATCATCCACTGTACTGTATCTACATTGGCGAAAGCAGAGGGGTGGTGATGGGGGTTGTAACTCCAAAATTGCGATGAAATTTTGTATATTTAACATAGGAATATGTGAGTTGTAGCTCTGTAACCCCATTGAGCCTATAACCCCCTTACAAACTTTCTACGTACGCCTGTGTATATCTAATTCGAAATCCAGCTTGTTCTCTTAATTGAGAGATTCGGTAGTTTTTCAAATCTGCCTTTCCCCCTTTTTTTTATGCAAAATAATTACTGTAGCAGAATCCAATTGATGTGATCTGGTATACCGCTGCTCAGCATTTGTAAAGAATTTTGCAATATGTCTTCCACGTCTTCTCCAGTTTATTTCACCAGGGGTTCGTCATTTATTCATATTTCTGATTGTAATTGCTACTTCCTTTTTCAAAATTTTAGGAACTGTTCCTTTGACTACTTGAGCGTCCTTGTTTAATCCACTGTTTCCTTCATATAGTTTTCTGTAGAATTCTTCAACTCTTCTAAGTATTTATTCTCCCTTTCTTGTCACGGTGCCGTCCTTCCCCTTCAATGCGATGATGTATTTCTTCTCAACAGAGAAATATCCTTTAACAACCCTAAGACTCTTGGTGTTTTTAAGGGCTTTCCTTACTAATTCACAGTTGAATTTTCTTATGTCTTTTTTCATGCTTTTCCACAGAATTTTACAAAATTTTACATACTCGGTCCTGGAAGTGGTAAACTGATTGTCCACTTTCATATCTCTTTGTCTTTCCAAGAGCGATTTTGTCTTCTCAGTTAATTTGCGATTGAGCTTTTTGCATGTTTCAATTTCCCCAGCAGTTTCAATTATTGTCTTAATAATGTTTTCATTTGCTTCTGATATGTCAACTTCTTCAATCAGTCCTTCCAGTCTAGAAAAACGATTTTTTAATTTCAGATTGAATACCTGGTTACTCTTTCTCAATTTCAGTTAATGCACCCTCTTACATACGTGCCTCCTGATAAGCTTCTGTATTTCTAATTTATTATTTAAGTGCACTTTACTTCTCATTATTCGATGATCACTCATGGTATTATATCTGTTCAGCACGCTTCAATCTTCAATAATTGATTTATTGTTTCCAGTACATAGTGAGTTTCGCTGGTTTCTCTATTGGGGTGTTTCCATGCCCATTTTCTTTTTGGTTCCTTCTTAGAATTCACAATGCTATGATTTTCAGCTTTTGTAAATTCGATGAGTTGATCGCACCGTTCATTATTTTCCCCGTATCAGTATTTACCAACCAATGTCTTTCCATGTTCCTGTTACCCGATTGTTGCATTAAAGTTTCCTCTTGGTATGCAACGGTTTGCTTTCTTCATAAAATTCTTCCACCACTTCGTCGGTATGACTTGATGTTGGTGCATATGCCTGTACTATCTGAAGATGGTATCGCTGGGTTAGTTGAATAATAATACTTACTGTTCTATCTGATGTACCTTTTACTTCTAGAAGGTGGTCTTTGATTCTTTTACTGACTAAGAAGCCGACATCACTTGTTCTTCCAGTTTTCATTCCTTTATAATAAAAGAAATGTCCACTTTTAAGTTCTACCAACTCTACATCTTTTTTTCTGCCCTCATTGAATCCTATAATGTCCCATTTGGTTTTTTCAAGTTCTTTCAATTCTTGGAGCCAGCTTCATAAGCAGGGGATCGTCCATTATACGTAGCCAAGGTCAATAATAAACCGCAGTATGGGACATTCCGTTGATTCTTAGCACCCGCTGCCTTGATCAGGAGCACTCCAGCACCTGGAGACTAGGGGCCATGGTTTTTGGTGTATTAGCATATTGGAGGAATTAGCCATCATTTCACCACGCTGGCTAGACGGGTTGGTGAATTAGCCCTCCCCTTCCGCCTTTCCATCCGTGCAGCAAATAATAATTTGCTTCATAAATAGAAAGCCCGGCCCGCACCACTTGGGGGGAGGGGGTAGAACGTTAGGTTACTGGCCCGGCCGGTTCCACACATCGTCACATACGTTCAGCGTGCTAATTTCCTTCCGGTTAGATACCAGTATTCCTTTTGATGTCATTTTTTTTCAGGGAAGATCATCCACTAATCCCAGCCTGACTACGACTCTGGTTGGATAGAATCTGCTTTAAGAAGGAAAAAATTATCACGTAAAATTTATAAAATTTTATTTCATTCAAACTTTTTAAATTATGCAACTATACTATCGAAAGACTCTTTTCATGTTCATACACTGCGTCACGTTTACTATCACGCGAAAATAACAATTAAAAATATTGAGAACGTTATGATAAATTTATCGATTATAATTAGTTATGATATATTTTTGATATTATGATTTTGAATATTATGATATATTTAATTATATACATTAATTATGATATGTATGAATTATATATCAGAAGCTCCTAAAGTATGTGCCACATCACTCTATAGTGCCATGGAGGTGATTAGAGGTTCAGAGACGCCCTCACAAAATTTTAAATAATACAATTTTAAATACAGCTCACATGAGTCGTATTAATTTCTTACACTTACCCGATTTTTTATAGTCGTATAAATATGAAATGAGCTATCATAGATAGATATTATATGATTATTGAAAAAATTATAATTTTTTAAGGGTGCTAGGACAATGATTTAAATCACAGGCTCACAAAATTTTTTTTAAACATGAGTCGTATTAATTTCTTACACTTACCCGATTTTTTTATAGTCGTATAAATATGAAATGAGCTATCACAGAAATAGATATTATATGATTAGGGTGCCTTGAGATAAAATTATATATTTTTTAAGGGTGCTAGGACTTGGGAAAAGTTTGGGAACCCCTGATATACATAACAAATTTGTCCTTAAAACTGTAAAAACTACCACAGTATTGCGAATATAACCGTAAATAAGGATAATTTGTTCTTGATCATTCTGGTCATAATTAAAGGTTTGGAAGATATTACTTTTATTATTATAATATTTGTCAGCTCAATTTTTTTGGGATTCCACTTATTTCTCATTTATATTAACAGTGGGCTACAAAAATTCTGTGTTTTTTTTAAGTAAGAAATTTATGTAGTTACTAAATAGAACATAAATTTTTGACGTCCTTCATTTTACACATTCCTCCTAATAGAATGGTTTCTTATAGTTTTAATTTGTTATAAAAAAAGAGCGAAAATTTGAAAATATGTATATCAGAAGTGGCCAATTTTATTTGTTTAACTTTAAAAAATAAGTCGCGAAATACCAATAAAGCTGACGAAATTTAGCAAACTTAAGCCTCTTGGAATGAACGATTACGTGCAAAACAACATTAAATCGTATTAATAATAAAATTGCGCCAGTGTTGTGATATGTATATCATCACAAAATAGCTTGTTTTAAAAACGTAGGTAAAGATACATTCAAGTTGCAAAAAACAATAAATCCTTATAAATATATGCGTCCCAGAGCTGAAGTCCTATTAGCTCAATGGTAAAAAGAGCCCTACGTACAGATTAAAAAGTGTACATACATTTAAAGAAGAAATATTAATAAAAAAAGTAATTAATAATTAAATGATTATTAATGAGAAGCAATTGAGCGGAATTCACTTCTGTAAAAAAATATTAAATAAAAGAAAATATGCACATGCGTGTTCAAAGAACATGCATATATATTAGGAGTAGACATACCTATATACATAGGCATTGAGTTATATATATGGGCCCGTGGGGCTCGAGTTCCCCATTAATTTGAAACGAAGTGTAATTTTACACATATAGTCGAACCTCGTTGAGACGAACACGCTTAAGACGAATTATTTTTAATACAAATCGTTTTCTGAAGTCCCGTCAGATTGTATAACATATTATCCTTTCCGGACGAAACGAATTACTGTTAATACGAACTGATTTCTTATTCCCTCTTGGCGTTTTCCTTAACGAGGCTCAACTGTATTGTAATATATAAATGTACATAATATGTGCTTGGCACCCCTAATTGTGAAAAATCTAAAATGATGCCTACATAAAAAAAAAAGAGGATGACTAATGATGTTTATTAACGAGAACTGCGTGTCCTCATATTTAATACTAAATATTCATAGTAGGGTATGTATGCCCACAAGAGATAATTTGAACAAATCTTCCGCATGGGAATCAGTAATCAAGAAGAAACGATGAGTTAGTTGTCTTCATTCATATATATAAAAAAAAGAAAAAAAAAGCCGATTCACTTAAGTATAAAGGCCCTTTTAAAGGAAATTAAGAAAAAAAAGGCAGTTGTCAATTGAAATTTTTTTGTAACAAATGTCACACACGTGTAAATTGCTTTGGAAATAAACGTAGTTCTGTTAAAAAGAAAAAGCGACATAATTTTACATCTTAATTCTATCATAGACGTACCGTCGTCCGACTCGCTTGTAAAGAAAAGTTGTGGGCAGTGCAGGAATTCCGACAGATCGGAGGAGACACTTCTAATGGGAGGACACGAAAGTTCAAAGATTTTCTTTCTCCTCGAAGACAAATCCGACAGTCTTCAGCTTTGGTTCGCTAAATCATGAAACTGAGGAGACTGACTAGTTATTGGATGGTAAAGAGTGTCCTCCAAAATCTGAACTTGGTTGATAATTTATAGCACATGTCATATGACGGTCAAGTCCAGTGCGCGAGAGAAAGAGAAAGAGATAAACTGAGCTTTGCCGATCTTCCCGGATATGTCTACTCAGGGGTCGGTGGAAGATCGGGGAAAAGACGGGAGGTCCAGGCGATGCCACGTGAGGAGAAATTCAATCTTCGCGCCATGGGGGATCTTAGACTCTTGCCTCCGTAAATAAAGCTCTCAGGGGGACTTTGCAAACCATCGGAAATTTATACCTTTTACCTTTCTTTCTCTCCTTCTTCGGAACGGCAGCGGGTAGAGAGAGGGGTGACGATAGCTCTGTTGGATGCACGTTCCGTCCGGATCCACATTTGTCACTTTAAACTCGATGACCGAGACTTCAGCTCGTAAACATGGCTTCCTTCTTAAACATTCGGCCGTCACCCTGTAACTTATGGAAGAATTTTTCTCACGGTTTATGGCTTCCGCCTTCGTTGGTTATGGGGTTTGGACGCGTTTGTTTTTGCCTGCTGGAAAACAGAGGACGTGGCAAGCATGTGTTACTAAAAGATGAAGGACAGTAGCCTGCTCGAGAAAACCTATAATAATTTGTTCCATTTTGGCAGCACCGAGTTATTTTTTAGAAAAAAAACAGGTTCGGGTTTCAAAATTCTTATTCAGAAAGGTCATCAAAAACATACAAATTCTTACTTATACGAGTTGCAGCTCTACATTCGTAAGAGTTCCCTAAGATGTTAAAGCATGTTATTTCAAAACGTTTCGCATGATAAATACGCTGATGCTCACAAATGAAGAATCCTCTATAAAGGCATATATAATTCACAGTATACATATAAAAGGAAATGCATTTAAATTTAGGTAGTCAGCTCAAAAAAGGAAAAGAGTCTCATAAAATAGCACAAAGGATCTTAATAAAAGATGCATAACTCCCAGGAGCGATTGTGAGATGTTTAGTTTGTGATTTACAAAACAAGACTAGCTAAAGTCATGCTATGCCGGAGCCTACAGTTTACCTAGTGATCCAAACATCACCTAGGGACTTAAGCCCCGGACTAGGCAAAGAAGACACATTCAACGGTGCCGTAGGAGTTAAACTAGGGAAAATGATACTATAGGAGAATGCGTTAGCTGTACGTATAACCATAAAGCCCGCACAAGACTTCCTAACGTTTCAGAAAGGTTACATAGAGATAAACCTGCATACTGCCTTTCCCGCTCCTATCTGTATAATTTCTGAAAGTTTTAGAATAGTCATATTTTCGAAAGTTTTAGACTGGTCATATTCCTGAAAGTTTTAGAATGGTCATATTCCTGAAAGTTTTAGATTTGTCATATTTTTGAAAGTTTTAGAATGTTCTGGAAGGTTGAAAGTGGTTTGTTCTGAACGTTTTAGAATGGTCATACTTCTGAAAGTTTTAAAATGGTCATAGTTCTAAAAGTTTTAGGATGGTCATATTTCTGAAAGTCTTAGAGTGGATTCATATTTCGAATTTCCGGAATTACGTAATAATAAGGGATATTTTAAGTACTACGTAAGTAATATTTCAGTCATTTTAACCCCCACTGGTATGCAAAAATTAACATTGACTAACATAGGAAAATACGCACAACAGCAACCCCGCCAAAGGCGCTTACTAGAACTCTCTCTAAATAAGTAAGTAAGTAATACTAGAATTCTCTCTAAACAGCCTTAACTCATAATATTGGGTTTTCGTGAACAATGCCCGTTTTGGTTAATCGATATTTATTTAACTTTGTGCGCATATCGGCATATACTATAAAATTTTCTCCGTAGTTTTCATTTGGTAAACTGTTTGTAAGTGACCCGTACGATTGTAGTATTTTTTTTTTACATAAGTAGGTAACTTGAATCTGGGGCAAAACGATAATTTTTAAATTGTCGCCCAGATTTGGAGAAGGCAATTTATGTCGACTCGTGTGACCTCGCAGTACAATGAGACCGATGAGAATAAGGTTGTTTAAATGCTTGCGCATGAGGTGGGTTTCTTCTGCAGTCTGCAAAAAAGGAGGTTTAGAAGAAAATTGTCGACCAGATATTCTTTTCGGATGGGGTCGCTCGTGGCCATCTATCTTGTGGAACCGTAGAACAAGAACCACTTTGTCCCGTTGTCAAAAAGAGTTACAGATATGGGATTCATTTCATTTATTTCCAGCCTAATTGAGGGTTGCTTCTGCCCACTAAATAACTGCTCACAATCGAAGACGGGTACGAAATCAAGAACAAAGATCGATTGGAAGGGAAAATCGAGGAACTCATTCTTTCCTCCAAATTCTGAGCTTCTTTTGTCACGCGGCAGAGGGTTTTTGATTTATGATGTATGCCGTGTAATTAGCGAGGCGTGGTCGAAGTTTGCGTTGGCGATTGCTCGAAATTTTAGAAATGAATTTTCATTTCCGACTCGGCGGCGAAGTTTGAACCACAGGTGCGGAATAATGCGACAAGTTCGCGCTTGTTCCCAAATGGCATAAAAAAATATGGTCGGTTTTGCCGAAAACATGATAAAAATTTCCATCCTCTTTTCTTGACAGCTTCTCGGAAAATTTGAGCTTTAAATTACCTTTCTAGGTCCAGCTCGTTTTAAAGAACCGCAAATTTTAGGGCGCGGTTTTTTTATTCATGATGTATATTATATAAAATTTATGTTAAAAAACCTAAAATTAATGCAAAAAAATCTCTTACAAGATGATATAAAAAGCAAAATCATTATTCATTGTAAAACGTGCAATAAATAATACAATATTATTAGCGAATTAATATATAATATGAATATATTAAAAAATGTATGTGACAAAGATTAACTTTTTAATATTCTAATATATATAATTCATTTACATATTTATCATGTATTTCCTTATATTTTTCTCATTAGACCTATTAATTTAATTATTTGAAGCAGTCTATGCACAAAACTTATGTATTTTGAAAATTTTAATAAGAGTATTTCTAATCCTTGTAATTAAAACCATGCAATAAATTTTGACTTATCAACAGTTTGTAAAATATCGATATTTGTAATTTGAAAGACTGTACTTAAACAACATTAACCTTTAAATACATAAAAATTCATTTATCAAGCAATTTCCGAATTAAAGCAAATAGTTAAGAAAGGTCAAGAATACAGATATATCATCGTTTTTTAATTAGCGCAAATCTAACTCTTAATGAGTAGTAAAACACATCTATATGTGTATTTGTAAGATATATTTATATAGAAAATAATTAAAATAAACAAATAAATGCAATAACATAACAAAACCAATAATACAATATAAAAGAACGATAACTATACAATCCAAAAATAAAGACATAAAAATGGGGTATAAAGCTATTTTTTTCAACGAAAATCAAATCAAATTAAGTAAATGTATATGCATGCGGTTTTAAAACCTTGGACAGAAACCCTAATTAAACCACAGGCATGACACTTTTTCTGGAGGCATGTTGTCATATATCTATCTACACACGATTTAACTTTTCAGGCAGCCACAATTCCACGTTCAGACTGGAAACTCCCTCTTTGATTCATAAAACTTTAGAAGGAATAGAAATAAACCGTTCTCAAGGCTGAACTTGAACTAATGGCTCTTAGGTTTCCATTTAAATTATCTGACACTTTTAAGTCACTGAGACCATGCATAAATAATTCTCTTCTCCTTCTAATATTCGTCAAAGTGGGTCTCCTAATGAAATAGGTTTCCTTATTAAATTAGAGGGACAAAAAAACCCACATGGTTGTCTATTTATTATCTAGAAATCTTATGTTTTAGTTATTACCACTAGTTGTTAAGGATACGAAATTTTCGAGGAAGTAAACTTCTAGTAAGACCCTTTAAATAATTTTTTCAACTATAAGTTCAAAGGTCACTAATTAATTGATGTTTTTAATATTTATTTTATATAAATCGAACACTACGCAGATTAAATCAAACAACAATGTCAATCAATCAACGTTTATTGGCGTAGTGATACCAACGCCGATGGTATGGTTTTTAATATTATCATAAAATTATGTAATTTTATATTTATTTACATATAAGTTTTGCATGATACCATTTTAGAAGCTAAACAATATTTATAAATGTGGAAAATGTACAGATAAATGCATGTTTCAAAAGTAAAATGAAGATAATAAGAAAATTGAAAAAGAAGAGAAGTGGCAAGAATGGAATATGAGCGTGAGAAATCGCGAATTAATAAACATGAAATATTGAAATATAATTTGTAGAATGTTTAGTTTTAAAAATTTTCCCTGGAAAAATTAGTGAAATTAAATTCGTATTAACTTGAAAAAATACACATTTACTAGTATAATAACAGCCTCTATTTAAAAAAAGTTTTCTTATATTCAAGCTAGTTGTGAATGTGAAATCGTAGTACTTTGAACAACTTATTTAGGACCGAATCTGGCAAGACGAATATTTTTCTACAGCATATTTTCCTAGATCTGTGTTAGAGTCAAATCTCAGAAAAGCCGAGCTTTCTGGGGATAAGATAGCAAAGTGTCCTTTTGGGAAGTTATTTTTGGGGGAAACGTTGTTTTGGACGCCGTAAAACTGCACTTACGTCTCGGAATCATAAGAGATATACTCCTTTGCTCGGAGGATTAAATTATCCCGATTAATGGATGAGAGCAATGTCTGGCACTAAACGAAGGGGATTTCCCGTTGGAAAACAAAACTCCCAATTTTTATGACGTCGCACTAAAAAGACTTCGCAATAGGGGCACATGTGCAAATAGTCTCGCTCTAAAAATAAGGTACATTCCGTCGGACTTCTCAGCTTGGTTTAAAATCTACCCAGGAAACTATATTTTGCAGGGAAAACAAAAGAAAGCGTTTCTTTCCCAACAAATTAGCTTTGTTTTATGGCACAAGGGTGAATTACATCATGCTGTGGCCGGACCAACAGTTTTCTGGGGAATCTGAACCTAGGTCATCTAGGAAATCAGACCTCGGAATATGCACTGGTAGAAAAACCAAACAGAAATAATAAGTGCCTAGTGTTACCGAGCATTAAACATGATTTTCCCTCTAACCGTAGACAATGTACACCGTATACAGGTTTGTTTACAGTCCTGGTTTTCTTTTAACCGTAGACAAATGTGCGCCGTAAATAAACCTGTATGCTATCGTAAGGTTGGCAAGTATATATATCATCATCATCATATTCAACCATTATCTATCCACTGCTGGATGAAGGTCTCTCCAAATGCTTTCCACACAAGTCTATCCTGGGCCATTCGTTTCCACGTCACCCCAACCTCTTTTCTTATTTCATCCACCCATCTAGTTTGAGGACGTTTTCTAGGTCTTCGGTGGTCTCTTGGAATCCAGTTCAGAATTTCTGTTGTCCATCGTTGATCAGTTCTTCTTGCAATGATGTCCTCTACTCTAGTTTGCTCTCTCACCCAAGTGTTTCTTTTTCGATCTCTCCTAGTTATTCCAAGCATGCACCTCTCCATGCTCCTTTGGGTTGTCTGTAACTTTCGTATTGCTCCAACTGTTAGACTCCATGTCTCTGATCCATAAGAGAGGACTGGCAATACACACTGGTTGAAGACCTTTCTTTTTAGATACAAAGGCAATTTCCCCTTCAGGATAAAACTGTTTCTTCCAAATGCACTCCAGCCAAGTTTAATACGTCTGTTGAGTTCTTTCATAATGTTGCCATCCATTGAAATCAGCTGGCCAAGGTAAATATATGAATCAGCAATTTCTAGCTCAGTGTTGTCAACTTGTATTTTTGTTTCCTCTACAAAATTATTGAACATGATCTTAGTTTTTTGTAGGTTCATCTTGAGTCCAACTTCTTCACTTCTAGTTGAGAGCTCTTGTACCATGTCTTGGAGTTCTAATGGGTTCGTTGAAAAAATAACAATGTCATCAGCAAACCGCAAATGATTTAAGTATTCACCATTTATTTTTATTCCCTTGTTATTCCAATTTATCTGCTGAAAAATCATCTGTAAAGCTGAAGTAAAAAGTTTTGGAGAAATGGTATCTCCCTGCCTCACACCTTTACCAATTTTGATAGTTTTGGTATCTTTATGTAACCGAAATTTTGCACTTGCATTTTTATACACACGTTTCACCATGTCAATGTACACATCCTCAATGTCTGTTGATCTTAAAGAGTTGATGACTGCTGATGTTTTTATAGAGTCAAAGGCCTTCTCATAGTCAATAAATGCAACACACAATGGAAGTTCATATTCATGTGTTCTTTCAATTAATTCTCTTAATACTTGAATATGGTCCACTGTACTGAATCCACTTCGAAATCCAGCTTGTTCTCTTGGTTGAGCTGCATCTAATTTTTTCTGCAGGCGATGTGTTAGTACTTTTGTGAAGATTTTATAAATAGCAGGTAATAAGCTAATTGGTCGGTAATTTTTCAAATCCTCTTATATATATATATATGCATGCATACGGAAGACTAAAAAAGTCTTTTACAAAAAACGTACCACAGATATCTTTTTATTAATACGAGAGCGGTTCAAAAGGTTTTTAGATACAAAAAAGTTTATAAAGCTAGAAGTTTCAATCTTTCATAGTTTTTCAAAATAGCTTCCATCAGATGCTGTGTACTTTTCAATCCGCATAAACCAATTTTTAAAAGCTTTGGATCACTCTTCTCTTTATAGGCTTTCAAGTTAGCCAATAAAACCTGCACTGCTTCTTCGAGACTTGAAAAACAAGTTCCACGCAATTTATTTTTTGTATTTGGAAACAGAGATGAGTGACAAGAAGCGAAGTCAGGTAAATAGGACAGGTGCGGTGAAAGTTCAATATTTTCTTTTGCTAAAAAATCCTTTGTTATCTTGGTGGAGTGTGATGATGCACTGTCATGATGCAGAATCATTCCTCTAGTTTCTCTCTTTGGGCGCTTTTTACGCCATAGCTGGAACCCTTGGGTGGGACACATACTAACATATCTGTCTGCTGTGATCGTTTTTCTGTTTTCTAGAATTACTGACGCAACATGTCCAGAGTAGGAGAAGAAATTTATCATCATTCTCTTCCCAGCATTTCTCACATGTCTAACTTTTGCGGGTGAAGGCTGATCTGGGAAGCACCATATCATGAATTGGCGTTTGGTTTCTATTTCTAGTTCAGACTAGTAAATTCATGATTCATCACCAGTTACAATATCCCAGATAATTTTGCGTGTCCCATCATTATTTTTTTTTATAAAATGGCATCATTCCACATAAGCCTTCATTTGATCCCCTGTGAATTGATGGGGGATCTAAAGGGAACATTGCTTTTTGAGAAGGTTTTCACGAAGTAGCGAATTCAAGGACCGGGAACTGATTAGGTTCCTCGCAATTTCCTTCTACAAAATTCGTGGATTTTTAGGAGAGATTGAAATTTTCAAAGTTCGATTCTGTAGTTGATGTACTCGGCCTTTTACATTTTGTGTCAGCTTCTAACGATTCCCCGCCCCGACCACTTAAATTGAGTGTACCAAGTAAAAATGGTGGCATGACAAGGAGAAATATCTGAAAATATTGAAGACAAACTTTGAAAACGCATCTGTTTTTAACCCTTTAGGAAAACCATAAAAAATAATAGCACACCGAGCTTTTCTGTTCAACAAGATTGTAAAAACAAGAATATGCGTGACTTTCATTCCTTTTCTCCGATACAGAATATGATGGGGTCACTCAGTTAAGTGCTACCATCACATATTGTCTTTTAAGGATATATGCTTCACTATGATACAAAAGCCTAAGAGCTTAATGATTTTTTCAACGAGAATCTAAAAGTCTTTTGGGAATCATGCGTATACAACGAACTATAAACTCAAGATGCGTATTCTAGAATCAGCGTTTGAACCACATACGTATTTAAGAACAACCTTTCCCCCACGACTATTTAATAGCAAGAAGGGAACAGCTCGGTTTATATATTTTAGTGCAAATTCTGTAACCGAGTGATTTATCAGCACATATTATCATAAAGTTTATGTACACTAGTGGACTCAAAAATAACAATACTCGCGAAAAAAACAAAAACAAAATTTTCCATTACGGCATAGGCGTACGCATAAAGTTCGTAAGGGGGTTATAGGCTCAATGGGGGGTTACAGAGCTACAACTCGCATATTCCTATATTAAATATACAAAATTTCATTGCAATGGGGGGGTTACAACCCCCATCAACACCCCCTGCGTACGCCAATGTATTACGGTGACCTTCATGTCCGTTAGTGTATAACGTTAAATTGTTTATATAGATTTCGGTTTTTACACCAGAACCTTAAGTTTAATTCACAAGAGCTAAAACCCAAAATCTCCCTTTTCCGCGTAGATGGACCCTCATTGTCCTTGCGCCATAAAGATACAACTAACCAATCATCTTTCTCTTCCGACCTTTATGAATTTAGGATAAGGCACGAATCAAAGTTGCATGTGCGCATAAAAATACATTATATAAATTTAGTATTATCTTCGTGATTCTGTATGGCATAAACTCTGCCAGATATGAAGACCACAACAACAACAAAAAATTAAAAAAAACCAATGCTTTTGTTATGGCTTTTGCAATTTTTGTGAGTATTTCTAGTAGCACATATGATACATTAAGAATTATAATAGCCATAATATTTTAACACTTATGATGGCACTTAAGCTCACTTCACACAATTTTTTAAATAAAATAATTTATATTACGTTATAATAAATGATGCGTTCGATTATTCATATGCCATGCTATGGTATCTGATACTTTTTATTATAATTATTTAGCCATTAGATCAAAATCATGAAAATATTTTAGAATTTTAGCTAAAAATCATTACACAATTTTATTTTAAATTCCATTATCAATTAATTTTCTTGTTTCGGGAAAGTGAAAAAAAATTAGGTATTGACATCCACGCTCTACAACTCATTGACCTCCCTTCTCATTATAAAATTTGGCGGGTCACAAAAAAAGAAAAAAAAAAGGTAAAGTACCGGGATAGTCAAACTAACGACTTCTTGGTTGGAACCCAAGACATATCAATTATAAATTGAAACATTTCATTAAAAATAAATACAACAGCCGTTTGTGCACTAAACCTGTGTCATTCCACCTTTAAGTTGGATCCCTCTCACTCATTATCAAGATAAGCAGCTGATTACTAGGAAGTTAATAGCGAAACATTTTTTGTTATCTGAGAATTTGTTTTGCCACGAAGTGTAGGCTTGATATAATTCTATGAAAGTTAAGATAACGCTATTAACATTCTAATGCCTCAAAAATACATTACATTTCAATAAATTGATAAGCAAAAGTAAGCGTTACAAGCGTAGTAATTTTGTTACGCTCATGAGGTTAACTTCTCAACTTAATCTGCTAATATCTATAGATATCAAATTAATCTGCGTAGTGCTATGTCCAGCTCGCATGTATTGCATATCAAGGACCATAGAAAATTACTTCAACAGTGATAATTTTGTAGTTCTACATAACTAATAGCGAAGTGTTAATGAGGAAGTGCTTCAAATTGCATGGTGCAATCACAAAATTATCGTAGATAAATTTTTTAATACGTGGATAACTATTTCGGTAACACGTGCTACCAGATATTCAGAACTGAACTCCGTTTACACGCGATGCCGGCCATTGTTGATATCTCGCCTATCACAAATTCATTGGCTGAGAGATGGAAAAGATCAGTGCATCTGTGGCGATGTCTCTTGTTTCAGAGTGAAGGAAGTTTCCCCGAATAAAGGTAAAACAGTATTGACTATGATAGCTGGTCATTGACTATGATAGCTTGTCATTGACTATGATAGCTGGTCATTGACTATGATATCAACACTGGAAACGATATAAAACGCCTAAAAAAATAAGTTCGAATGGTGAAATAGTTTTCCTATTAATTGCGCCTTGGAAAATGAGAATTTGCGTCCAGATTCCCTATCATAATTTAATGCCTACCATAGGCGGATTTATGAAGTTCTTGTAGGATATATGCCTTGTATTCTTTTAGTCTTATACGAAGAACTAACTTTACGTGTTTGATCAATGCATACATACCATGTCGTGTGCGCATGAGATGGAGCATATTCCTAAATTTTCAAAGTCTGTAACGGTTGCTTTGAACTTGAAAAAACTTAATTTATTGATTGGGATGGGAAGATAAACGAAACATTTTTTTTGAGCTATATAAATTTCAATCTATTTTTCATAGGAGTAAATTAATATGTTTTTAATATTTTCTTATGTAATATACTTATAAATTGCTTTATTTTTTCATTAGGTAGCTAATAGTAATAGAAAGATAAAGAAAAGGATCTCATAAAGGACATTTCATTGATCGCTGTAAACTACAGCTAGAAAATCGAAAGTTCAAAAGAATTAGTATGTAATTGGAGATCGTTTTTCCGAAGGAAATAGAAGCATATTGCATTTTGAATGTATTTTATATAATGACTTCCGAACAGCGCGTCATCTGTATTGAAGTCCACTTTTATGAGTGGGTGGTGCATTCAAATCACCCTTTTAGACTTCATTAAGTGGATCATTCATGAGCCAGTCTATATCTCTTAACAAGGTGGCATGCTTTGCAGTGTATTTAACGTAAAAGAAGGTCAAAGCTATATTTTGGTCTCTCATTTCTTCTTAAGGCTCAAAAAGAAAATTGGAATCCTACGTTTGGTGTTTATGTTAATTACGGATAAATAATACTTTTTTCTAATAGAAAAAGCGTGCTTTATTTTTAATTGGTGGTTGGTTCTTTTTCAACTAAATTGAGGAAGCAGCTCATTTTGAAAACGTGTTTTTCCTGCGGTGTTCGGTGAGGAAAAAAAAAAAGATGTTGAAAAGGATTCAATGGCAGAACGGTCCCTTTATTGTCTGCCTTTCTTCTAAATCAGGAGTTATTTGCCAACTGCGTCGATAGACGACACGGGAGCCCGGAACTAAGTAAAATTTAGAGTATTCCGAGGTAGTAACTGTTTAATAACGAACGTATAAAGTGGTCGACCCACCCCGTGCTAAAACACTCATTGCTACGTCACTTCAGCCTGAAAGTAAAGCTTTTCTGACTTACAGTTGAGTAGGAAAGGGAAATATCACATGGGGGAGGTTTCTTCTTTATTTTCTCTTCTAGAGTCAAATGGTAGAAAGTTCAAAATATTCAATTTAGATTCGTGATTATTGTTAAAAGAAATTTTATAAATTACTTCAAACCTTTAAGTATACGTTTGACAAAAAAAAAAAATATATATATATATGCAATATTTCTGCAATTAAAACCCGGTAGTATTTACATTTTCAATGTTCAAAATCAAACTTAAACCAAGACAATTGTTGCAAAGAGGAAATTAGAGCCATGGCTATCTTGGAAATGACCAACAGTAGCTCATCAGTAACTGCGAAGTCTTTGTTCGATTAATGGCAGTGGCACACTCCCAACTCCTCTTGGCAGAAAAGCTCCACCCATATTTCTCGCTAACTTTCTGAATTTTTTCCAGTTTTCGGATTATTTTTATACTGCTGTCCCCTTCGCATCCCACCGCTTCCGCCAGAGTCATATGGAGTTGGCACTTGGTTCCATTCTCTTAAATCTCCAGTCCATCCCGCGTCTCCTCCAAATGTGTTTTTTTCACCACACTGTGTTTTATGATGGATGAATCCCTCGGACAAAACTACGCCCCTCAAAACGAAGAACCGAGGATAGAAGTACTTTCCGCGTTCCGATCATTCGCTAAAATATCAGCACTAACGAAAAATAAAATTAGTCAAAAGTCCGCATTTGAATAGTTCTTGAAATATCTGTTGCTTCTGAAATAATTTTATATTAAAAATTGAAACACAATAAAGTAGGAAATCATTTTTTAAACAAATAAAAATCTTTCTAGCTCATTAGTCATAACTACGGCCATTAAGTTTGATAGATGAGCTTAAATTTCGGCAATTTAAGTCTTATGTAAATATATCGTTGTTAAGAGTTACGTTTAGTTAAGTTTATTCCAAATAACACACTGTGAATATTTTAAAGACGCACATAGAAGAAGAAAACGCATAAGATGGTGTAATATAGGTTAAATGCATCAAAATTCCTTCAATTTTATAGTAGGAGAATTCTAATTGTCAAACAAATGTAACTTGTAACTTAACACATTGTTCGAAATAACGATATTATAAAATAAGTCACCGTGTGCATTTTACTCTGACTGTAAAAATCATTTTCAAAAATTTGTAAACGAAACGAAAAAATAAAGAAAATTTTGTTATTTGGACTTATGCATAGGCTTTATTTTTTTTATCATAATTTTTTGAAAAATTAATTAGAAACTTGTCGAAACTTGTCGTTAGAAACTTGTCGAAACGTAAAGAAAAGAAAAAATATCGGCACAGCAGATATATCAGAATATATATATGCACAGAATATTTTTTTTTCTGTAAAAGTCATCGTGAAATCAACTCAAAAACACGTCTAAATAAGGAAAGCACATTTTAAAAAATCAATTAAAACTAATATTTAAAGTTAGAGGGGTTTAAAATCATTTTTTCAAGAAATACACTGCTAAAAGAATTCCAGATCTGAGAAATTAATTCAAACACGAGTACATACACTGATATTGTGCAATAAATTAAAAAAAAATTATCTCTAATTCTTATGAATATATTATAGTACTTACATCGCTACAGAAATACGATATTTTTCACACTTATGGAAAGAATCAAATTTTCGCAGTTTTCGTTACAATTCAACAGAACTAAAAAAATTGTTTTCTACCTTTACGTTTGACATAAAGTGCAACGTTCAAGACACATATACGCAAACAAAACAAAAGAAACATGGTTAAAGCACAGAAATTCAAAATCATCAAAGTTACGCCATCTTGAGTTAGAGGTAATACTGAATTTGTATTAAGTTTAATGCAGGCAGCGTAGAGATTCAGCGCTTCAATCTAACGGGTGGCAAACACTGATGTACGCAGGGGAGGTTAATGATGAGTTTGTAACACTCTCTCACTGCGATGCATATGTACATATGAATATGTGTGGAGTTGTAGCTCTGTAACCCCTCTATTATCAACCTGTAATTTCCTTTATGAACTTTCTTGTGGCAACGTTCCCTATTTATTTTTAGGTGACTGACAGACAGACAGACAGACAGACAGACAGACAGAGAAGAAACATACACAATAGCTGGTTCAAAGTTCTTTGTAACACGCAATTTCAATTTCATGCTGGTTGTTTACGACACTATTTTCACAAAATTAAACAGGTCACATTTTTATTTCAAGTACGCGACAGTGTTTTACTTATTGATTTCAAAAGTAACTAATTTATTCCGTTATTTTTAAATTCAATTATTATACAGATTTTAAGTGGCGCACGATGTGTTTAACTCACAAAAATCTCGCCCCGGAGGCTTTCTTGTGTTGACCATATTTGGCAATTGTGTTATCCCTGCGGAGGGTAATAATACCTTAACATCTTTACATACGGAGAAAGAGAGCGTTGTTTCCTGTCCTCATTCGTCTAGCGGTCCAAGACACTCCGGGCTAAACGGAGGGACCCTGGTTCGAATCCAGGATGGGGAAAGCGTCTCTTTTTCTCCAAAACGAATAAGCTCTAGTTTGAGCTAATTAATACGTGGGTGGCAAAAAAAAAATTATTGTATGATGTGTTTAAATTTTATAAAAGTAATAACTTGCCGAATTGGACATTCGTTAAAAAAATCTTGTTAATTTTTTTTTAAAAATGTAATTAAAAACATAATAGCTTAGAGTTACAAGTTAAACTCCACCGCGTATGCTTGGTTGTATTTTTATGGCGCAAGGACAGCAATGGCCATTCTGCGCCAAATATGGCGAGACCATATATACAGTTTTGGAATGAAAATAAATTAAAACTATAATGGTAAAAATATCTTAAAGTTACAATGAAACGAAATGATCAGATGAGATAGGAAAAGCCAATATCTGATAAAAAATTAAAAATGATTTCAGGATTAAAAGAATCGTATAAAATATCACAGAGGTTAAAATCACCACGGTTAGAAGCTGATGAATGCTGTTAGTTAAGAGTTGTGCAAGTTATTAAACCATTAAAAACGTGAACCATCCATAATATTCTCCTGTAAAAAACAACCTTGATCGAACACATATCGATTTAATCTAGTATTTAATTCGCGTTGAATATCAGCTACCAGTAACGTAGCTAAGGGGGGGAAAAGGGGGGGCGGTCGCATCAGACGCCACAATTCGGGGGCGGCAATTAGCCTTTAAAAAACAAAATTTATTTGTTTTGTTACCCCATTGTGGGGGCAATGACAGTCACTCGCCCCGGGCGGCAAAATATCTAGCTACGACATTGCTAATTACATTAATAAATCGCACAAATGAAGACACACAGTTTCATCAAGTGTGGTGGCATGCATTTAGCAACCTTCGTTGAATAAGGCTCGTGCAATATTCCCCATTCTTTTAGATTTATCATAAATGTTTCAGAACTAAGTGAACATGGATAGTAAATAACAAAAATAGATATTTCGTACCGAAAATTCCTCAACTTAGTTTCCACCCAAGGCTACAGTAACGGTTAAGGGAAGCACTACTACACATGACTACCAATGCGGGCCATGAGCTGAAATGAGCTAGAAACATTCCACATCGCCGTGAGTTCAGTTTTAAACAACCAGACCATTGTTGCATATGTATGCTATTTGTTTGGCTTGTTAAGATTCACATGTATTGTTTCTTAACATAGGCACGTTTTTGCTATTCTTTGGTTCAATGAAAGAAGTTAAGAAAATGAAAACGACGGAATGAGCCATGTATATTAAAATAAAAATGATTCTCATTAAGATTTACTAAATTGAAAGAGTAAAAATTTGATGGATTTATTTTTTAAAATATATTAAAATTCATAGGCATTTAGAGAAGAGCTCTTGCAGGAGTTATGAATACATAACTTAATAACTTTTTTAGCTCCGAAAAGCCAAAAATAGGAATGTGTATTTTTATTTAACTACTATTTTATAAATTATTTATTCAATTTACAAAAAATGTTCATCTGAATTATGTAAATGCGTTTCTTAAAAAAAAGTGCTGTTCTTGTAGAAAATTTATACTTAAAAACGCAGGAAAATGTGTGACAGGATACAATGAAAGAAGCTGAACATTTACACTATTCATTATTAATCACTAAGTATTTTAAAAGTTTGAATATATACTGAATATACATTGAATAAGCAAATCATTTGTTTATTCCATGGCCAAGAAAGTAAAATTTTGTGAGCGAAATAGTTTATTATTGATATTTTTCGTTTCGAAGTTGATAAAATAATTCATGAAACCTCTGAAAGAAATGAATTGTGTCAATTTAACTCTTAATATTTACTGTAAACTACTAAAAGTAATATTCCTTTCTTGTACGTTGTTTTTCTTACAACAGTTCTTCATTTTTTCAGTAGATGGCGTTGCTTTTCCCAAAACATCGATTTTACTCGAACTGGTTAAAAACGCATTGAAACGAAACCCATAAAAATCTCTACGAACACCGATACTTAAAATGGTAACAGAGGACTACAGGCACATTAATAATCAAAAATAAAAACATCTGTTTTACCACATTAATTTACAGTAAAAGGAATATTTTTTTTTTTTTAAGTAGGTAGAAGTGCGGCCCTTAGCCCACAAATGAAAGTTCCGAGGAGGATGGCCTTTCGTTGGTTGGCATTGGAGTCTTTTTGAAGCCACAGGCGTAGAGTAGTATGAGCCTTCCCAATAATATGAAATAAATCGCCATTCCACATATATTATAATGTATAAATGCTCAGAGTATGTGCTTTGGCCCCTTCCAATAATTTTGAAAACTCTACGTTGATGCTTGAAGCAACACTTTTTTACATGAAAGGTCAATATCTGTTCTAATTTAATTTTTTATATTTATAATGGCTTTAATTCTCGTCATTCACAAACTGTTTCTTTTATCCTATGAATTATATCATTTTTTAATCGAACGAGGTTGCTATACGATTAAACTAGCCGATATCCTATCCGACTAAATCAAAATCAACACATTTATTTATTTATTTTGAGTAAATGTTAAAATAACATGGATCTCCTAACTGATCTCTAACTCATCTATTAGGATCGAAATACTTCGACATTGAATCAAAGAATTCAACACATACACAACCTAATTATGCATAATATGGAACCATGCAACACATTGAAATAATTATTATTATTATTATTAAATTTATTTTACTACATACATGCATACATAAATGTAGTACTATCGTTTATTACATAAATTTTAGAAAGATAAATATTCGCCATTTTAGTTTATAAAAGTAGGTTCTACAAATAAAATTGTACTAAATTTGGCAGTTATATCACCCTACATGAGTAGGCGGGTCAGAATAGTTTACATAAAACAGTATTACAATTACGGCCACATCTTATAATGTACAAACAAGAAGTAAATTCCGCTGTCTGGAATCACAGCAGTGTGATTTCTCTTCTTCAAAGCTTTGATTCGTCGCTTGGATAAGTAGAATATTTCAGATCTCTTTGATTGAAGAAATTCCTTGAGTGTTCGCTGCTTCCACCAATACTTGTTTGAGGGTATCCTTAAAAAATGGCTTTATTTAACATGTATTACAATTTTTTTTTCTATGTACTTAAACTATATATATAAATTTAATTTAGAGGCGTGGACTTAACATCTCGTATAGAATTAATCTATGTTTATTCTTATTAATTGTAATCAAAACCTATCTAGACATTCATAGTAATTTACATATAAATGTACGACAATCGCAACGTGCGTTTCTCTTTCATTTGGACGTAGAAACAAAATTAAATAACGAAAAAACTGTTTAATACATCCTCTTCAAAAGATAAGCATTATATGTTTTACCTGAATCCCCCCGATGAATTGTAACTTGTTTTAATATTTTTTTTTTCTTCTGTGCAGCGGTAACGCTTTCACATCGCTTGCGGTTATCCCGGGTTCGACTCCATAATTGTGCGAAAAAAAAAAGAACGCTTACCAACTAACAGTTCACCCCGTAGCCCGGGGCTTGGTTCCCTAAGTGTTAAGAGGTTCGGATTCCTCGGGAAAACTGAAGGTCCCGGCGCAGCACGATCCTTGCTGTCCTTGCGTCGTAAATCTCGCAAACAATTTTTTTTCCTAGTTCCTGGCGATTGTTTTCGCTACATCTGTAAAATTGCAATATAGTTTTATAAGATGTTCGGACACCTATGCACAAGGCTCAAACTAGAGGGAAACACAGCCCACTATCTCAAGATTTGGTGGACAGCAAAGAATTCAAAAGGGTATCGTATCGAGCTGGAGTCGAACCAACAACATCTCCGCTTAAATCAGAGCGTCATACCAACTGGATTACCGGAAACAATGCCACTACCATCGTAGGTATGTTTTCCCAAGGTATTTTTACTCTTAAGTGTAAAAACAACACTGGAATATTAGTAATACGGAGAAATGCGGAGTTGCTGTTGGTTCGATTCCGGCCAGGAACGATGCCCTTTTTAATTCTTTGCCGTCCACTGGATCTTGCGATGGTGGGTTATATTTAATTCTAGTTTGAGCATTACGCGTGGGTGTCCGAACAGTTTATCGATTAATTCCCCCCTCACAAATTCGCTTTCGCTTTCTTTTTGGTTTTACGGCTCAAAGACTACAGTGGTCATGCTGCGCCGGGACCTACTGTTTTCCGAGGAATCCGAACCTCTAAAGGCCTAGGGAACCAAACCCCGGACTACAGTGAGCAGTGCGACCCTCACAAATTATATCAACACTACGCTGGAGACTTCGTGTGTTAACCACTTGCCATAATTATGTTATCCCTGAGAAGGGTAACAAAAAAATCTTGAAAAAAGCAGTGCATTTTATTTTCATACCAAATTACTCAGTTTTCCGAAAATAACATTTGTGTCTTACCAGGAATATAACCAGTATAGCCAACTGGAGGCCCCATTTTCTTCGGAGTTTCCAAATGATATCCTTCCAAGCGAACTTTCTCAGCTGGTCTCATAGCTCTGCTGACGTACCAGTCTTGAAGATTTGGCCTTTCATTCAAGAGTTCCAACTCGCGAAGGTGGCTGGACATATCAATGAAACCTCTATTCGCAGCTACATCGCATGTTATGCCGAGTGAATACTTCTTTCCAGGTACATAACCCGTATAATCTAGTCAGAAAATAAAATAAAAATATGGGTAACCTAATATGTACGGAATGCACAATCAAAGTTAAATCGCAGAAAAAGGTATAACGTGCGAATACGAATTTCCTTACGCAACCCAATGGAGATACGTGTTATTTAAAAATTAGCCATTTTAAAATAGTATAAAAATGGAGATAAAGAATAAAAATAAAACATTTGAATTTCATTACATATGAAAAATTTACAGGCACTCATAAATAAATTTTGGAAACAAGTAGGTACCTGTATATTAAACTAATGTAATTAAATTCTTCATATAACAACTATTTTTCGATCTTGTGGCCGTTTGGGTTCGCATTTCCCAATACAAATGCTTAATTAAACGTAATATAACTAAAAAATAAAAAATCAATGGTAACCAGAATTTGAAAATTCTTACAGAATACACTTATTTAAAGTACACACTATATTTCAAAGGCCGTAAGGCAATGATTTGAAACTTAGGCTACTCACAACACGAACGTAAGGGGCCTGAAATAATTTGATGCGCCATAAGGATTTTGAATTGCTGAATTTTCTAAAATAGAGTGTACTTTTTTCAAAATAATGTACTATTTCAAAGGCCAGCTTATAATTTTCACGCAAAATGGCAAAAGATACGGGCAAGAAATTAACGAAAAGTCATATCGGTCGCATTTTATTACTCCGTACTTCTACTACATAATTCCTAAATTTTCTGGGTATATTTTTTTTATAGTGTTTCAGAAATACATTATTAATATAAAATAGGCAAAATTTTATATTTATGAATATTTTGCATTGACGGTGGGGTGGCAAAAGAATTAAAGAGGAAAATAGCTTGCAAAAGACCATAGGCGTACACAGGAAGTCCATAAAGGGATAGCAGGTTTAAAATGGGGGATTACAGAGCTACAACTCCATATATTCATATCTATATGTATATATATATACAAAATTTCATTGCTAGGGGGGGGAAGAGTTACATCCCTTATCAACTCCCCCTGCGTACGCCAGTGTAAAAGGCCGTGAATCACCACAGGAAAGTATGCAGGAACTTCTAATGCACAGAACAGATTGTTTTAGAGAAGATGGTGTAAACGGCAGAATAAATGAAAATTTAAATTATACCTTTAGTGTGTGTTTTCTCGGGATTAAGGTCTCCCATTTTAGTGAGAGCTTGTCCATCGTAAAACGTTTTAGAAGGAAATTCTGCATGTTTTGGAACGTTAGTGTTTGGATTCAATTGAAACGGTCTGGTGTTAGGGATTTTCAGCTCATCTATCTGTAAATGAATGGTGACAGTTAACTTTCTGAGAATATGACTTAGCGAATTAAATTAGTGAAACGCACGTAAAAACTGGTCCTCGGCATGATTTGGCATAGTTTTTTAAATTGGCGAGGTGGATTAGCATAATCGCTAGAATTTTCACCAAGAAGGATATCTAAAACAGTCCACCCAAGTTTAATATATGATAATAGTAGAGTGTAAGGTCTAAGGCGACTAAGGTGGGTTCTGTCTCTTCCAACAAAAAAAAAAAAAGAAGTTTTATGGGCTATTTTAAGAAGTCTTTAGCCCCTGATCTTATGGAACCAAATCAGTAAATTAATCTTAGCCCCTTCTAGTTGAAGGGTCTCTGGTTATGCATCTGTAGTAAAATATCTCTACAAGGAGAGAAAGAAAATAAGTCACGGCATCTACATCAAGAAGCTCAGCGTTATTCCTCTATTAGCTTAAGGTATGAAACGCATCTCGATAATAATAATAATATCGATAACGGAAAATGTAAAGAATGTAAAGAATAGAAGAAAGAAAGAAAAGTGAATCAGATCAATTTAATTCTCTTATCTCTAATTCATATCAACCATCATGTTCTACAGGTTCCACAAGTTCTACAGGTCTGTTGAATGGAAAATTAGAAAAAAAAAAATAGAAATTTTTGTTTACTTAACAATAAATTTGCAGACATTTAAATGGCATAAAATATTTAAAAAATAGAACTGCAATTACATTTCTAAAGGTGCCTTGTAAAAAATTATGTAAAACGAAATATCACTCACCAGTTGCTTTTGGTCAGGAAATACATATTGAGGATCATATCTACCAGCTCTGTCAACTTTTTGAAAATTCACGAATTCGGAAATGCAAGTTTTAGTTTCTGGCACATAACCTTTGCCATAATAAAAACACTTTCTTGGAATGTAACCTAAATCAAATAAAGGAAATAATTTTACAAAATTTGCAAATTTTACTGTGTTTTCCTATTTAAATTCTTTCTGGAAGGTGTAAGACAACGCTATATGCATGCTATGCCGTAATGACATTTGACTTTTTTTGAAGAGAGTGTAAAATACCTAGCATTTTTCTAAAGCGAAATTGTAATTCATTTTTAAGTCATGCATTAAAGCGAAGGTTTGTAAGGTAATCAGGTTTGGAAACTCCTACTTTCCGAATTAAGTGAAAAAAAAAGTTCCAAGTCCATTTCGCTCCAGCCAATTTTAAGTTCATATCCTGACGTTAGGTATTCCCACTGAACAATTGAAACATAGCCGATGCCACTTTAGCTTCGTACTTACGTTGTCATTTCAAACTCACGCATTAAATCGAAGGTTCAAGGAGGAAATAATTAAGGTAATTAGTTTATCCACCAGAAAACGAGGCTGTTGGAGCCTGCTTAACTCATTATCGCGTGAAATTCCGCTTTAATGCGTGGGCTAGAAGTGATAATATAAGTATAAAACAGAAGCTACGTTGGTGTTTTATCTCAATTGTTAAGTAAGTAAAACACAACAATGTAAACTTGAAGGTAGTTCAATCGAGACCAGCTTGGATGTTGACTTGTTTTTGTTTTTCTGACTCTTAGGCAGAGCCATATTTCCCATTAGGCCGACTAGGCCCTAGCCTATGGAGCAAAATTTTTAAGGGCGCAAAATTAAAACAAAATAAAAAAAAAATTTGTTAAAAACTTAAAAAACCAAGATCGAAATAAAGGATCTTTTACGTCACTTCGGATCTATGCATTAATAAATACAAAAACGAAAAACGCTCATTTACATTAACATAGAAGCTGCCCAAATCTAGGCAATAATGATACAGTATTGAGCTATCAGCTCGGAGCGTGTCAAAAACTATCAGAGAAACTCCATGGGAGATGTCAAATTGAACGTTCTTGCCGTTCTAGCAATCGAAAGTGACCTGACATCTACACTCAACTTTCAAGAAGTATTAGATAAGTTTTCTAAAACCAAGCAACGTCGAAAAGTGTAAACAACCTGAAAGTGAAAACGCTGAGAAAGACTTTTATGATATATACACAGCATACATTATTTCATGAAATAAATCCATTTTTACTATTCTAATATGTTTAACGCTAGCGTAAGAAATCTAAAAATAATTCAAAATATCTCTCCCATTTATTATTTTTCGTACCGTACTTGTAGATCGTAATATCTAGTAAGTAGTATTTAACTGTAATAAATTGTTGATTCACTAATTAGGCTTTGTTTAGTTAAGTTTTATTTTTAATTTATGGACAGAGGGGTGGAGAAGGAGAGAACAGGAAGGGATGGAATTGTTGGGGGCAACCGACGGCAAAACGCTTAGGGGCGCTGAGCTCTTAAATGCGGCCCTGCTCTTATGGTTTAAAAAGTTCTAGCCTGAGTAAAAACACGTAGGTGGTTGAACTTTATTACTTGATCGCGGAGCCCATGACCCTTTTTCGCTCTTAATGTATGTTCTTCGGGAATAATGTAAGTTAGTAATAATCACAAATTTTAGTAACTAATGAGAGGAATTGGGTTGTTTAGTTTTGCATGCTTCGTCAACGCCTGGTTTTGTTGAGGATAGCTGTAAACGAAGGTCAAGTTCAGTGTAGGGTGAATTTACCATTTTGCCGTCCCTAGACTACCTTTTTTTGCCGCCCCTTCCTCCATCAGTGGTAGGAACATAAAAATTGTTACATTCAATATATGCCAAAACTTTTGTCATTAATAGTAAAAATACTGAAAAATAAACCCATAAGTTGGAGCATAAACATTGAACAATATTATCATATATTTCAGTATTATTTATTTTAGGTATATACTAACTCCAATTTAGTTTTATTGAAATAAATTTTAATTTTAGCAAAAATATAAAACTATCAAATATTGGTATTTACATAGAAAATATGACATCTAGCTTTCTTTTTGACAAAACATCTGATTATGTCATCGTATGATACTGATTTTGTTATATCAGACTCAATACACAAAATTAATATTGAATCCAATCTTTCACACATAGTTGATCGCAGGTAATTTTTAATTCTCTTAAGAAAAAAAAAAGTTCTGCAGAATAGTTTGTGGCTGCCATACTCGTGAATATTCTAAGTACAATATCAACATTAGGATATATAGAGGTTGTACAAAAATATAGAAACATCTTGCAAAATTCACGCCTTTATTTACGCATGTGTTATAGCGGAGTTTGTAGGCGGCGCTGTCCGTTTATCGTAATACAAATACTTATATAAACTCGTCTGCACGTTACAAGTATCTTTTAGTGTCAAAACAGCGTTCTGTGAAGTTGTGAGCGAATCTTGTCAGAGCTGACGGAATTCCGACGCGACCAAATTGTCGGGACTCGAATGGTGGATGCTTCTGTAACCAAGGTAGTGAAAGTTTTTGGTGTATCACGAGGCACAGTATCCAAGATGATGACTGCGTACAGTAAGACTGGAAAAACCGCATCTGACAAACATCGGCATGGATGGAAATGTTTGTTAAATGACAGAGACAAACGAACGTTGCATAAGATTGTGATGAAAAATCAAATGTTCACAGCTGCAAAAGTGACTGCTGAGCTAAATACCGTGCTCCCAAACCTTATCAGCATCAAAACAGTACGAATGGAACTGCCTAAGCAAGGTTTTTATGGACGAGTTACCATTCTAAAACAGCTCATCAGTGATCAAAATGCTACTAAGAGGAGACAGTGGTGCCACAATCATAAAATCTGGACTGTGGAGCAATGGGAAAACGTTATTTGATGAAATGAGTCAAGCTTTACACGGTTTACGACTTCTGGTCGAATTTACGTCTGGAGAACGCCACCCCAAGCTTACAGTTTAAATTGTTTGTTACTAAGAGTGAAATATGGCGGGGGTTCTATCAAGATATGGGCAGTCATACCATGGTATTCCGCCGGTCCACATCATTATCCTGCAAGGTACCGTCACTGTCAATTAATACGTGACCATTTTGAGTCAAGGTTTGGAACCTATACAAGGTTTGGTCTAGAACCGATACAAGGAATTTTGACCAGGTCCATTTATGGTGCAAAGTTTGTTCTCTGATGGTGATGCTGTTTATCAAGGTGACAAAACCCCTGTTCACGCACCTCACATCATCCAGGACTGACGTTCTCGGCACCAAGATGAAGTTTTTCATCTACCATGGGCCCCACAATCACTCGATCTCAATATTATTGTGCCCTTAGGTTAGCGTTGGAAACAAATGTTTAGCACGTTATCTACCTCCATTGTCATTATGGGAGCTTGCCAATATTTTGAAAGAAGAGTGGTACAAATTTCCCCCTAAAAACTATACAGGGCCTATATTTATCAATTCCAAGAAGACTGCAAGTAATTTTGAATGCCAAAGGTGGTCCTACGCTATATTAGTCACGGTTATGTACTTTGTGTAAGGTGTTTCCATATTTTTGCCCAACCCTTACACATCGTACTGGCTATTTTCGCGTAACCAGCTACAGACGAATTTTCCTGGCCTGGTCGGTTGGAAGGCTGAAAGTGTGAAAGAGCTTTGGGATGGAGCAAGCTGTCACTACACCCAGGCCTGTCAGTGGATTTTGCCGCCCCAGAGGGAATTAATTAATGCATACTCTACCAACCAAATATTTACATTTGTTTTAGAAAATATACTGGCAATTTTTTTTTAATTTGGTACCGCCTCTCAAATTTTCCCGCCCTAGTTTATAGGCTAGTATAGCCTATTGAGAAATGCGACCCTGGTTCAGAGTCGAGGCAGTTTCTGTATTTGGTAATAGTTGCTTCATGGGCAAAAAGTCTGGATTCAGAGCAGTAAGCTGTGGCAAACGGGAAAAGAAATGCTTTTGATTTATCGGACAGTAGTTTACATTCGTTCTTTAAACTTAACCGAAATTCAGAACATAACTTACTTTAGAAAGCAATTTTCAAAGCGTTCACTGACATTAAGGTGAATGAGGCATTCATAATCAGCTGATATCATGCAAGTTAGTTTTCGAAGTAACAGTAAATGGATTCATCACCTAGTTATACTCCTTTAGTGTTACTTTCCGGGCTGTTGGGTGATATTTTAATATGATTAAAATATATTAAGATAATAATGTAGTAAAACCGTAATGCGATGGAAAATGATTTTACAAAAATTAAGATCGTCCATTTATTTTTACCGGACAAGTGGAAAATTTTTATGAAAGTGTCTTTTCATTTTTATTTTCAAAAAGATTTTGAATTTTCATTCAAAATCTTCCGCGGAGCCCCTGAACAAGCATCACGAGGCCCTTGGGGCTCTGAGGAACACATTTTGAGAACTTCTGTATTAAAGTATTACATTTATTATCCATTCTTTTCGTACTTAACACACATGCACACACATACACGCATACACACATACACTATATGCCCAAAAGTATCCAGACACTTTGGATTTTTTGTTTTTTTTTTCGAATTTCTAAAAAACTACTCTGCCAATTATTCTCTAACTTTGGAGATATATAGAAGGTGCTTGAATGCACACTTTCCAATAAAGTTTCGGTGACTTGTGCATTTAGGGGACCACCCACATATTGACAAAATGAAAAAATATATTTGATCACCCTGTATCATAAAAAGCTGGAAATTATTTGTAACTTTCAGAAAATATTTAACCAGCTATGCTTAATGCCTGTGTGCATTTTCGTAAACCAAACATGTATATTCATGAAGATAGAAACGTTTCTTTAAGAAAACCCAAATTTTGTCACATATTTTTTGCTTATAATATCCACAATTTTCAGTCAAATTTCACGAAACTTACAGAACATTTGTCAACGTACAAGAAAAATATTATACTTAAATTAGAAATTAATATATTGAATACACGATGAGATATGAGCATTTGAAGAAAATAATTTTTTACTGCGCATGCGCGAAAGATATGAATAACTTTCTTTCATAATTTTGTAGTCAATAGTATAGGGCAACTTAAAAAAAATACCAGTGGGATATCTTGAAAATTCAGAAAGTTATCGATGATATAGTGAGCCGTATTTCTCTAATTCTCTGAAAGTAGCTAGATGATAAGGGTTTTTTCCACAAATTGTCATATTCCAAATTACCAAACACCCCTGTTCTGAAAATGAAATATTCCAGATTTATGCAAATAAGGATCAAAAGTATCTGGACACCTGCATGTTTTGCTTCCCCTTGACAGAAGTCAAAAACCTTGATTAGTGCAGAATGACCATTGTTGTCCTTGCGCCATAAAAATACAACAAACCAACAAGAAGTCAAAAATGACTATGAAGTGGGACCACCTTTTGTTGCAGTGATGACTGCCACTCTATCTGGGAGGCTATCTACTAGTTTCTGGAATTTTTCAGTGGGAATTGCATGCCATTCTTGCAAAAGAATATTAGTCAGCTCTTGCGCCAATGTGGGCCATTTTGGCCTAGCTCGTAGTCGACGTTCTAATTCATCCCATAGGTGTTCTATGGGATTTAGGTCTGGGCTCTGATCAGGCACGTCCAATTCCTCAACATCCATGTCAGCAAACCAGCTCTGTACAGCCCTTTCTGTGTGGATAGGAGCACGATCTTGTTGAAACAAGAATGGACCCACTCCAAACTGTTGTCACAATGTAGACAACATGGAACTGCCTAAAATGTCGAGATAGCCTTCCATCTTCAGAATTCCCTTCATAGGAAGCAGAGGGCTCAGCCCGAACCATGATAAACAGCCCCAAACCATTATGTTTCCACCACCAAACTTAACTTGCGGCACAATACAGTCAAGTAAAAAGCGTTTACCCAGCATTCTCCACACCCAGACTCTACCATCTGATTGCCAAATAGTGTACCGTAGTTCATCGCTCCATAACACTTCACGCCACTGCTGCAGGCTCCATGTTTTGCACACTTTGAATCATTGTAAGCGACGCTTGACATTGGTTGCGGTAATGCTTGGTTTATATGCAGCTGCTCGGCCATGAAAACCAAGACTTTGCAGTTCCTGACGAACTGTTTTTGTGCTGACGTTGCATCCAGAGGCTTTTTGAAAATCCGCACAATCTTTTTCCGCCGATTTCATGCGGTTCGCTTTCACAACTCTTTTCATCACTCTGCGTTCCCTGTCTACTAGACGGAGTGGTCGACCAGGTCGTGGATGCACCGTTGTAGTCCCCGTATGTTCCCACTTTACGATAACATCATTAACGGTGGAACGGGGCACTCGTAACATCACAGAAATCTCACGAACAGATTTTCCAGAGCGGTGACAACCAATGACTTCACCACGTTCAAAATCATTTAGCTCGCGCTTTCCTCCCATTTTACTTTTCTAGCTTTGAAATTATAATTGTTAACTCGTCAGACTTCTTTTATACTTGTCTGAGAGCTAGAAATTTGACGTCACTAATAGAAAAACACAATGAACGTTTTTCTTTTTCTCAAAAACATCGTTCATGACATCCTTCAGATAATCAAGGTTCATTTTACATTTTCAAATCTTATATTAGGAATAGAATAGGAGTTTTATAAATTTTTTAGAACTGTTTACAAATGAACATGGAAAACGTAAAATTATAAAGTAATTTATTAAACATCAAGTATTTTATTCACTCCTAACTAAGAACTTTCCAGATAAACTTGGTTAAAATTCAGCGATACGTAAAATTTGTTATGGGACTGGTTATAGCTCGTTGCTAAGTACCATTGCAGTGAAAAATATTTTAGCAAGAAACATATCCTTTCATCAAAAGAAACTATTTTTCATATTATTAATTCGTTTTTAAGTTATTACTTATTAAAATTATTTTATGTATTCAATATAACATTCATTGGAGTATTAGTTTTATTTTGTTATAATTGGTGTCCACCCAACTGGAAATTGGCGTAGCCGAAGTAAAGGTGCCTCTTTCATTTCGGCTACGCCAATTTTTCCAAGTTTTCCGCGCATCTTAAGAATTTAATGTTGCAGACATGCGCAGATAAACAGGGAAATTTTCCACAAATTTCAAATAATATTGCTTTGGAATTTTTGTTCTGGACTGTAATGACAGGACTTTGGTATTTATATTTTCATAGGCACATTGTCAAGATATTGCTTGATTCAATGATTATTGCCCGTGGAAGAGTTGCAGCTGGTTAATTTAAAGTAATCAGGTGGATCAATATCAGTGCATCAACAGTGTTTACGTGTTTTGAGAAAAGATCCTGTTGACAAATACAACATCGCTCAGATTTTACATTGGAAAACCGTTGTCGCCAATTTTGGATGATCATTAATTTTAGACTACTGCTTGAAAAAGGTGATTTAGAACTATTTAAGTGCATTTTTAATTTTTTACTTTTTTGACCACAAAAGAGATTTTAGAACTCATGAGATGAAGATTATGAATATTGTCTGTTTGTTAGGAGGGCGATAATACGCCTTCAATCTCTTCATTGTAAAAGAGGGCGCTTCGATTAGTGCAAACTCCATGTCAATTACACTTAAGATAGAATCAAAGCTTGATAAAAGAAGGAATAAATTTATTCAACCTCTCTATATACACAATATAAAAGTTATATACAATTTCATCTTACAAGGCAACAACATGCGACGATCAATGTAAATATAATACTTATTATATTTTTATTTGATATCTAAATTATTTACATATAAAATAGCTGCAATACTATAATGCAGGTAATTTGCTATTTACCTCACAATTTTTTTACACTTAGAATTGATAGTCAAAACTTGATTCATTCGCAACGTACATATATAATTCATTCACTGCCAGTATAAAAAGTTGATAATATATTTTAATATTCCACTTAACTACAATTTGTAAAACCGGGTTATAACTAACATTAAGGGACATGACGATTTTCTTCGATATACTTTATATTTGCTATAACCGTTATCCAATGTAACTATTTATCAAAAATCATACATCTGTACAAACATTGATAATTAATTTTTACGTCATTTACAGATTGACATTAAGCTTGTAGTCCTTTTTTTCTTAAAATTGAAAGCTGGGGTCTTTTAATTTCGGACCTCAACAATTGGTCATCTGTCATCGCATTATGGAAAACTTCCTTTCCAGATGGACACCGACTTGATGCACTACTTTAAAAAGGTTTAGAGACAATAGGAATAAAGTAAAACTTGCAACAGAGTTTTGGACTTTCTCTAAAGTAAAGACGCAATTGCTAATGTACAATTGTTCTTTCATTAAAAAATACACAGACACGTGTAACACTTTTTTGTATATAGTATTACCTTTTCAACATTATTTTATGCTTATCATATATCTACTAGTGTACTGAGACGTTTAAAAATATATGTAGCAGTATATTTGCTTCTACGGATAATCAAAAAACCTTGTTTACTCGGTTAATATTTGCTGGAATCGTCAATATTAGTTTAAAGCGGGGCCGACCGTTGTGGAGCGCAGCTTTAGATATCAGGTGAAGCTTATCTCTTATTTACGCTAAGAAGTTATACACAGTAGAGTGCTGTTAATGCGAACAACTTTAATCCGAAAATTCGATTAATCCGAAATATTTTTCAGTCGACTGAAACGACAGCTGACTAGCAAGACATAAACAAACAACGTAGAGTGTGTTGCCAACTAATTAAAATTTCGCCATAAAGGAAGGGGAAATTTTCAGTCACCCTCCCATCGCCTATTGTCTATTACGTGTGCACACCAAAATACACACACATCAACCAGTTAGAGGTTACAGTAAATTCTGTGGTAGAGATTTCGGTTAATCCAAAAATTTGCTAATTCGAACAAACCTCGGTCCCAATTAGTTCGAATTAACGAGACTCTATTTTACTTAGAATTGTAGATAATGCACTCTCAGAATCGAGAGGATATAAGCAATACTAAAATACGAAATTCCGAGGACAGCTGGATTTTAAATAAAATAAAAAATTATAGTAGCATTTTATACATGTTTGTTTTACGAAAATGCACATAGGCATTAAGCATAGCTGGTTAAATATTTTCTGAAAGTTACAAATAATTTCCAGCTGTTTATGATACAGGGTGATCAATATATTTTTTCACTTTGTCAATATGTGGGTGGTTTCTTAAATGCACAAGTCACTGAAATTTCCTTGAAAAGTGGGCGTTCAAGTATGTTCTATATATCTCCAAAGTTAGAGAACAATTGGCTGAGGAGTTTTTTAGAAATCCGAAAAAAATTAAAAAAATCCGAAGTGTCTGGATACTTTTCCGCATATAGTGTACACACACTTTTTTTTTCTATTATTCTTTTTACCACACTCTAACTTCTTTAGTCTCTTTTCCAAATTTTTAACTCTTCATATTCAAATTCACTAAAAATAAGAAAAGTTTCAGGACACATATTTTGTTTTTAATAAAATCATTTCACTTATTATTCACAAAATTATTCACAAAAGCCTTACCCCCAATGGGGTAATTATCCTAATAAGTATTAAATTATCATAGCAATCAAAGTTATTTCTCTGATTAACAAATTTCGTAAAATGAATAAACGACACTATAATTATCATCAAATGGCTAGGTTGATTTGCCTTGAGAGAACATTTATGCATCAAATTTCCATGTTTGGTACTTTTGAAATTTAGAGATATGACCTTAGAGAGCTTGTTTTTTCATGTAATCCAAATCAAACTTGTATATATCTTCGCTTCATTTTTCCTCCCAAATAATGATTTTTATATAAATGTTTTCCTAATCAATTTCACATTTAATTCACGCAACGAAAATTACGAGGAATTTTGCTCAATGCGAAATCAAAAACGTTTCAGACCCGCAAAATATTATTTTCATTGGTATTCGAAGGATATATTTATATATTCATATATATTTATATATTCATATATATTTTATATATTCATATATATTTATATATATATTTATATATATTTATATATATTCATATATATTTATATATATATATTTATATATTCATATATATTTATATATATATATTTATATATATATATTTATATATATATATTTATATATTCGCATATATATTTATATATTTATATATATTTATATATTTATTTCAAAAATTCAAAACTATTCCAATTTTTGGAATTTCAAATAGTCGTCCGTTACGCGCCATTTTCATTCACTTCAATTAAAAAAATACGTTAAACAGATGCTATTTTACTATTATGGATAGATTTTTTCTAGTCCTCGTGAGTGATCAAAAACCTAAAACCTAAGGTGGGGGTTATACCAGAAAAAGTAATGAATATAGGGAAATATGTCAATTTTTTTATTTACATGCTAAAAAATAAAGCAAATCTTTATCTTTCCAAGAACTACTACTTTTTATTCCGATGCGATGAGGCCATCATATTGAAAAATGATTTTGAGTGTTGTCATGTCACAGATTTAGACGTGTAAATGATTTCGTTTTTCTCAAAACCAATTTTAAGAAATTTTGAATTACGCAAAAGATTCCTTGCTATGAAATTTTCAGCCAATAATTTTAATTTTTTCTGCACATATTCACTCATTAATTATGAATGAAAGTTACTTGCAGTTTAAATGAGGAATGGTATCTTGTATATTTTTTCGAAACGTTCGTTATAATCGAATCAGCAAAAATGACAATTTATGAAGAATAGTAGGTAAGTTTTTACTTTTTAACAAAAACTATTGAAAACAGTGTATAATTTTTCAGTAATTTTTATAAACATGGTTTCAATGATTATTTAGAAAAAATACAAATTTTTTGCTTTAAAACTACACTACGTGGAACTTTTCAAATATGACACTTAAAAAAGAAGTAAATAACATATACTAGAAAACCTATTAAATTATGAAGACTGAAACTTTTCGAAAAGTTTTCTTTTATGGTTATTATATATATATATATATATATATATATATATATATGGCCTGCAAAAGGGTTGCTGGTATCTAACTGGAAGGAGACCCACACGCTGAACGTATGTGACGATGTGTGGAACCGGCCAGGCCAGTAACCTAGTGTCCTACCCCGCCTTCAAGTGGTGCAGGCTGAGCTTTCTATTTATGTGGCAAATTAATATTTGCTACACGGATAGAAAGGCGGAAGGGGAGGGCTAATTCACCAACCCGTCTAGCCAGCGTGGTGAAATTATGGCTAATTCCTCCATTATGTTGACACACCAGAAACCATGGCCCCTAGTCTCCAGGTGCTGGAGTGCTCCTGATCAAGGCAGCGGTCAGTGTGGCATGAAAGCAGGGGGTGCTAAGAATCACTGGAATGGCCCAGGCTGCCGTTTGTTATTGACCTTGGCTACGTTTAATGGACGATCCCTTGCTTCTGAAGCAAAACTTCAGGAATTGGAAGAAGAACTTGACAAGATCAAATGGGACATTGTAGGACTCAGTGAAGTTAGAAGAAAAGGTGAAGAGTTGGTGGAACTTAAAAGTGGACATTTGTTTTATTATAGAGGAACGGAAACTGGAAGAACAAGTGGTGTTGGCTTCTTAATCAACAAAAGAATTAAAGACTACCTTCTTGAAGTCGAAAGCACGTCAGATCGAGCAGCGAGGCTCGTTGTTCAACTAACCCAGCGATACCAACTTCAAATAGTACAGGTATATGCACCAACATCAAGCCATACCGACGAAGAGGTTGAAGAATTTTATGAAGAAATCAAAGAGTTACACACCAAAGGGAAACAACATATCAAGCTCATCATGGGGGATTTCAATGCAAGAATTGGACAACAGGAACAAGGAGAGACATCGGTTGGTAAATACGGATATGGGGAAAGGAATGAACGTGGCGATCAACTCATCGAATTTGCAGAAGCTGAAAATCTTAGCATCATGAATTCATTTTTTAAGAAGAAACCGCAAAGAAAATGGACATGGAAACACCCCAATGGAGGAACCAGCGAAATTGACTATATACTGGCAAACAAGAAATCAATTATTGAAGATTGCAGCGTACTGAACAGATTTAATACTGGAAGTGATCATCGAATGGTGAGATGTAAAATGCACTTAAATACTAAATTAGAACGACAGAAGCTCATTAGGAAACAAGTAAGAGGGTGGATTTAAAGAAATTAAAAGAAAATACCGAGGCATTCAAGTTGGAATTAAAAAATCGCTTTTCTGCACTGGAAGGACTTATTGAAGAAATTGATATCTCAGAAGCAAATGAAAACATTGTTAAGACAATAGTTGAAACTGCTGGGGAAATTGGTGGTGTAACCTGTAAAAAGCACAATAGCAAATTATCTGAGAAGACGAAACAGCTCATGAAAAGGCGAAGAGATATGAAGGTGGACAATCAAAATACCAGTTCCAGGATTGAGTACATAGAACTTTGTAAAACTCTGCGCAAAAGCATGAAAGAAGACATAAGAAAATTCAACTGTGAGCTAGTAAGGAAAGCCATTGAAAATAACAAGAGCCTTAGGGTTGTTAAAGGAAGTTTATCTGTTGGGAAGAAACACATCATTGCATTAAAAGGAGAGGATGGCACCGTAACAAGAAATAGGGAAGAAATACTTAGAAGAGTTGAAGAATTCTACAAAAAACTATATGAAAGTAACAGTGAATTAAACGAAGACATTGAAATAGTCGAAGGAACAGCTCCTAAAATCTTAAAAGAAGAAGTTTCATTTGCAATAAAAAATATGAAGAAAGGAAGAGCCCCTGGTGATGATGGTATTACATTAGATATCCTAAAAGAAGCTGGAGAATATGTAGAAGACATACTTGCAAAATTCTTTACCAAATGTCTTAACAGCGGTAACATACCAAACCAATGGGATTCTGCAACAGTAATTCTTTTGCATAAAAAAGGTGATAAAGAGGATTTGAAAAATTACCGACCAATTAGCTTGTTACCTGCTATTTATAAAATCTTCACAAAAGTGCTAACACATCGCCTGCAGAAAAAATTAGATGCAGCTCAACCAAGAGAACAAGCTGGATTTCGAAGTGGATTCAGTACAGTGGACCATATTCAAGTATTAAGAGAATTAATTGAAAGAACACACGAATATGAACT
>QLNU02015270.1:125344737-125379789 GCA_006491805.2 Dysdera silvatica
GATCTCGTGTGAGCGTCACTTTTTTTTTGTCCCCCACGGTTGTTTTCGAAGTCACTAATACGAAAATTTCCATGAACGAATCCTCATTTCGTTTTTTTTTTTTCATATTAATCGATTAGAAAGGTAGTGTTTTTTGCGTTCTTGTTATATATATATATATATATATATATATATATATATATATATATAATGTTGAGAGACATCGGTTGGTAAATACGGATATGGGGAAAGGAATGAACGTGGCGATCAACTCATCGAATTTGCAGAAGCTGAAAACCTTAGCATCATGAATTCATTTTTTAAGAAGAAACCGCAAAGAAAATGGACATGGAAACACCCAAATGGGGGAACTAGTGAAATTGACTATATCCTGGCAAACAAGAAATCAATTATTGAAGATTGCAGTGTACTGAACAGATTTAATACTGGAAGTGATCATCGAATGGTGAGATGTAAAGTGCACTTAAATACTAAATTAGAACGACAGAAGCTCATTAGGAAACAAGTAAGTAAGAGGGTGGATCTAATGAAACTGAAAGTAAATACCGAGGCATTCAAGTTGGAATTAAAAAATCGCTTTTCTGCACTGGAAGGACTTATTGATGAAAGTGATATCTCAGAAGCAAATGAAAACATTGTTAAGACAATAGTTGAAACTGCTGGGGAAATTGGTGGTGTAACCTGTAAAAAGCACAATAGCAAATTATCTGAGAAGACGAAACAGCTCATGAAAAGGCGAAGAGATATGAAGGTGGACAATCGAAATACCAGTTCCAGGATTGAGTACATAGAACTTTGTAAAACTCTGCGCAAAAGCATGAAAGAAGACATAAGAAAATTCAATTGTGAGTTAGTAAGGAAGGCCATTGAAAGCAACAAGAGCCTTAGGGTTGTTAAAGGGAGTTTGTCTATTGGGAAGAAACACATCATTGCATTAAAAGGAGAGGATGGCACTGTAACAAGAAATAGGGAAGAAATACTTAGAAGAGTTGAAGAATTCTACAGAAAGCTGTATGAGGGAAACAGTGGATTAAACGAAGACTCTGAGATAGTCGAAGGAACAGCTCCTAAAATCTTAAAAGAAGAAGTAGCATTTGCAATAAAAAGTATGAAGAAAGGAAGATCCCCTGGCGATGATGGCATTACATTAGATATCTTAAAAGAAGCTGGAGAATATGTAGAAGACATACTTGCAAAATTCTTTACCAAATGTCTTAACAGCGGTAACATACCAAACCAATGGGATTCTGCAACAGTAATTCTTTTGCATAAAAAAGGTGATAAAGAGGATTTGAAAAATTACCGACCAATTAGCTTGTTACCTGCTATTTATAAAATCTTCACAAAAGTGCTAACACATCGCCTGCAGAAAAAATTAGATGCAGCTCAACCAAGAGAACAAGCTGGATTTCGAAGTGGATTCAGTACAGTGGACCATATTCAAGTATTAAGAGAATTAATTGAAAGAACACATGAATATGAACTTCCATTGTGTGTGGCATTTATTGACTATGAGAAGGCCTTTGACTCTATTAAAACATCAGCAGTCATCAACTCTTTAAGATCAACAGACATTGAGGATGTGTACATTGACATGGTGAAACGTGTGTATAAAAATGCAAGTGCAAAATTTCGGTTACATAAAGATACCAAAACTATCAAAATTGGTAAAGGTGTGAGGCAGGGAGATACCATTTCTCCAAAACTTTTTACTTCAGCTTTACAGATGATTTTTCAGCAGATAAATTGGAATAACAAGGGAATAAAAATAAATGGTGAATATTTAAATCATTTGCGGTTTGCTGATGACATTGTTATTTTTTCAACGAACCCATTAGAACTCCAAGACATGGTACAGGAGCTCTCAACTAGAAGTAAAGAAGTTGGACTCAAGATGAACCTACAAAAAACTAAGATCATGTTCAATAATTTCGTAGAGGAAACAAAAATACAAGTTGACAACATTGAGCTAGAAATTGCTGATTCATATATTTACCTTGGCCAGCTGATTTCAATGGATGGCAACATTATGAAAGAACTCAACAGACGTATTAAACTTGGCTGGAGTGCATTTGGAAGAAACAGTTTTATCCTGAAGGGGAAATTGCCTTTGTGTCTAAAAAGAAAGGTCTTCAACCAGTGTGTATTGCCAGTCCTCTCTTATGGATCAGAGACATGGAGTCTAACAGTTGGAGCAATACGAAAGTTACAGACAACGCAAAGGAGCATGGAGAGGTGCATGCTTGGAATAACTAGGAGAGATCGAAAAAGAAACACTTGGGTGAGAGAGCAAACTAGAGTAGAGGACATCATTGTTAAAGTAAAAGGGCTGAAATGGCGATGGGCTGGGCATATTGCAAGAAGAACTGATCAACGATGGACAACAGAAATTCTGAACTGGATTCCAAGAGACCACCGAAGACCTAGAAAACGTCCTCAAACTAGATGGGTGGATGAAATAAGAAAACAGGTTGGGGTGACGTGGAAGCGAATTGCTCAGGATAGACTTGTGTGGAAAGCATTTGGAGAGACCTTCATCCAGCAGTGGATAGATAATGGTTGAATATGATGATGATATATATATATATATATATATATATATATATATACTGTGCGTGATTTTAGAGAAATTGATTAAGAATACAAGAAAATTCATTTTCCAGGTGTAACTTCCCTTAAATCATATTACAGTTGAAAAAGAACGAACGTCGACCAATATCCTGAACTTTTTTTGTGGAACTATTTATTGGGGTTTTGTAAAACATGGAACGATTACGAGCGCAGAATTGAAATAAAAGGCGAATTATTGATTGCTTAATTTATAATAATAATAATTATCATAATAAAGAAGGATATAAACCTTGTTATTAGCACATTAGAAACACGTAACTTAACAGAAATTGACAACCTAATTTGCTGCATTGCACCCACAATTACAAAAGAACTGGGATTTAAGCTGGAGAGAAGAAATAAAGCACATTTCCAAAAGCCTAAGTGGAAATTCAGACTAGAAAAGAAGACAGTCATAATCAGACAAGACCTAAGCAACTTGAAAAATTTGAAGAAGGGAAGGCTAAATAACTTCAGTGACAAGAGAGAGCTCATTAAACGACTGGAATTAGACACAAAATCAATTTCCGAAGTCAGCGAAATCCTGAAATAAAAAGTGACTGCAATCTCAAAGAAAATAGTAAGATGTGAAAATAGAATTGCCCAATTTAGAGATAACGTCCTTTTCAGAAAAAACCAACACGCCTTTTACAAAAAAATGCTGAATCCGGAAAGGAAGCCTGTGAATTGCCCTGACAAGAAAGAAACCCTTGTCTTGTGGAAAAACCATTTGGGGAAATCCATCACAACACAATGAAAATGCCAACTGGATAAATGAAGCCGAAAAGAAGTTTAAAGAAAAGAAGATGGCCAAGTTGGTGATCATTTCAGAAATGCTCACAAAACATGCAAAAAAAATTAAAAATTGGAGTGCACCTGGAATTGATAAAGTACATGGTTTTTGGCTTAAACACCAGCCTCCATAAGAGAATTGCTGCCCATTTCAATACTATCCTCCACACAGCTAAAATAGAAAACTGGCTCACGACGGGTAAAACATACCTCATCATAAAGGAGAAAGCAAAAGGCCCCATTCCTAGCAACTTCCGTCCAATTCCTTGTCTACCTACAACCTATAAACTTCTTACTAGTACTATTGCCAACTCAATCCATGAATACTTGTGGAAACATGAACTCTCCCCATTGGAACAAAAAGATAATTACAAAAACTCGCGTGGAACTAAAGACCAATTGCTTATAGATAAAATGATTCTCAAAAATGTTAAAACGAGGAAAAGAAAGAAAGATCTCCTTAACATGGATTGATCATATAAAAGCATACGACTCACTCTCATATAGCTGGATTACAAAATCCTTTGGAATTAGCTCCAATGTTGTGAAATTAGTAAGCCAGACCGTGAATAAATAGAAAATAACTTTGTATGCAAGCAACGAACTCTTAGGGGAGGTAAAGATCCAAAAAAGGTATATTCCAGGGGGAATCTTTATCACCCCTTTTATTCACACTTGCATTGATCCCATTAACAACAATCCTGAACAATACAAGAATGGGATATGAAATATCAAAACAAAATGGGGAAAATTTCACACTTGCTGCATATGGATGATCTAAAACTATTTGGCAAATCCAGAAAGAAAATGGAGTTCTTATTAAACACGGCGAGAATTTTTAGTGAAGATATCAAGATGAAATTTGGCATAGACAAATGTGCCACAACCATAATAAAAAAAAAGGGAAAGATAGAAAATACAGAGGATATAATTCTTGGCAACGAGCAAGTAATCAAACAACTTTCCAACGAAGAGCATTACAAGTACTTGGGCATGTTAGAACTAGATGAAATCCTTCACAGTAATATGAAAACCATCACATGCTCAGAGTACATGAAACGCATACGAAATATTTTGAAATCAAAATTGAATGGCGGAAACACCATTAGAGCCATAAACAGCTGGGCCATACCAATACTAAGATACATGGCAGGGATTATTGATTGGACATCAATCGACTTGGATAACTTAGACCGAAAAACACACAAACAAATGACCATAAACCATGATCTTCGTCCACGGAGTGACATAGATAGACTGTACTTACCGAGGAGAGAAGGAGAAAGGGCCCTGTTACAAATTTAAGAAACTGTTGAAGAGGAAAAAAGAGACCACAATGAATATTTAAATAAAAGTAAGGAGAAGTTCCTAATGGAAGTGGCTTCAAGAAAGCTAATAAAGGTTTCAGACTCAAAGAAGTCCTTCAAACTAAATGAACTTCAAAAACGTCGCACAAATTGGCAAAACAAACCCCCCTCCATGGGCAATGTTTGAAAGAAATTGAGGAAAAAAGTCGATCGTCAGCATAACTAGAGATGGCTCCAATTGTGAACTTTAAAAAAAGAAACCCAAAGGCCTGATCTTTGCTGCACAAGAGTAAGCACTGCAAACAAACGTGATGCCATCAAAAATCCAAAGGCAAAACGAGCAGTAAATGCAGGCTGTGTAAAGTAAAAGATGAGACAGTCGACCACTTAATCAGTGGCTGTAGTAAAATATCTCAATCAGACTACAAAAAAAAAAAAGAAGACATGACAGAGTGGCTACCCTGATTTACTGGAATATCTGCAGAACTTATGAGATCACGGTAACCAAGAACTACTGGGAACATGAAAAAAAAAAGTTACACAAAATGCTCAAATAAAAATCCTTTGGGACTTTCGGCTTTAAACAGACAGGCATTTAAAACACAATATACCAGACATAACATTGGTGAAGGAAAAACAGGTATTTATCATCGACATTGCAATACCAGGTGACAGCAGAATTAAAGAGAAGGAATTCGAAAAAATCTCCAAATATCGTGACCTTGCAATAGAAATTAATAGACTCTGGAAAAAACAAGTAACAGTCATCCCGATTGTGATAGGTGCACTGGGGGCCATCACACCTAATTTAAAGAACTTCCTAGAAAAACTGGACATTACTGACATAACGACAACAGACCTACAAAAAACTGCCTTACTGGGCACCGCCTATATATTAAGAAGATATATGGACAGTTCTCAGGTTTCTGGGTGAGACTTGAACTAAACCAAGAAGTCCAGATCAAGAGGATAGTGATTATCTCCTTGAAGCTGTGTAACACAACAATGTAAAACGGACATAATAAAGCAGTTCTTGACTTACCCATGTATCCAGAAATGACCTCGCTTCTTAATTTTAAGTCATTTGCTGCAAGTTCGTGTTCCCGAACTTTACTATCATCCGCGTAAGTCTTTAACCGAACATAAGAGTTGTCGAGCATAGGGTTTAATCTCGGTTTTCCAAGAGGGTCCATAGTTTTATAACTGTGTAATTTGCAGTAATCTGTTGCCATGTTGCAAAACGAAGATTGTAACGAATTTAATTCTTTATACACTCAGAAGACCTGAACTTTCTTTTAAACGGGCCTCAATTAATATTCTAATTCTCTTTTTACGAAAAATAAGCTCAAAAATCCCAATGTTTGTTGGTATGCGTGACATAATATACGCTATTCGCGAGACAATGTGTTTTACAATATGATTGATAAATTAATTATTTTAACAAATTTTCTTAACGAAGGAAAACACTTAATTCACATTCAGAAAAGAAAATTTGTTCCGATTCTTTCAACCACTGAGTTTTTAACGAAACACGTGCAGTTTAACATACTGGACAAAAAAAAACCCACTATGAACGTTTTCCTCAGAAACATCGTTCATGACATCCTTCAGATAACCAAGATTCACTTCACATTTTCAAATCTCATAATAGGAATAGAATAGGAGTTTTAAAAATTTTTTAGAACTGTTTACAAATGAACATGGAAAACGTAAAATTATAAAGTAATTTATTAAACATCAATTATTTTATTCACTCCTAACTAAGAACTTTCCAGATAAACTTGGTTAAAATTCAGCGATACGTAAAATTTGTTATAGGACTGGTTATAGCTCGTTGCTAAGTACCATTGCAGTGAAAAATATTTTAGCAAGAAAGCATATCCTTTTATCAAAAGAAACTATTTTTCATATTATTAATTCGCTTTCAAGTTATCACTTATTAAAATTATTTTATGTATTCAATATAACATTCATTGGAGTATTAGTTTTATTTTGTTACAATTGGTGTCCACCCAACTGGAAATTGGCGTAGCCGAAGTAAAGGTGCCGCTTTCATTTCGGCTACGCCAATTTTTCCAAGTTTTCCGCGCATCTTAAGAATTTAATGTTGCAGACATGCGCAGATAAACAGGGAAATTTTCCACAAATTTCAAATAATATTGCTTTGGAATTTTTGTTCTGGACTGTAATGACAGGACTTTGGTATTTATATTTTCATAGGCACATTGTCAAGATATTGCTTGATTCAATGATTATTGCCCGTGGAAGAGTTGCAGCTGGTTAATTTAAAGTAATCAGGTGGATCAATATCAGTGCATCAACAGTGTTTACGTGTTTTGAGAAAAGATCCTGTTGACAAATACAACATCGCTCAGATTTTACATTGGGAAAACCGTTGTCGCCAATTTTGGATGATCATTAATGTTAGACTACTGCTTGAAAAGGGTGATTTAGAACTATTTAAGTGCATTTTTAATTTTTTACTTTTTTGACCACAAAAGAGATTTTAGAACTCATGAGATGAAGATTATGAACATTGTCTGTTTGTTAGGAGGGCGATAATACGCCTTCAATCTCTTCATTGTAAAAGAGGGCGCTTCGATTAGTGCAAACTCCATGTCAATTACACTTAAGATAGAATCAAAGCTTGATAAAAGAAGGAATAAATTTATTCAACCTCTCTATATACACAATATAAAAGTTATATACAATTTCATCTTACAAGGCAATAACATGCGACGATCAATGTAAATACACTACGTATTATATTTTTATTTGATATCTAAATTATTTACATATAAAATAGCTGCAATACTATAATGTAGGTAATTTGCTATTTACCTCACAATTTCTTCACACTTAGAATTGATAGTCAAAGCTTGATTCATTCGCAACGTACATATATAATTCATTCACTGCCAGTATAAAAAGTTGATAATATATTTTAATATTCCACTTAACTACAATTTGTAAAACCGGGTTATAAGTAACATTAAGGGACATGACGATTTTCTTCAATATATTTTATATTTGCTATAACCGTTATCTAATATAACTATTTATCAAAAATCATATTTTCGTACAAACATTGATAATTAATTTTTACGTAATTTGTAGAGATCAATAAACTCAATAAAGCACTACTATTTTCGATATTTTAAAAGAGATTAATTTTCAGTGCGACACTTTTACTACTTTGTCTTGATCACTATGAAAATTTTCAATTTCTCAGGACAGTGGTAAGAATGCCTCCCGTTTTAAGTGGCAGAATAATCTAAATATTCTTGAAATCTGAAGTTTATTTTAAGGGTGTTGGAAAGTAAAAGTCTTATTTTCAAAATAAACAAAGATCTTGTAATCTTTAAATATAAGGGTAGATATGAAATTATATATATAGAGAGAGAAAAATTTGTTCGTTATATCCGAGATAATTCCTATATATCATACATTAAAAAAATAATCGAAATTATTTGTCCGCTTAGCCGTGTATTTATTGCATTCGTATTAGTTATAACAGAGTACCATTATACCTGGTACTGACATGTTTCTCATTGATGTTAGCGTGATCATAATATATACCTGAAGGGGCTTAAAAGGCACGCGTAGGACAGAAATTAATATAATACTCACGACCCGACCACATTAGTCCAAAATTGTGACCAATATTTCGAGAACATTGTAAGATTTATGCGGGCAGGATTGAAAAAGCCTTTTGCATTTTTTGTCCAATTTCCTAATTATTTTCAAATTTACTGATTTTATTATTAATGCCAAAAATATTTATTTAAATACCGAAAAAATATTAGATTTTTTCTCTGTATTGTTTTAAAAATTATTACGGTTGTTAATAAATTTTCTAAACTACATTTCTAGAAAATAATATTGGTTTATGTTTCAAAGTTACGATAAAACAACGAATGGTACGGATACAAGATTTTATTAACTGAAACGCTTTTCAACAATTTTAAGTTAACTCATAAATTAGATGATAAATTTCTCGTACAGAAAAGAGTGACTTCACTGTGTTGTGGAGAACCGAACCCACGACCCTTTGGTATTCTGCCAAGGGCTCTTTCAACCTGACTTGAAAAATGTCGTAACTAATTTTTTACTCATCGTGACACCGAAAGTGAACTTTTCCCACTTGCGTCTGTCCTGTCTCCGCCACACAAAGCAGCCCTCACCCCAAAATCCTAGCCTTATACATTTGTTCCTTTTGTCTACGTTATAACAATTCTTCCCTGCTCCCATACGCATATGCAGAGAGTTCATAATGGTGGTTATAGGCTGAATACGGCGGAGGGGGTACAGATCTAGAACTTCACGTATTCATATGTAAATATAAAAAATTTAATCGCAGTGCGGGTTACAGCTCCCATCAACACTCCCCCTACGTACGTTAGTGCCTGCTCTTGAATGTCAGATTCTGAAAGAAATGTCATTTCGATACTTTAAAGCAATCTAGAAGTCCTCTTTATTTTTCATAATCATTTAAGGCGTGAATGAAGATCTTAGTCCATTAACAAACATTTCATATATTACATAATTATCTCAAATTCTGTGCAAGTTACTTTGCAACTGGGATGAAATTTGGCGTAAGAAGTTATGCACAGTAGAGTGCCGTTAATGCGAACCACTTTGATCCGAAAATCTGATTAATCCGAAATTTTTTTCAGTCGACTGAAACGGCAGCCGACTGACAAGACATAAACAATCAGCGCAGAGTGTGTTGCCAACTAATTAAAATTTCGTCATAAAGGAAGGGGAAATTTTCAGTCACCCTCCTGTCGTCTATTGTCTGTTACGTGTGCACAACAAAATACACACACATCAACCAATTAGAGCTTACAGTAAATTGTGTGGTAAAGATTTTGGCTAATAAAAAAATTTGCTAATTCGAACAGGACTCGATCCCAATTAGTTCGAATTAACGAAACTCTATCGTACTTAGGATTGTAGATAATGCACTCTCAAAGTTGGGAGGATATAAGCAATACTAAAATATGGAATGCCGAGAATAACTGGATTTTAAGTAAAATTAAAAATTATAAAAGCTGCAATGTGAAAAATCAAGCTTTGAGAGATTGGTTATAATTTGGGTTAAGATGTGTTGCTGTGTCAAAAGAGAATAAATAAAATATTCCAATATGTGAATTTTTTTAGAGACAACTGAAGATAATTAACGCAAAGCGGTCATAAATATCATCTGTTCGTCTTTGCGTAAACAAAAAATTATTTTTCTTCAGAAATATGCATATTCCAGATAACCTATTATACTGAAATAAGCAGTTCAAGTTTTGAATTTGAAAACTGCTCTTGGTTAACCTCTGCGCTTTTACAATAGCGTTTGAATTTTACTTTTTGTGTAAGTCGAGCATTTTGAACAAAGCAAACATTCTTTTAGAGGAAAAGAAATATATGCACTTAACTTACTTTGCAGTTCGCTAACAGTTTAGCGCTCTAATACTAAACTATGTTCTGAATCTTGTGTTCAACATCTATTCCTTTGCTGCTTCTAAATGGCACTTTACCTTCAGCATTATTAGGCTATAACTTTGAAATTTCAAAGTTACTGGGTCATTTTTTTTTAAAGTAAGTTTCAGTAAAACTAAAAAGTTTTACAAGCCTACATGTGCCAACAATTGTGATGTCTAAAATTGCGTCTTTTAATAACATATCGTTTGCAATTAAGTTATAATATAAGTCGTTTATTTTAATGACATTGTCATTTCCATGAATTGGACAATTCTGCGTAAACAAAACAATGACCTTTTTATACACTAACCACTAATTTCTCTCATAGATTCGCTATGTCATTGTTTAACTAGGGTCAAAAATGTTTAAAAACCCCTGATTTATTCATTTCAATATAAATTTTTTATTCTCACACACACATGTAAGCAAAATCGTTTGAAGCCTTTCCCTTTAATAGTAAAATTTATATCTCATTTGTGGTGACCTATTTAACTTACATCGTACGAGAACGCTTGTTTTTTTTTATTTCTTTTTTAGCAGAGTATAATGAATAAGACAGAAGGAGGGCTTAAATATTTGTAATAAATATTTACAACGCATGTTTTTCTGTAGGAAATTTGTACTTCAGATATTTAAATTTAAAAATGAAAATACACAGGCATTTACAAACTGACACGATTATGTAAATTAAAACTTACATATATCGAACTCGACGGTTCTATGAAAAAACTTTGACATACAGAAACGATATTTTTTATACGTATGTATTCTGTACTATCTTACATTTAGAGCCATACACACACAGTTCTCAATTAATACACTCCACTTTATAAGTAAGTGAATGTAAATCACATTACATAGAAACAGATTATTTTCATATAGATGATTAAAAACAAAAATTAAAGAGGAAAAATGTGCAAAGTATACTTCGAAATACATCCTACTTATATTGTATTCCTTTATTTTTGTATAATTAACTTGATAATATCCCGCTGCATAAAAATTTCGATGATGGTTCATCATAAAAATGTTCACACTTATTAAGTCCGTTAAATCAGTGCCATATTCATGTATAGGCCAGGTAGGTTTGAGCCTAGGGTGCCGCAGAGGCTTGGTGTTCCTTGAATTGAAATGCCATTTTAATCTTACCTATTTACAAATATCAGAGAATTTTTCATATTCTCTATACTCAAGATAACGAACTCCATGATTTACTGGCTGACGTGAAGAACTAATGATTTATTGACTAAATGTTCCAAGGGACACATTCTTTAGTGGTCCATTCTATCCTTCCAGCTTAGGACTCACAAAAACCTTAATCCGGCACTGCGTGAAATACGTCATCGGGGACAGTTTAGATGAATTGCAAACCCATACGGCTTTAAAACGTTTAACGAACAGAAAGTTCAGCTTTGTCTTAAAAAAATCGATATATAGGAATTTCCTCGATACATAGAACCAGTTTTTCTATGTAATGGCCACAGGGATACACAAAAACTTCTACATATTTGAGTTCTATGGCAGTTGAGCGTCAAGAGCTCATACACTCGAATATTTCCAACAAGTAGAAGATCGAATCAGTAAAGTCTAACAAAAATGTTGCATCTCTTATAAAAAAAATAGATATTTAACGTAATTTTTCATTGGTTGTGAACTTTAGTTTTCAATGGTAATCTGTAACACAAATAATATAAATAATAATGTTTTTGTTTCTTTTTGTTCGATATTAATCTTCTGTTGCGTTTTTAAAAAATTATTCCAAAAATCGGTGTTTTACTTTTTAGTCAAAATCCGTTTCTCCTTAAAAGTCCGACGATTATTCTAAAATAAAGGAATAAAATTAGTAAAAGTTTAATTAAATTGTATGTCACCAATGTATTGTTATCGTATGTAGACCGTCAGTAAGATTCGATAAAACACAATGGCGTAAGAAATGGAGGGGATGAAGCAAAGCGCGGATTTAGGGGGACGAGGGGGCGATCGCCCCTTTGAATGAAATGTAACATTGAAAAGATACAAGGTAAAGGTCCAATGAGGTATCATTTCCAAAAATCGTCATTAATCGCCCCCTTGAATGACCTCTAAATCCGCCTCTGGCTCAACCCCCATATGGGATAAAAACTACGTTGTTATCTTTAACGCCAAGTCACTTGATCTTTTTTAAAACTGCTTGAACATCCCATAAGTTTTGAATTGCTATGCCCCTGCGTACGGATGAAATTCATAAGGGGTGTGTGTGTGGATTTACAGTGGAACAACAATCATTACACATTTAATTACAACTCCATATATCCATATGTAAATGTATACAAAATTGCATGCAATGGGGGTTATAACCTCCCAACTACAAACAATGGGCCCCATCATCACCCCCCCTTGCGTACGCCAGTGATAAACATGCGCATGTGCAACGTATAATGTTAAATGGAGATAAAATTCGGGTATATCGTAAAATAAACGGAAAAATCTTAAATGGACCTTCTCTATTTTTTCTAGTTCAGTGGCGACATCTAGTAGACAAAAGCTAATTTTAATTCGACTAAAAAAACAACGATTACTTGTATTTTATACATTTATGTAAGCACAATTTAAATTTATAGGCATTTATATAAAATAAACACACAAAGAGTGATTTTTAATTAAATTGCTTTAAATGAAAAGCGTATTTTTATTTTATAAAATAATCGAATATAATAAATATAAAATATGACTTCATTTTTGTGGTTTATTTAAGGGAAAAACACATTTAGTGTTTTTCCTTCTATAATCCGAATGCAGATTTTTCTATATGCATTTCCATGAAAAATATTCTCCGTATCACGTGCTTGTAAACTTTACTTTCCCGTCGTAATTTTTCTATATATCTCACATTTAAGACTTGATATTTTGGCTGAAGTTTCCAAGACATTTTTCTCCACAATTTTTTACTATCACTTCTTAAGGAAACAACCATAAATTTTTTTATTCAGTGTAAATAAATTTCACGCAAATTGTTCCTTTTAAAAATAAATATTTTCTCTATGTCTGGGTTGCGAAGTGAATATGTAAGTTGCCCTTTCCTGAGCTAGCATTTAATTTCGGGGGGATTCGAAATTTTTTACAAAATAACGAATAAAGTTATGTCACCTTTACCATAAAGAAATATAAATAGATCAGTAGAGTACGAAAGGGAGGGGCTCGGGGGCTCAAGCTCCCATTGGATATCAAAACATAGTATTTTCTCTAAGGACGCATCACATGATCTTCTTTGAAGCAACGTGAGTCCCCCTCCCAACCCATGAGTTTTGAATTACTATGCTACTGAAATAGATCATACAAAAATAAATGAGAAAATATAAATTTTTCTTCCAGACATCACTGTAAATTTTTACTTGCAGTTTTGCCATCAAAAATTAATTTTTCAAAATACTCCCCCTTTTGAAAAAAATGGTTTCTGTTTTTTTTTCTTTCTTTAAAAGTATTTTCTCAAATTAACAGTCTTAAAAACGAGATCTTATGATCAGAATGTTGATAATTTAAGGTTTTTCTTTCCTCCCTTTTTTACAAGTTTGACAATTAAATTCATATATGTATTTTGGCGGCCCTGCTACAAATTTTGTTTCGGTGGAGGACTGGTCTCTAAGATTCCCCCCGGATACGGCATGTACGTTGCTACTGAAAGAAAAGTACTGTGTATTCAATGGTGTAGCGAGGGGGCTCTGGGGTCACAATTCGGAGGGCGGCAATTAGCCTTTAAAAAACAAAATTTATTTGTTTTGTTACCCCATTGGGTGGGGTGGGGGCAATGACAGTCATTCGCCCCGGGTGGCAAAATATTTAGTTACGCCACTGCGTGTATCGCTATCTATGGTCAAATTCTGTATTTGTAAGTTGAGTACTTATTCAACTAGCAACGCATTTCTTTACATTATTTTAGTATTTTCATTTCATATATATATACTATATATACTGATTTTATCCCTGCATCTAACAATATTCTATGTTGGAAATCTTATTTGAGCACCTTTGAAATTTCGCGCCTTTGATAGAAACCTCAGAGATGCGTGGACACATTTGTTTCGATAAAATTATTTGAAATTATTTTGTATAATATAATTGTGCTAAGTAAATTACAAGAAAAAACAAATGTATTCAATTAAAAAGGCAAATTGATTTTTATGAACTGGGACAAATAAACACTTGCATTTATTGTTAAATTATTATTAATAGATATATTAGTTAATGGTTTGAATTTACATTAATGGGTATCAAATATCATATATATATACCTACCAATCAATAATGGTAACTGCGTCTTGACTAAATGAATGCGGTAAACCTCTTACAACGGACACCCTCAGATACGGTCACCCTTCTTTCACAAAAAGATTTTTTTTGCCCGTTGGAGGTCCGCTAATGAGGTGCTTTACTTCAATTTTTTAATTGTCATCAAGATTATTAGACAGTGAAGTTGCAATTTACTGAAGAAAAAGGAATAAAAAACTGGTGTTGCCAAACTTTAATTCATTGAAATGCTTTTAACTTCGTTTCATTGTTTGAGTTTAATATTTAAATGATATTAAATTGTACTCTTTCTCCCATGATTATGTATTATTTATTTATTAAGAAGAATATCAAATATTTAATGTCCGTTTCTAAAAGCAAATACTCGCAATAGAACCTCGTGAAATGTAGCATATTCAGTAACGTGATTTCTAGGTTTTTCATTTATATTAAAATCTCAGATACACGCATGTCTTCTATTACATTTTTTTTAAACGACCTTAAAATGTGTTTTTGCCTTAGACAAAACCTTAATATTCATGGGATGTAGCATACCCCTCCATCCCCTTGTTTTTCAAATTGTCTACTAACGTTAGCAAATAACATCGAATCTGAAACATAGGCGTACGCAGAAGGGTCGGGGATTACAGAGCTACAACTTCATATATTTATATGTATATATATATATATATATATATGAAATTTTATCGCAATGCGGGTCGGGTTACAGCCCCTATTAACCCCCTGCGAACGCTGATCTGAATAGTGAAAAGCACTAACTTACTGAAAAGTTTCGAAAAATTAGGTTTTTTTTTTTGTTTTTTTTTAAAAAAAAGGTGCTTAAACTCTCTTACGACTTTTCTACATTAAGTGCATACGCCAACTCAATGCCTCATCCTGCCCAATATCACAGTTTTTGATATGAGGCCATGAATCTATATAAAAATTTCTTCGTTTTATTGTTTAATGGAAATAAAATCATTGTCCTCCTATTCATTAAATCTATAAAATAACGAGAAATCGAGGCGACTGAACTAGAAACTACGATTTGTGAGATACGTTACCTAACTGGAAGAGAGCCTTTTAACAGACTATCGTCCTTTTTGCTCTCAACCGTTTCTAACCTAATCATGCCAATATTCTCAAAAATATCAATTGTAATATTAGAATTGTATCGAACCAGATGTATCACCAATAACTGTATATAGGTTGAATAAACTACTCATTCTTAAGAAGAATACAATGTTGAATTCTCAACGAATATACAATATCAATTTTTACGAGTACACTATTCAATTCTAATTAGGTCGATTAATAAACTCATGGCAGTTAAAAGTGCTCTTATTTTTTATTTAGTGCAGAAAATTAATTCTAAACTAGCCTTTGAATATATAAAAACGCTAAAAGTTATAATGTTATACACAGATAGTTACCTTTCAAGAAGATATACCCTACTTTATTAATTTTACAAGTTTGCGAAATACTCTCCACATTTATAAAGCCCTGAATTTGCATGACCAACTTATTATGGAATCATCAATGTATCGAACATTTTATGTCAAAAGGGTATAGCCATCAAATTGGTGAAAATTTGTTTCGACGGTTCAAGTATAATGCTTCATGTCCTGCAAGGAAGGTATAGGCATATGTAACTTCGTTGATACGCCCTTTTGTCAAGAAATACTTGCTATATACGTGGCAAACTTGTATAAGGTGGAATCTGCCTGAGACGGAAGTGTGTGTAAAAGAGAAAATTTTCATAGTTTCTTTAAAAAAAAATACATTTACCCACGGGCGCCGTTAGTGGGGGGACAAGCAAGGGTGTCGTTAAGGCAAATTATAGGGGGAGGCATTTATTGGGATTCGTCCGACGTTGAAATTCTAAAATCATTGGTGACCTGGCCGAAACAAAAATTCAACATAATGAGGAAAAAATACAATGTATCAGGTAAGAAATATGCATACAAAAGGTTAAACACTGGGAAAATAGCAAATGAAATACCCAAGCTTTCGAACGCATCAGCAGTATTCCTTCATCCAGAGTAATGTCGACCTTACGTTCCTGTTTCTTTTTTATATTCAAAATTTCTGTCTAAACCCCCTCTCAGAGTAGTCCCACAGAGTGGAAAACTCAATAGCAAACCCACAGAGCGAAGCACCTACTGTTAAGTAATTTCCGAACATTTCAGAGCAATAGTTGTCTATACGTTTCTGGAAATCGTTGTTTCGCGATGTGAAGTGGTTATTCCGCGATGTGTGTTTCACAGTACAGGAAACTTTACAGTGAATTGTTATTTACAGTCAACAACTATAAAGCAGTGACAAGGAAATTCAAGATATTCGTGTATATACATGTATTTATTCATACATCAACTGACAGATGACACATTGAATTTGTTACAATTTAAAATATTTATATAAGAGTTATAATAAGGAAAGTTCCCAAACGGTTATAGACTTCTTGAATTTTCACGCTAGGCTCTTGCGCCCCTTCTTTACTACCAAGGAAGAATAATTATATAATGTACAGCAGGATCCACTTATAACGAACCTTTATTTAGTGAGTTTTCGAGTTTAGCGATGAAAATATGAATTTTGTTCGGTATTATGATACGGTTTAATGATAATTTCTTTCAATGCATAAGACTTTCACCGATCTCGCTTTTAACGAGTAAAACATGGTGAGATTTTTACACAAAATACAGAAAATTGAAAAAAGAAAAAGGAAAAAAGAAAAATTCGAAAAATAAGAAAAACAAGCGTGATTGACTATATATTTTTTAACTGAGGCGAATATAATGAAACAAATTTTCCAGCACTTGAACCGGAAAATTTCTGAAAAAGCTCATCTTTTTCCGAACGCATAGTAGGCAGTTCACAAAAAGCGCTTTTTCTAAGGTAATGGACCATACTGATGACTACATAGTTAATTTGCTGAATAGTTTACTACAGAACGCATGAAGTAAAAGAATATAGACCGTTTTCTGTGCATTTCTAAATAAATCTAATTTTAGGAAAAATTACCAATGCAAGTTCCTTCGTATAATGCTGTTTTTCATTTAACTTATTACACTGAAATTTAAGAAGTAATACAATAAGTTGTTCGAACTTTTTAGGAAAATTTAATGAATAATAAAATGTGCACATCACATGCACATTCATTACCTATACAGACTTCATTCTCAATGTTTGAAATTTTAAATTACAAAATGGACTTAGTTATCTACCGGGCAGGGGCGGCTTCGCACGGATTAATTTTTGGCGCCCCACCTCCTCCTCCTTCCAGCGAAAGCAGAAGATGTTCCCAAATGCGCAGCGAGCCATATACCCTACAACAGTGGCCAAAAGTCTCTGAAAGAATTTCTCTAAAGATGTCTCTAAAAATTTCTCTAAAGATGTCTCTAAAAATTTCTCTAAACTTGTCTCTTTTTAAACAGATTTTCTACTATTGGATTAGTTAAAAAAAATTTAAACTTGGCTTCAGTTTGGCGCCCTCATCCAAACCGGTCGCCCGGTCCTTAAGCCGCCCCTGCTACCGAATATTGCAAGCGTTTTCGTTAGTTCTAAACTTTTTGCTATATGCAGATTCTGTTCTACTGTGATCTGTATGTTTTTATTAGTTATACACTTTCAGAGAACTATGAGATTTAAGCAAGGTAAAGATATATAATAACAATATTTAGTATTCTGAATCAAATAAAAATGAATTCCTTTTCATTAACTTGTCCTTCGCATGTACATCTTCTATATAATTTAATATAACCACAACCGAATCGATGATTGTTAAAAGGAATCTAATTTAAATTTACACTGTTTTGTAAAATTTGTATTTAGCTTAAAAAAATTTGAAGTACTTTATGAAAAAAAAAAGAAGGAAAAAAAAACAAAAAACACCCACCCAAATGTTTAATGCGATCATGGCGGGAATTATACAATTTTTGTTTTATTTAATCATGAAAATTTTATAGGTTACACAGTTTTTTTTTTTATTAAAATGATGAAAATTTAATTAACGTCTCTTTTAACAATCACACATTCAGTTATTTATAAAAATTGTGAGTTTAACGTTAGAAGTAAAATACCATTTTGTAAAACAGTAGATGATAGAAATTCCAGCAACTAATTTCTTATTTCACATCCAAATCTCGCAGATCCCTTATATACATACATGTCGCAGACTTTAGATTAAAAATCTCTGAAATACATATTATCTAAGCACTATAAGGTAAAAGTCGGAAATCTGCAGCTCCTTATCTTGCAATAACGAATCTTTCAGCCTTCCATTGTTTTAAAAATATCCCTTCCACTTCCCAGCTTAACTTTTAGAATGGAAAGCGCTTTGATTCTTCTTTTTTTTTTTAATTAAAAAAATTTAATCATCATTTATTCGTTATTTTAATTTAATTATTTTTTAATTATCCGTTATTTTGATTTAATCGTTATTTAATTTAAATCAAAAAATAGCTCTTCGCTAAAACTAAATTAAAAACAAAATGCATAAAATTATAAATGTGTTACCTTTCTCTATCGTAAAGTAGGCTGCTTTTTAAAGGAAACATTCACGAAACTAAACAAAGCAAATATTACCGTCATTAAAATTCTTAACTTCAATTTCTTCTGGTTACTGAAGCAATCTTTTAGCAAAGGTTTTTGTCAACTACCAAAAACGTATTCCCTATATTTTATAATGTTTAAGAAATTATAATCATTTAAATTAACGATCGATAATTTATACTGTATTAAAATTTAATAACGAATTTATTTAAATTGAAAAATATGTATACATGCTGATATCTAATAAATTAAATATAAAATATTTTAATGAAATAGAAAAAAAATAATCTGGATCTATTCAGTATTAAAGATATCCTCAACTTAGAAATTCGATTTCTAGTAATGATATCGCATAAATGTTGAGATGGTTAATGAAGATAATAGCCTAAGTATTTTGTCATAGTTATTAACAGGGCCGCTGCGTGCGGGTGGGAAGGGTGTGCCCCGCATAAAGACGCCTGATCAGGAGAGACTCAATTTTAAGACGACAAATAGTAATTATTTTATACAATGCATTAAGATAAATAATAACATAAATAACTAAATCCATTGGGTTGACAAATGATAACAAACTTTTATGCAATTCATGAGTAAACCTTTGTTGCAAAAATTGCACAACTTAAAATAAACAGTAAAACGATAAAAAATTAACAGTAAACAACTAAAGAAGGAAGTCTAAAGCGCTTCCGAAATAGCTATCGATCGGTGTATTAAATAAAATTGTGTTTATGTGTTTTATTTTATATAATTATATAATAGTAAAAACGGATTAGCCGCTTTGACGACGTATTACTACTACTACAACTACATGAATGGTATACAGGCTCGAACTTAGGGTGAGAGGCCACTGTAAAACTTCCATTGCGTATCTTCTAGGAAAAGAAATTTTCAAAATTAAAATTATTAAAAAATTATTTGGGATCAAAAGTTTCCGAAGAATATCTTAACGATTGTCATCGGAAAATGCTGTTATGGTACTCTAGATATAAAAAATCTAAGGTATTTTCGTGGCTACAGTTGAGAGGATCAATATGTAATAAACTGACATATGAAATGTGCCATGGGGTCTAAAAATGTACTATTATGTTGTGATTGTTTCATAATAGTTTAAAAAAACTTTTTATGCTATATTTTTACTTATACATGTATACGTATATACTGTATTTGTATATTAAAAAAATAAAAATTTATTGAAATTAATTTTTGCGATTTTAAATTATTAAAAAAATTGCATAAAGGCGCCTTTTACACACGCAGCGGCTCTGGCTATTAACAAAATTCAAGCAATTCAGAAATATGTCTAACATTGAAACATCATCGATCATTGAAAAATATGGTAAAATGGCAAATGATGAAACTCATCAGTATAAGAATATGGCATTATTTATTCCAATTGTTTATATCACTATATACAGTATATATTATACTTTCAGTTTATTTAATGTGTAATACACATGAAATATAATGGGATAATGAATATCTTAAGTTAATATTTTGCCTTTCTATATACTTTAATTTTTACTCTCATATTAAAAGATGTTTGGTTACTTTAAAAGTAAGATTTTCTTATTAAGTGCTTACGGAATGAATTTCAGATTTCAGTAGCACCCAGAATGTTCTCGCTTGGAAAACAAAGCTCTGTACGTTAATGATTGGGGCACAGTTGACATATTAGCAGAATTTCTTTCCAGTGATGCAGATGACAATGCTTTCAGTTCTTTAAGCATCATTGAGCATAATCTAACAAATTATTCATAAGTCTCATAAATTCTTAGAGATACGAAACTGAATTCGCTTAGGCAGTTACCTAAAAAATTACTATACACGTATATAAATGTCAATATAAAATGTTCGCTAAATTCATGCATACTTTTTGTATTATATATATGTCGTTAATTCCAAAATATTATTATCATTTTTCACTAGGCTATTCATTAAATATTAGTATTTTAAAATATTAAAAATATTAATGGCTGATTGAGGATATTGATTTATAAATTATATATATATTAATTTTTATATAAAAATACGTTTTTTGATAAATGGTTATATCGAATAAACGTTATAGCGAATAGCGGCTCTAGCGAAGAAAATCCTTCAATTTCTTGATGTTTATTGCAACCGAAACTTCGACCGTAAGCAGAATGTACTTGTAATTCATATAAGGCTCACGGTATGCATTTTTATTAAGAAATTTTATTTTTTATTTTGCACTGAAGTTAAAAATTTTTCAAATATTTTAGTAATAAATCGTCGCTTATTTAAAATTTCTGAAATGTTAGCCTAATCAGTTTAAATTTTCAAGCCAACATTATTTGACTTAAGGTGAGTTTTAACTGAAGAAAGCATTTTAAGCAATTTATGTTACGCCATCAAGAAACGTCTTTGAAACCTTTTTTTTTATGACTACAGCGGTCAGAAACGGTACATTGCAAGCTGAATTTCGATTTAAGTAACCTTCAGATTGCCAATTCGACGCTTTACCCCAGCAAGTTACAGAAATTTGGCGTGCACTTTTTTAGGATGCCCCTAATTTTTATTAAGTTTGAATAGTAAATGGATTAAACCAGAGAATACTTTTGTCATATTTAAGCTTTAACTCTTTACGGTTTAGAAAACGAAGCCTTCTTCTATATAGCACGTGACATTTCTCCCTTTTTTCCTTGTAAATTTAGTTATTGGCAGAGTAAATTACCCGAATATATATTATGTATTTATATATAATTATTATCATTATTGATGTAATTTAAGGATCATAAATTAACGTGAGAGGAAAGCAGGGTACTGCAGGCCACTGGGACCCGAACCCGAGATCTTTCGGTTGCATACCGAATGTTAGGTGCGTATATATGTACGTATTAGGTACGTATACATGTGTACTATATTTTTTCCATTTGAGTGTGTGTGTGTGTGTGGCTATGTAAACTCTAATGAGAGCGAACTTGAGGGTAGATTGTAGTTAGTTCATAGAGCATTCGGCATGTAATTGAAAGGTCCCGTTGGTCTGCAGAACCCCTTTTTTCTCTCACTTTTATATGTGATCTTTAAATTACATTATATACATTTACATACTGAATTTCAACCAATATTGTCGCTGGCTCTTCTTAATGTATGATCTTATCTAGTATATACAGGGCTACATTGCGCTGGTGTGCAAGTTGTACTCGGCGCAAAGGCGCCTGATCTATAAGGGGCGGCATTTCAAGACAACAAATAGTAATTTTTTTATACAATGCATACAGATAAATGATTAAATGTATACATATTTAAATCCGAAGTTGAAAAAACATCTTTTTAGACGACATGAGTATAGATATACATGTATACGTATATGTTATATTTGTATATTTAAAAACTAAATTCCTCCAAATTAATTTCATTTCAATTTGCAAATTCAATTTTGAGAGAGCGCTGAAATCCATCTTTGTATAAAGGCGCCTCTTTACTATGCTGCAATTCTGACTATATGTACACATATAGTATACGTACACACATATAACTGAAATAATAGAATAAAAATTATCCTAGAAAGTACATTTTTGTTATAGTTATGATAAGATTCGTATAGTGAACGAAGAAAATTGATTTCTAAATTAACTTTGAAGAATACATTGCTTTTATCGGGGATCACCGCATTTTACACATGCAATTGTTGGAACTTATCTCCGAATACAACATTGCGAGATGTCGTTCCGCCAAGGGGCGTGTCAGAACAGTAGTAACTATTGGAAGAGGAGATTTGCTACGTGGGCGTGACTAAATCAGAAGGGTAGGAAAGCAATGCCTTCCCCATCTAACCATCCTCATCCCTCTAGCGGCCGACCTCTGACAAAATCTCGTCAGCCCTGCCAAGCCGTAACTTGCAAAGCGCGCGGCTTTTAACACGGCGTCGGCGCAGGTGTGGTAACCGTGCGACCTCAGATCAAAGGTGTCAGAAAAGGGGGTCAGGGGTCGACCATTTAGCACTGCGCCAATCTTGACGTTTTATTAAATTTTTAAACTTCGTCACTCTAAATTGTTGAATTTCAAACTAAAATGAGAGAGTAGAATCTTTTTTTATAAAATTATTATAACGGAGTTTTTATGAATTTTATGGGAAAGCTGATGACAAACCATGGAAACGAAAGTTAATTGGAAATTTGAGTCTGGAAACCATGTTCTGAAAAATTTCTCCAAACATTTGCTGAGGTGAAGAATAAGAAATGTGATTAAAAAACTGATGGAATCTCCATGTAGAGCGTTTCGTTGTAATAGCGCTGGTCCTCGTGAAAATCAGGTATTTCCTTTTTCTTGTTAATAATAATTACTAATATTAATGTGTGTATGATGTCAATCTCTAACAAACGGAAGTGTAATGTGAGTTCAAGAAGGATAAACAAAATACCGATTATATTCTCTTTTAAAACAAATATTACACGTTGATATATATTTTCAATTTAAATTATAAAATTGAAAACCGCATGCTATAATTTTGTGTATATTTATTTAACATGTGAATTTAGATCTTGCTATTAAATTGAATTTGTTTTTCTTTTTATGCTAGATTTTCAATTTAATTCGTTTCCTTAATAAATAATTCATGTAATTATGAGATTTGCTTAGATTGCTACGAAATAAACAGTAGAAATTTATAAAATCCTCTATTGTGTTTGACAAAAGACTTAATAGAGAAGTCCATTTTGTAATTCTATAAATTACATATTTATTTACTTATAATAAACAACTTTACTGAGGGCCAATCATTCCCTTTCTAAAAGTAAACAAGCATAAAAATATTTATTTAGCGCCAAATGCCTAATTTTTGCTTCTACTTTTAATGCTAACTACTACTAACTTTTATACAATAATTTTTTTGCCACCCACGTATTTATTTTCGCCCAAACTTCGAATCCAGGATGGGGAAAGCGTCTCTTTTTCTCCAAAATTACATAAGCTCTAGTTTGAGCTGTAATTAATACGTGGGTGGCAAAAATTATAGTATAATAAATTCCCCCACGAAAACTCACAAAATTCTCGCCCCGGAGGCTTTCTTGTGTTGACCATATTTGGCAATTGTGTTATCCCTGCGGAGGGTAATAATACCTTAACATACTAACTTTTACTTCAAACAAAATTAAAATTTATTTCAGGTGAGATACATATTTTGTATGTAATATATAAATGTGGGTTCATTTTGTGTGGGAAAGAGAAGGTACAGTCTTATAAATCTGACTCAAGGGCGGATCCAGAAATCTTTCGGGGGGGGGGGAATTGCCCCATCGCCTCTCCCTTGGATTCTTTGGGGTTTGAAATTTTCACTGAAAAAATTTTGAAAATGGGGATAATTAAAAATATATTTTTTTAATTTCCGTTGAGATTAGGGATTTGAGTTAGTATTATATGATGATCCTAACTGCTACTGATATTTATATTTACATAAAATATCCAAGTACAATATTTTATTTAATACTGATATAATTTGATTTAATCTTTTAAACATAACGTTTGAACACTAAAATTAATGAAACTATTGCAATTTTACTTACACAATCCTAAGTCCCTTTTCAAATAAAAATATTAAAATTTAATACCTAGAAAACAAATAAATACAATCAATTTATAATACATTATAAAATTATATTTACTTCGATATCATTGCCGGAAAGAAAATTCAAAGTAGAAAGGAAAACATCGTTTTTTGGGTGTTGTGGCATTCGCATTTTGAAGTATAAATTTCATTTATATTTTACGATATAATTTCCCGAAAACTCTTTAAGATTTGTTTGTTAATACTGTTATTAAAATCCTAAAAACAACAAATGTAATTCAATATTCAAAGCGTTAAGAAATATTCTACTCGGATGTATATTCCTTTCAGGGCACCATTATGATACAATTAGCAGCATGTTCTAAATGCTATTTTCTAGTCATATTTCGTTCAAATTAATTCTTCTACTGAAAGTGTGTTTCGTTCGGTACAAAGTTTGGTTCCTTGACGATTAAGTAAACGAATCGAATCCTACAATTATGCTGCAAAATTCAAAAGTAAGATAACCATATATACACATCGGCGTACGCAGGGGGTGTTGATGGGGGTTGTAACCCCCATTGCAATGAAATTTTGTATATTTAACATAGGAATATGTGAGTTGTAAATTAATTGAAAAGGAACAACAAATTAACACATTTTTAAAAAGATTAATCTTTACTGATTGTTTCGATAGCTCTCGGCTATTTTCGTCACAACGGCCGATGATATACACAAATACGACGATATACGAAAATAGCCCAGGGTATTGAAATAGTCTGTAAACGATTAAATTTTTTAAAACTGTGTTAATTTGTTGTTACTTTTCAATTAATTTAATAATGCGCAGTGTTGTCGTCAAATTATTTCAAATTTCATGTGAGTTGTAGCTCTGTAATCCTCCTATTGAGCATATAACCCCTTCCCTTACGAACTTTCTGCCTACGCCAATGCATATATATTTAACAATTTCTTTAGGCTTAATGATAAATGATATCGAAAATAATACTTGGGAAGTATTTTAATAGAACTTGGAAAACGTTAAAAAATTAATAAAATGCCTTTTAAGATGAAATTATGGAAAATGTAATGAAAATTGTGGAACAAAGTTATTTACCAAGGAGATAATTGTTACAAAGGTTATAATTGTACTATGAATAAGCCATTAGTTTGGTTGAAAAACGTAACGTATAGTAGTTAGTTGAACTTAAGTATACCAGCAAGCAATACCAACGTCGCACTTTGAAAGAAGTCAGAGTTATATATCTACATTTGTTTATTAAACATAAATAAAAATGTCATGGTGTTACAGTTAGTGATCGCGCTTTATAAGACAAACAGTACCGATTCAATAGAACAGCAAGTAAAAATGAAACAACTCTGTTTGGAAAAAAAGAAAAAATAAGAGATAAAAAAAAAGGAAAATTTGAAAATTTCTAAAACATGAACTTATAGAATGTATTTATATGATGTCTTGGGCTATAAGGAAATATTGAATAAAATTTAATTGTGAATTTATAAAAAGTTATTGAAACAATAAACCTGCAAAAAGTAAATCACTACATTAGTAAGAAAGAAAATATCAAAGTAAAAATAAGTGAAAAAACAGTATTAAGGAGAATTTTTTTCAACTTAAAATGGAAAGGAAAACATAATCAAAGAAGATGTTGAAACACTTGAAACTAAAAATTTCAAAGTTTTCTTTTTAAAACATACTTTCAGATGTAATTAAAAACATGAAAGAATGGAACAAATTAAATTGCGAAGAGAAAGAAAGGGAGAAAATTGGGCTTGGTATGTAAATAAAGCAAGCTATAAATAAGGTGCGTTTGCTAAATACGCTATTAAATAATCCAATATTATTAATATACCAAAAAGCAATAAAATATGGCTTAAATAAACTTTCAATTTGCAAAGAAAATGTAAGAGCTTAAAAATCACATACCTGGTTATATTTTCATCATCATCTATCAAGTTTATTCCTTAAGTAATCGATTTGATAAGTATTAAACATTAAAACTGATAAGTATTCCTTAAGTTGAAAAGTATTAAGTTTTAACGGTGATAAGTATTGATATCAATTTTTGCCACCCACGCTTAAGTGATAAGCATTGTTTAAGTAAGGAAACATAAAGTTGATTTCTAAAAGTGCGGGGGAAATTCATATGAAAAGGTCAGCGATGCAATTTTAAATATTTTAAGCAAAGTATGGGAATTTCATGCGAAAAGATGAGCGATGCCATTTTAAATATTTTAAATAAAGTATGGGAAATAAAGTATTGGAAGTATATTATAAAGTTACGCATAAAATATTCGCTTTTACTAATTGACATTGCTACATTTGCAGCTCATCTTTTAATGTTGAAAAAAGAAAACATATACAGTATTGGGGTTCCCTAGGCCTTAAGAGATACCGATTCTTTGGAAAAATGAAGGTCCACTGCTCTGCGGTTATGTAATGGAAACGGAATCACCTATCATGCAACCAACTCGGGTTTGAGTCCTAATGGTATCATAGAACTCGTGTCGTTTTTCTGTCCACAGCAGTCCGTGGTCTGATTTCCATGACCGCAGATGTTAGGATTCCTTGGAAAACTGTACCTTCCGATGAAATATGACATTTGCGGTCTTTACGTCATATAAGCACAAGCAAACAGAGGAGAAATTTGGTCGAATATTTAAGAGGATTCAGCGCATAAATTGTGTTCCCTTCTGGGTCAATGCCTACAGCTGTACTTAAATTAATTTTCGATACCGTCAACAGGGGTGATTTTGTCCCACTTTTCTTCTATTTTTTTTCTTTAAAACCCTGAAACTGGGTGAAATTTCCATTTTAAATATATATATCCCATATCCTTAAGTATTTAATAGACAATTTTATATACACACTTTGGAAATTTTCGAAATTTAGAAGTGCAAAAAATGTTTTTCAAAAAAGTGGGACAAAGTCAGCAGGCTTGGGGATGACTTTATCTTCTGCCTCCTCCAATAGTCGTTCAGTAGGTGAGCCTTCACAGAAGGCCTGGGTACAATTTCATCCTCATAGAATTCATGGCCGGGGAGAGCAGTCACGGGCCCCTAAGCGGTTTGGCAGATCGGGTAAAAATATTACTTACTACCTTTTTACATAATGTAGAAGCCAGTTTTTCTAAGACGTTGATCACAAGCAAATTTCACAAAAAAAGTACAGAAAACGAAAACTGCAACGATGCCACCTTCAGTAATTAAAACTTTAAAATTAAAAATTTCATATTCAAGCCAATACTTTTACCTACTGGAAGCAGGTTTCATTAAAATATTTCGACAAAACAGACAGGAGTTGTCAACACTTTTATCTTTCCTCATTTGGTGAGACAAAGTCACCTCGGTTGAGAATAGAGATAAATATGAAAATTTTAAATAAAAAAATTTAATTTTCATCTATAACGTTTTAGATGACAACAACGTACAAAGATTGACCAGGGCTTACCATAACATAAAATATTCGCTAATATATTTGCGAATATTTTTGCAGATGGTAAATATCTTTTACCTTCTTCATTTGTATTTCGTATATTCCGACCAGTGTCAAATTTTACTAGTTAACGTTTTAGATTTTGCTTTGGTTCTTTATGCCCTAAGGAACTCTTCGATTTTAGATTATGTATATCTTTAGCTTGAGCTAAGAAACGTGGGTTGCCAAAATCTTTTATATCGAAAAATGCATTGCTAAAATTAAAATCGTTAGCAATAGCTGAGATTACGCTAAAGTTGAGTGAAGTAACTTGTTAAAATACTTCGGGTACTCATTGCCAATGAAATGCCAGAGAAAGATTGTGTCATGAGTACGATCATAAAAGTTAAACAGGAAACTGAGACCTCGTGAATTCCCTTCTCCTTTAACTGAGGAAGTAAATAAGCTTGTTTAAAATTTCTTGGTATATAATATGTTCGCACAATCCTTACTTTTGCGGCAAGCCCATGACAAAGTACATTAAAAATCCATATTGTCACATTAAAAAGTCCCAAGCTTTTGGAATAAAAATCCAACGTAGAATGGTTAACGCTCCATGAAATATTCGAAATATCATGATTTACAATGAAGCTGAAATACTCCCTTTTAATTGAGTAAATTAGAACAGAATCAAAATTTTGCGTCTTACCGATATGTCCCCGATTAACTTAATGTGTAATGTCTGATACATTTACAAAGTAAAAATCTTCACCCCTCTAGTGTAACATTGATACATGTTAGCAAATGATAATAAAAAAGATGTCCAATAACCCAGCGTTTGGTGTTTTCTAGTTAAAAATATTTACCCTACCCTGTGCTCATCTAATCTAATCCAGCATTAATTAACTATCACCATGTCCAACTTGAAGCTATAGGACAACGTTGTCCTATAGCTTCAAGGTACTACTCGAGGATACTCGAAGGTGTTAGAAATCTTGATAAAAATATGTTAGTGCCAGCAGACTAAGTTTATCAATGACTGATTAACAGTAGATAATTGAAACTTTTAACTGAATAGCAAATGATGAAAAATATTTTAAAACCGGATTGGGCAAATGAATTATGAAAATATCTGGCAGTAAGCGTGTTAAAATAATGATATTTCTTATAAGGATTTCCCTCTTATGTATCATTCAAATACCACGCTAGCATTAAATGATTTTTTTAGTAAGTTACTCATCGACAAATTATGGTTTTAGAATTTTTTTAGATATGTTAAATAAATTATGGCCCACGTAGGAAATAAAACTATATTGGATTTTAGTATATCCTTAGAAGATTTCCATATTTTTTAATTCCTTCTATTTGTTGACTGGTGCCCGCTTTTCGCGTTATCTTCTGTTAGAAAATCGTGAACAGACGGAAATTCCTACCCTTCTTAAGTGATATCGAGGGATTCAAAATGCGAAGTTTTTTTTTTATATTTTTATAAACAACAACGTCACGTAGAAGAGGCTTGTTTAATGATTAGTGTGCTTTTTTCTTTAAAAAAACAGCATAACAGCAGCATAACAGGATATAAAAATGACATCGTAAAAACGATATCATTTTTATTACTATATTCCCACATTATTCTTATATCCCCACATATTTGTTGCTACTAGCTGGTGTAAGCTTCGTGATGTCGTTAGCAATTCAATCATTTGACTCCATCGAAGTAAACATTGACTATTTATTAACAAAACATAACTTAAACTTTAAAGCAAACTAAACTAACTACGCATAACAGTTATTTAAACCCCTAAGGACCTCATCGATCTGCCTTTGAAAGGATTGGGCTAAATTTTTTATTCCAAACACTATCCGTTTGTATTTAAGAAGTCCAACGGGTGTACTAACTGCTGTTTTAGGAACATTTTCAGGCGCGACAGGGACCTGGTGATAGGCTGTCATCAGATCTAACTTTGAAAACACCATTTTCCAGCCAAGCTTAACGCAAAATCCTGGATATGTGGAAGAGGGTATCTGTCTGGCTCGGTTACTGCGTTAAGCCGTCGGTAGTCACCACAAATACGCTAACCCCGCTTTTCGTTGATACTAAATGGATTGGACTTGCCCATGAACTATTACTACTAGTAACTATTCCTCGCTCCATAAGGGCCTTAAACTCCTTTTTTATAAAGTTCATTTTTTCTGGAGTAAGCCTTCGTGCTCTCGAGAAGACTGGTGGTCCATTGGTTATGATGGAATGAGTAGTTTCGTGGCCACATTTAGCACTAATAAATGAAGGGTTTTTTATATTTGGGTATTCAGCCAGTAATTTATGATAGGGCGTATCACCAGATACCATTGTCAATAATGGAGCCGAAGTATGGGTGGGATCACCCTTAACTTTACGTGACGTTTGACTATCAATAACACATCGATTTTTAACGTCAACCAAAAGATGAAATCTTTCTAAAAAATCCACTCCCAGTATGGGTTTACATACATTAGCTATTACAAATGACCACCTGAAATTCCTACCTAAACCAAAATCTAGATTCAAAAACTTTTGAATCTAGATTTTGGTTTAGGTAGTTTCGATTTTTGTGCCATTTGCGGCAAAAAGCCGTTTAAGGAAAAATATTTTAATGCCTAAGTAGCTTGATTCATTTGGTAATGTGTAAGTATTAATAAAAATGGTTTGAATAATATATATATGTAAATTAAAAAAAACGTTATGAACAATGGATCCCCAACCAGGAGAGGGGTTTTGCTGAAAAAGATGGTGTAAATGAATTCAAGTGGGTTTAGGTATTCCACTTTTATTCTTTTTCTGACTCTGTATTTCAAGGTAGGCACTACTCGGGCTGGAGTTGAACGGAGATTTAGGTTATCATCTTCTGCTATTCGTTCCTAACCTCCCATGCTCTTTCTCTCTGGAGTGAAGGATTAAGAGCCCAGCGGTGCGACCGGTTTATCGACAGAACATCGAACTAAATATTTAACCTTCAGGATACAGAGAAGCGTAGATAAGTGGTCTGTTGATTATCTAGCGCTTATTCTTAAATAAGTTTCAGTAAGTAAATTGATAGTGAACTTCATTAATATTTAGTGAAAGCGGGCATGGACACTGCAATCACTAACATATTAGCAATTCATCCATCTCTGCTCCTGTTATTTGTTGATGACAACGAACTTTAATGGAGCAATTTCTGACAATTTTCTTTCTTCATTTCTTAAGTAGTTTCACCTTCAGATAACACAGAGCTTAAATTGGGCGGGAGCCCGGCTCCGGTACTTCTTCATTTTTGGCGATTATTTAAATATTAGCCGGAGCGCTTAAATGGACACTGTCGTGAAAAAGTAATGAATTTGTGTTGAGGTCGCGAATTTTGTTGTCCAGAAAAATGGATATAAATAACTGGTATTCTTTATCGGTTCTTTTGCAACCATTCTATTTATCCTAACATTAGGGCTGCTGTACTTTTTTTGTTAGAAATTTAGCCCTGAGTTAACATATATATTTGAGAGAATAACGACGTAAGGCTGCGCTCAGTAACCCACTGGGAAAAGAATTAGGACAATAATCCAAAAATAATTAGTGCAACTCCAACTTTAGTGCGTGACGTGGTTTTGTTTAAATATACTTAAAACACAGGTTACAGCATGAATCATATAAAAGTGAAACGTCAAAAATTTAATCATATAACAGAATGTCTAAATTGTGCCTTGTTTATCTGGATGTATCGCAATTTTGAAGAATAATACTTTCTGTTTGGTAAAAATTTCAATAAATATATTCAAATGAAATTTCGATGCTCATAAAAATCGTCATTTATCCTTTGTGAAAATTATTTAATGAGGTCGATGATACATTTTTGTTTTAAATACATTAGATGTGGAATTAGAGAGAGCAGAAATAAATATAAAATACTTTAGTGAGAATTAACTACATTGAAGTGCCAGAAAAACTGGTACAGGCGTGCGTATGCAAATAACGGAGCTTTGCAACCAATCAGCGTAACGCGATGCGGTCGGCAGCGCCTATATAAGACAAGAGATGTCTGGCAAAGCTGCTAAATCGGTTCTTGCCGCTACAATGGCAGGTTATCAAGATTTAAGTGATTTTGAACGTGGCGTTATAGTCGGCACAAGAGAGATGGGACATAGCATCTCCGAGATAGCGACAAAATTTGGATTTTCGCGTACGACCATTTCACGGGTATACCGTGAATATCAGGAATCCGGTAAAACATCAAATCTCCGACAGCGGTGCGGCCGGAAAAAGACCTTGAAAGAACGGGACATTCGACGACTGACGAGAATCGTTAAACGAGATAGACGTGCAACACTTCCTCAAATTGCCGCGGATTTCAATGCTGGGGCATCAACAAGTGTCAGCGTGCGAACTGTTCAACGAACCATCATTGATATGGGCTTTCGGAGCCGAAGGCCCACTCGTGTACCATTGTTGACTGCACGGCACAAAGCTTTACGCCTCGTATAGGCTCGCCAACACCGCCATTGGACTGTTGATGACTGGAAACACGTTGCCTGGTCTGACGAGTCTCGTTTCCAATTGCATCAGGCGGATGGACGTGTACGGGTATGGAGACAACCTCATGAATCCATGGACCCTACATGTCAACAGGGGACTGTTCAAGCTGGTGGAGCTTCTGTGATGGTATGGGGCGTGTGCAGTTGGCGTGATATGGGACCCCTGATACGTCTAGAGACAACTCTGACAGGTGACAGGTACGTAAGCATCATGTCCATTGTGCATTCCGACGGACTTGGACAATTTCAGCATGATAATGCGACACCCCACACATCGAGAGTTGCTACCGAGTGGCTCCAGGAACACTCTTCTGACTTTAGACACTTCCATTGGCCACCTAAATCGCCAGACATGAACATTATCGAGCATATCTGGGATGCCTTGCAACGTGCTGTTCAGAAGAGATCTTCACCACCTCGCACTCCTATGGATTTGTGGACTGCCCTGCAGGATTCCTGGTGTGAATTGTCTCCAGGATACCTTCAGACATTAGTCGAGTCCATGCCACGTCGTGTTGCGGCACTTCTGCGTGCATGCGTGGGGTTGGGGGCTACACAATATTAGGTAGGTGTACCAGTTTTTCTGGCACTTCAGTGTATATAGTTCGAAGTTTCGATAAACCTCGCATCATTTCTTCAAGAAATATCCCGAAAGAAATTGAAAACCTCTATTAATATATTATATTCAATGGCAGAGTGATTCTTAATCATTTGAGTTGATTTTGCTTAATCATAGCAGTCCCTTTGCATTTTAGTTAGATTTTGATTTTCCAAGTTGGCAAAGAAATAAGATTGCAGTGAGGTTGCTTTCTTCCTCAACGTCGAAATAAGGGCAGAGGGTGCAATATTTCACATACAGGTTAATTCGATGAATCTTTATACTTACCTACCGCTTGCATCTATATATATATAGTCTATTAATAAGCTTCCGGTAAGTAAAGTGTTAAATTATTTGTAAACGGGTAATTAGAAGATATAAGAGAAATAAAAGGTTATCCAAAGACGCTTTAAATATATCAACACTCAAACTGGCAAATCTTGGTTACAGGGAAAAAAATACACACAACGTAATATGTGCGTCAAGTTGATTTTTGGTGTGCTTTTAATTAAATGTGCTCAAGAGAAAATATTTTACTTAAATTCATTTTCTACTCCTTAAGATCGATTAATTCGCTTTCCAAAGTACCAAATTGTACTCGACATTAATTTTATTTCTTGGATGAAAGAAAATGATTTTTTAAATATTATTTTCCTAAATTAACAATATAATCAGCAATAAATATTTCAAACCAATTCATTAATTACACCAGAATCTCGATTATCTGCAATAAAGCGACAGACACTATATTAGGTAAGCGAAATTTCGGATAATCCGGAATGGTTGGCTGGTTATATTTTGTGGCGTAAGGGCAGCGAGGGTCATTCTGCGACAAACAAGCTGGGACCGCGCATTCGATTTTAAAATGAGGGTAAATTAAAACTAAAAGGTAATCCGGAAATTCAAATTTCAGTGAAAAGGGGTAAAGGAGCTACTTTAAGCGTTTGTCCATAAACACGTTTAATTACACATTACTAAACTACTAACTATATTGATAGTAAATATCGCTAGAATCACGTAGGGAGAACAATTTTTTTTCCGAGATATCGCGAGATTAGAAATAAGGAGGTTCGACTGTATGAAAGTTTTTGCCAAAAATATGAACAACGTGGCTACTAAAAAAAGACAATGTAAAATATATACACGATTAATAATTTTTTTTGAAAAAACTGCAAAAATATTCCCTGGTGGTTCTGTGTGTCGGCATTTGGAAATTGTGTTAATTCCCAGAAGAATAATAATATCCTACACAGCATTAAAGTAATACGGCTGATCATTTACTCTGAATTCAGGTTACGCAAAATGTGGATGATAGAAGTTCTATCGCATTAGGAATTTAACTGAACATTTATTTTTCTTATAGTCAATACGCATTTACTAATATTCTTATGGTGATATAAACATTTACCACGATATAGTTCGGCTGACAGTTCGTTGTCAGCGGTGAATATTTAATGATAAACCCTTATAGGCACCCCTTAATAACACAATTGATTCGTAAAGTTTGAACGTTTTGCCACATTCGGTAAACGAGAATTGAAAATTTGGTGCACTGACTAAACAATCGTATTCAGTTCGGCGGTGGCGTGTGCGTGTTACTAAATGATATTTACAGATATATACGTTGATCACACCGAATGACACTGATTAATCCTTAACACATTTATTTATAACATTAACTATTAAAATATATTAACATGCTGGATAAACTACAGCACCAGCTTTCTCGTTAACATGTTTACAGTCTGCCTATCACGCTCGAAGTGACCAGCTACCAGTTCTCGTCCACTGATCCCTTCTTCTCTGTTCTGTTTCAACCAGGACCTTTACCTTGTGAGTAAGAGGCATACGTCTCCTACCTGAACGCGACTATGGCGGTCGTTACATCGGTATAGCGTCACCACAGAGAGCTGATTCATTTCAATGCGATTTTAAGATTACATTTAAACTTATGTAATTAATTTCAGACAAG
>QLNU02015270.1:125398676-125412515 GCA_006491805.2 Dysdera silvatica
AAATCGATCACGATCTTAAACGTTTTAAATTCACAATAATGAAATATATGTAATAAATATGGTTATTTGTGTTCATAAAAAAACGTTAAATTTGTTTGATAAAAGTGAATAATATTAAGAAATAATTTTTATAAACTTTTTAGGCATAGTAATAGTAAAGCCGATGTTATAGCCGGGTTAGATGGTGAAACGTTCGCAAAGAAAATAAATGTTTTGTGCGTCTGGTGGGGCACGATCCCACGACCTTCTACTATCCAGGAAGGTGCTCTTTCCAACGTCATGGGATCGCGCCCCACCAGACGCAAAAAAACAAAACAAATTATCTTCTTTACGAACGTTTCACCATCTAACTATGCCATAACATCGGCGTTACTATTACTACGCCTAAAAAACGTTGATAAAAATTGTTTCTTAATTTAATCTGCGTAGTGTTCGATTTGTATAAATAAAAGTGAATATGCCGAAGTGTTGTTGTTTCTGAATAATAGATAAGCGAAGAAAGTATCACATGATTTCAAAAACATGTTACCTATTGCAAGAAAGTGTACAAACGAAGAAGAATAAGGTAATACATGATCGTGAACATGGCTTGACGAATCACAGCGGACAGTACTGGCCCACTGCGAAAAGAAAACCTAGGAAACTAGTAAGAAAAGAAAATGTTTAACTTGCCAACAGCGACTGGACGACTTGATTGGTCAAATCCTACTCATAAGTCATCGTACATGAGTAAATTGAGAGAACGAGAGACGAAATAAACCTTATGTATTCCTTCCTATCTAACATTACGTTCAATTGCATTGCGTTTTTTGCATTCAACCTAGTGTTATTCGATAGCGTTGAAAGCAATTGTCCAATCAAAATTTTCGAATGAAAGATATCACTGGTCAGCAGCCATTTCGCTACTGGTATGCCATGCATCATTTCTGACTCAAGTTGGCTTCCTGAATCCGAATATGTGCTTATTTTTTGCGTATCACGTCTAGTTTTTGAGATATCAGCCAACAAAAATTGAAAAAATACCCCAAAACTGATTTTATAACATTTTTAAAATTCATACAGTTTATCGTAGACATCAGCTGAAAGCGTTAAAATTTAATACAAATGCTTGCCTTTCAATAAAAAATATGCATGTGTAATGCCAAATATTAATAACTTTAGAAAATAGTGGCAAATGGAGTAATGTAGTGTGAAAACGGCTGCTATCATAGCTTCGCCAAAAGCGCCAAGGCTTTTCACGGGCAACCTTCACAGGAATTTCCGCGGTTGGTGTTTAGCAGTAAAGGATCTATAACCATCGTAGAGCTACTGTGCTTATGTTGTTATAAAGCTTGTAATTTTTAATTTTCAAAAACGTAAACTTATATTTAGGGCTGGTAGAAAATAATTTATAAAACTGTTTATGAAATTGAACCCTTTCTTAAGAAGAAATAAAAAAGCTGACGATGTTGAGAATAATTTAGTTTTGTAAAAAAAAAATTGAGGTTTTCTTGATTTAGATTGTCATTGTTAGAATGAAAATGGTAATTTTTTTTTTTTCTTTTTTAAATTTGAGTATTCTAAAAAGTTCATTTTTAGATTGAATAGCCTAAAATATTTTTTTTGATTAACTAGTATAAATTAAAATTTAATTTAAAATATTATATCGTGCTTACAAACGTTGTTTTTATATATCTTCGTTCATAGTCTAAAATATCGTCAGGGGGGTCGTTCCAGTTTTATGTAAGCAAATTTTTGATCATTTTATATTTCCTCCCACCCCCCACCCCCCTTGTAAACAAAAGTAATGATATGTCTTATGCATGACTGTATAAGATGTAGTATAAGCTATAAGGTTGTAGAAGCACGAAAAGTTCACCCCCCAATAGCTTAAGTGGAAAATTAATAAAGGTAGAGGATTTGGGCTTTGTTATTTTTATTAAGCTTATTGTGATCTAATCTTTTTTATTAATTACAAAATTTTCATGGGCCACTAAAAATCAGTTCGCGACCCATTGGTCACGACCCACAGTTTGAAAACTAATTTATGTCGTTATGCACTAACTGTATCCATGTATCTCCAAAGTGTAACGTTATACCCAATGGCGTATAAGGGGGGTAATGTGGATCATAACCCCCCATGGGATCTCACACCCCCAATGGGAAAAAACATTAGGTATATGGGACCCAAGCTAATTATATAGAGCCGCCCCCTTATGAATTTTCTGCGTACGCTTATGGGTATAACTATTTTAATGTTATTATTTGCATTGCACTATCGAGTCATCGCCAACGTGTCGCTAAATCACCAAAAAACTCGCGAAATTTAAAACTCGTATATCTCTGAAACTATTAATGACAGACATAAACAAAAACAATACTTGGTATTCCGGAGTGACTATATTCTATCAGTGTCATCTATTTTTGTTGAGGGTACGAAAATTTTATTCGAAATACAAAGCATTATATTTAACATTGAGTTAATGTAAACCCTATAATTTCAACTGCATATTTCTCAAAAACCTAATGTGATAGAGTATTTCTAATGCTAGATTCAAAATCAGGGAGCTGAAATCTTTAAGAAATACTAGGTTGCATACCAGAAGCAGACAAAAAGTTAAAATTTGTTGTCTAGTGTATTTTATTATATATTTTCGCCAGTTACGAATCTTTACTATATTATTTTTCTACCGCGTACGAACGATATAGCGCATTACACACATGCATTATAGAAGAACTAACTGCATATATTTTTATGTGACAATTTTTTAGTTATTTAATACTTTATTTGCACTTAGATTTTTTGAAGTTTTCGTTTTATACTTTGGTACTTGTATTGGCTTAATTAAAAGTTATTAAGAACTTCTCATTTTTCTCACAGATCCCTTAGAATTTGGAAGTTAAACTTCAATCTAAGTTTAACTTCCAAATTCTAAGGGATCTGTGAGAAAAATGAGAAGTTCTTAATAACTTTTAATTTATGTTATGATAACTTGGATTTATAATAAATCAAAGGAAAATCTTTCTTCCTAATTCTTTTCAGAAATTTGATAAAAACAAAAGAATGGACGTTCCAGGATAAAAATGCAAAGCTTCAGATGACAAATTCGCTTCTTGTTAGTCCAAATCCATTAACAGAGACCAAATTGTAAAAACAATTAGAAATTTAAAAAAAAAAATGAAGAAATTACAATTTCGGAATGGAGTACATTCAGGAAGGATTTTTATCTCGAAAAAAAAAATCGCTATTTATACAAAATAAAAAGGTTTTTAATAAGTACATTAGTACGTCTTTCTTTCTTTCTGATTCGGAACACGAAGCCTAATTATAGGAGCTAAACAGAAATTGGAAGCAATTCAAAACTGTATGCAAAGAAAAAAATATACCTGGAATGATTAAACGCTATCTCAAAAGTAGTACTTGAATAAAGGTGCCTACAAAAAATAACAAAATCGCCAACCTTAAAAAAAATGCACAATAAAGCAATGTCTACCTGCTAAACTAGTTATATCCCGTAGTGAACCAACAAAATAAGAGCAGCTAATGACTTTAAACCACCAACCCTACTAAGAAATGGTGTTAGAATTATATAATAGGAATAAAGTGAAATAAAAAAAACAGAACAAGCTTTAAGAATTATAAAATAATAGTACTTAAAATACTTATTATACAGTTTATTCATCGGAGTAATCGAATTATAAATATTTTATTACTTGTACTTGACATTTATTGTTGAGTCATCTGCTCCTTAAATTTTAGTTCGTCACGAATAAAATGTTTCAAAACAAGTTTTCGCTTATTTAAATAAAAGTTGTGGGAGGAAGGGGTTGATCATTTCTTTCCTTCACACTCGCCATTTTAATTCAAATTAAAACTTTATATTTTAATTTATTAAAGTGAAAAATAATCGAGCCTCGACATGCCCATATCCAGAGGGAGGATCTTAGTGGGGGACCATTCCCTCATAAAACTAAATTTTTAACGGGACTTGGCTACATACAGCCTTGCATACTGTGATTGCATCGATACATGCTGTAAAATTTTTTGAACCCCTCCCCCCCGAAATTAAATCCTGATTCAGTGCCTCGAGCTAGATATGGACAAATGTCTGGTTTGAAATAAACGGCCAATTATCTATCAAGACCAATCAATGATGGATAGCGTTCCGCTTATTTTTTTGGTCATCAGAAATTAATCCTCCTTATTAAAACGATATAAAGAGCGATATATACACCGGGAATGATTTTATTTGTGTATGTCTGATTTAGATTAAGTATCACCTTTTATATTGATGCTTATAAGCGCTTGAAATACGATGCGGTTTTACTGTTAGTAGCTGGATGACCATAATATGGAACCTACAGTCAAAGCCGGAGACAGGATTTACAGGCAAATTAGCAAATCGTCCCCCCCCCCACGTCAATTACGTTTGTTATGTTATTCAAGTTTCAAGCGGGACCCTGGGTATTTACTATCTTTTCTCCACCCTTCCCTCCTGTTACCAGCCCTGCCTATAGCACAAAGGTCGCGTGCTCGGATCCAATCCGAACCTATCTGAATAACTTAATCTACCTGAAGTATTGTTGCATTGCAGTAAACCGAATCAAAATACAATCTACTAGCATGTAAAGAAACCATGAATGTACGAGAAAATTATGAAAAAATAAATTAAATTAGATATAATTGAAGTCGATTGAAATAAAATTATTAAAATAAAACTACTACAAACAATGTCTTTATAATTTATTCTGTGTTACTTAGTGCTAATAAAACAACAACAACAACAAGTTTTGATGACAGGCATGTGTAAATACTTTATTCAACATCATTAAATTCAATATTACTTGTTACCAGTGTAGTATAGAACAAGGAACAGTGTGCACCAATTTAAATTTAGGAACTTTGTGCAGTGGCATTTACACATATCACAAAACGTAGCTATGTGATCCCGCTACGTAGAAGACTTAAAGGAACATTTTCTCGTTTTGTACTGTCCGTGTTTTAGTGACAAATTCAAATTATCAAAAAACCTTTATTTTATTCAAAATTTAAAGGCATGGCGCCGTTTCAAATAGTAGCACTGGTCTGCTAGTAACAGTTAATGATATGTTCAGACATAGAAAATTTTAAACCATTAGCTCTTTTCTGACAATTACAAAAATAGCAAGAAAAAAGTAAGAAAAGGAACACCATTGAAAAGAACAAACTTATTAATTGCAATGTTCTTATTTTGGTTCCATGATGTGATGCTTTGAAACAAAATGTCGAAACTAAATTAACCTTAAAACGCCTATTTTTTCTTTTGCTTCTTCTAAGGCTATTATCCCAATATGTTAAAAAACTTTACATCTTTTTTTTTTATTGTGGAAGCAGATATATATTATCTAGAAAGATATGTGAAATAAAAAAAATAATAAAAGACATCCCAGATTTAAGGATAAAAAAATTGAAGATATGTTGTTAATGGGAAGGATTGCATTGTTTCTAATATTCAGTATACAGACAGAGTCTGGACCAAAACATGAAAATACTAAACTATCGGGTGGCGTTTCTGGTAGTTGCAATATTGATGATATTATATATATTATGATAATAGTGATAGCATCCGCATCGCAACAGTCATGAAATTAGTTAATATGAAAATGTACTCCCAGCATAACTATGGATCTGAATATAAATAAAATGGAGATATTTTGCCCTTTGTTTCACGCTAAAATGTGAAATCAAATTAGAAAATGTATCAATGATTTCGAAAGAGGCACCTTTATTTGGGCGAGGTTAACAGGTTCATCTGTGAGCAGCAGAGCGTCGTAAATTGCAAATGATAATCGGGGAAGAATTTTTAAGATTAGGATAACCTAGGAGTTAACGGGAAAACATAATTTGCGAAAGTGCAGTGACGTACGAGCTTCGTGCGGTATACCAAGGAAAATAGTAAAGCTACTGCTGAGAAACTTTATCAGAAGAAGAAACACCGGTCTTGAATCGTGAAAAGTCCATGTCTACGAAAATTGTGAACAGAAAACTGTACAAATTTGAATTTGACGTACACGGGTCATTTATTAATCCCATCGACGCACGTCGTTGCGTTCAATACTGCAAAGATCGCAAACAGTGAGCGACACAATATCAGAAAAATGTCATGTAATCCAACGAATCCATACTCATGCTGTTTTTCCTTTCTTTCTTCTTTTCAAATAAACGAATATGTATGTGTGTGGCCTCAGCCAAAAGAAACTTATCACTCGCAGTGGTTGTTTCTAACTGTAAAAGTTTCGATGGTTGTAGAATGACGTGGAGCGCATTTTTATGGCATGGTTTGCGTGCACTTATTGCATTGGAAGCAGTGGCGGCTCGTTCGTAAGAGCTGCAGAATCCCCTGTATTTCATTTCAAAAAGTATAATTTTACTCATTCATATCATTTGTACTATTTTCAGGCTCAGATAATCATAAATTCTTAAGGACACAACCTTAGTACGAAAATGGATTACTATCTGCAAGTTCTGTCGTAAAATCGACTTACTTCTGTACTACTCTTACTTGTTTTAACGTAATAATTCGTTACGCAAACTCAGCGCGATGGCAGTCGCCAGCACGGCGATGACGATTACTTATATATAGCTAGCTCGTGCTACAAATAATTCAGAACTAGTCTATATTAGAAGGCTTTACTGATATCTCACGTATTATTGCTTCCATTGATTTTCCGTCTGTTTTTCAATCAGAAACCGTTCATTCGCAACGCTTGTTGACTTTTTTTTTTTTAAGAATACATAACAGTTGAAGTGTACATTGTCAAATTAGAACGTTTAATCAGTGGTATATCATTTTTTATATTTTTGACTGTTATGTTAAAAACATAATTTAGTTTAAGATACGATTCTTTTGCAGGACTCCCACATTTTTAACTCACGAACCGCCACTGATTTAAAGGCAAAATTCCCGCTACGCATTATGTTTCAATTATGAGTGATCATCATCATGGTAACACAATTTCCTTCAATGCCGCAAACCACGCTTCAACAAGACAATGTTCCTATACATTCAGCTAATATGATCATCCAGTAATTTTCAGAATATGGCAATGAAATATCTTGTCTGCCATGGCCATTCCAATCACCAGACTTCAATCCCCACAAAACGTGTACGAAACATTTTTCAGTGAGTACTCAGGAAACGTTTCCCACCACCATGGAACGAATTGAAGCAGTTTATGTCGGAGACAAATGGTGTATAAACTCCCTCTATTTACTTTCAGCATTGATTGTTGTCCTTAAAAAATACAGGCTGTATTAAGCACCTACGGCGAACCGACACTATAAAGAACTGGTAGCGTTTTCACTATTTGTTTATTATCTGTATACAGGAAAATTATGAAAATATAAAATAAAGATAATTAATTCCACAAACTTTACTTTTTTTTAATAAATTTTATATTGGGTTATATTTATTTTTCAATATACGATTATATGAAAGGTTACTTTCTATACGTTTAACAAATATAAATATTTATGTAAGTAGCACAAATTTAAAATTAAGTTTTTTGCTTTATATTTGAAAATAATATTAAGCATCTCAAACTTCCAACATCTTAAAAAAATTTGAAGGTATAATATAAAATATTATTCACAGTACGTGTGTGTGTGTCTGAAGAAATATATTTTACCGGAACATCTTTCTTTTTCTTTCATTAAACTGTTATATACTTTTGTCTTAAAGCGATGCGGTATGTTTACGAAAAGATTTGAGTTTGTGCTTTTAGTTGGGGAAGTGAAAATTTTAATGACCCTTAACTTGTAATAATGTTTCAAAACTTTAGGGTGTTTGGAAATAACATGGACTGTGCTTTATTTATATTTAAAATGAAATTTTTCAAATGGTAAAAATAACAAATTGTTTTCAAATTTAAAGATAATAAAATACGAAATTTTTCATTATTTAATATGCATATATGGCAGATGAAATTTTCTAGTTTTGGAAGATGAGAAAAAAAATATAATCGTCTGACATTATTAATCTTGATTATATGCAGAAGTCTAAGAAAACCAGTTACTTTTATGGAAAACATAAAAGGAAAAATAACACAGGCCGACAAAAAAAATCTCTGCTGACTTACATGTGACACTTGTTTTTTTAACTGATTTTGGTATGCTGATTTCAAATCTGACGCTTTTTTTGTATCACGTCAATGTTTCGAATTATCGCATTCCATATTTATTGCTGTAATGTCATATGAATCAAATTTTTGATCCCGCAATACATGCGGCGTTTTCGGATAAAAATCTGAAAAAATCAGTAATGCATTGCATGGTCCTTATGTTTAGAAAATGTATTAAAAAGTGCGTTTTGTGATTGATATATTTGGATTACGACCAGGCACTGCGACATTGGAGCAAATAGCCATGTGTTTGTTGAACTTGGCATCACGTCTGACAGACAAAATTGTTTGAATAGTCCAGATACGTTTTGCTATATTTATGTGCGTGTTATCGCACATATATTTGCTTAAACTGTCTCGCCACACTATCATACAATTCTAAATATACCATTTGTATACCTCAAACCATACAAAAAGTACCCACTTTTTGCTCATTTTTTTGGACATTCAAAATACTTTAGAAAAAAAACTTGACATGATACATGAAAACTAATATGATTTTTGATTTCGGCACATCAAAAACCTTAAAATCAACTCTCAACTGTAAATCAACAAAAATCGTGTCGGCCTGTGTAATTTAAAAAGAAAAAAAAAACTAACGTTCGACCATGCCCGTATCCAGAGGGGATTTTAAGGACAGGTCGCCCCCCCGAAACAAAATTTGTAATAGGACCGCAAAAATACATATATGTATTTACTTGTTAAACTTGTGAAAAGGGGATAAAACTCTGAAACACCTTGAATTATCAAAATTCTAACCACAAGGTCTCATTTTGCAGACTAGTAGTTTGAGAATACTTTAAAGAAAGAAAAAAAATAAAAAACCATTTTCTTTAAAAGGAGGCATTCTGAAAAATTAAATTATGATGTTAAAACTACAAGTGAAAAATTTACAATAATGTCTAGAAGAAAAATTGACATTTTCATTTCATTTATTTTTGCACGATTTATCCCAGCAGCGTAGCAATTCAAAAATCATTTTCAAGTGGCTTCAAAGAAGATTATGTGATGCGGTAAGAGAAATGCTTAGAGAACATATTGTGTTTTGGTATCCAATGGGGAGCCTGAGCCCCTCCCTCCCTCTTCTACGCTAGCGACTTATTTATAATTGTTCTTTAGAATGAAGGCGACACATCTTTATTCCTTATTTTGCAAAAAAATTTTGAATCCCCCGGCAATCAAATCCTAGCTACGGCCTTGCCTTCAACTATTAACTGCGATTAAAGTATATGAAACCTAATAATTAAATTTTTAATATTTCCCGCGAAGGCATTTGGAACCAATGTTACTGGCACACAAAAATTCAAAGTAGCTCTACTCAAAACAGATTAAAGTTAATTACAATGTTATTAAATTTAGATTTAGAGATCTGAAACTATGCTGGATAATACTGTTATTCATTTCAACGAGATTACTGCAGTCCATTATATCTTATGGTTGCAAGTTATTGTTATCTACCGCTTATTTTTAAATATAAATTTTAAAAGAGTTTCTACTAAAACTAGTGTTCTGTTGTTTGGCAGTTTTTTCACACGAGCAAACTACTTTTCGTAAAATTATCTTGCAAGATAGTTCTTAAGATATTGAAGGTAAATACACGTATATATTATTTTTAACATTTAAAACCTAGTTTATTATAGCGAAAATAACTTACGTAGTTTAGTTTGTAAACATGGTATGATGTCCCTGAATTTAAAGCACAACTATAAAAATGCATATTACATCATTATGTATTCATGTTCCTTTGATTACGTCCTGCTTTGGGTAATTTTTTTTTCGAGAAAATAAATTTCTCCTTTGCAAGAATTTTATTTATTTTTATAACTGCAAAGCATTCTATCTGTTTTTAGCGATTTGATAATCTAAATGCTAAATTTACTCAAAGGAATCCGTCTATTTGAAAAATAAATTAAATGAACAAAGTCAATCATTTCTTTCTGAAAATGTTTAGCGTGCAGAAATTGTGAAAATTATTATCATTAACTCCATGGATTTTTACCCATAAGAGTTTATAAGAAAAAAATAACTATGCACTGGCAGGCTGGAATCGAATCCGTGATCGTCGGGTTCATGTCCCAAAGCTTTAATCGCTAAATTTCAGGCTAACGCGATGCGAGAAATTTTTCTCGACCTTACATATGTCAAAAAGGGAGCTCCTTAAATAAACGCTTGTTGGAATCCAGACTGAGCATAGACTTAAGCAGAAAGTTCATAAGGGGGTTATAGGCTCAATGGGGGGGGTTACAGAGCTACAACTCATATATTCCTATGTTAAATATACAAAATTACAACGAGGGGGTTACAACCCCCCAAAACAACCCCTGGCTACGCCTATAAGCCTGAGTACATGAATATCTCCTTTCTCTGAAAGTTTGTAAGTCAATAAAGGATTGTAGTTTGAATCCATCAATGTAGTCTGTCGGAAAATAATTTCCGCATTTAATTTTTCTCCTCAGCCTCCCGTTTCCGATTAGAGAGTTCCCCCTTTGAGATGTAGAAATTAATAAAATTCTCTTAGCCTTCGCACTCCTCTTTTCAAATCCTGTACAAATCTCATAATTGTATTGCTAAAGATTTTTTTTGATTATTTTGGTGACTATTTTAATTTAATTTCTGTAAATAATATTATTTTCATTCCGATTATTTATTATACTTCCGGATTATTATATATTTTTCGTCTTTAGAAAAAATATTTTTTATTCTGCAACAGCGACTACTGTCGCCCGGTCCCCGGTAGTGACTGTAAAGTTCAAATAATTTAGACAATGATTGCTATGTTCGAAAGTCGCTTCTACAGTAAAACCACTGCAACGGAGAAACCTTTTGCTTGCTCTTCGCCATTTCACGAATGCACGGGATTTAAAGGAAATTCTTCTTTGTCGATTTTTTGGACGGGTAATAGCTCAGATGAAAGACTTCTGGTTTGTGTCGAATCCGAGGGCTCTCGAAGAGGTCCAGAAGTCGAAGAAGTAGGATACCGTTCGCTAGCTGCTTTCAGTCTAGTCAGGTGTGAAGGCATTACAATGGAATCGCACAAACTAGTAGATATGGATGAAGGTGTCACTCTCGTGAATGAGGAGGGACGTGTGCTATCAGTTGACCAGCATCTAAATGTCGCGTATTGTTGCCGCGAATCTGTCGAAATCGAATCCAAATTGTCTGCATTTGGATAACTTTGACTGCAGTATGAAAAATCCCCTGCAGAATTTGTGCTTGTGGAAGTTGCCATGTCGGCAATGGACCAGATTCGAGGTTTGGTATTTACAGTTTCTACTTTGTCGGCGCTCTTAAAAACTGTCAATGGATTATTCTTTTCATAATCAATGGACTGCATATCATACTTTTTCGACATTGCAGATGTAGAAAACATTCCACTCGAACCTAAAAGTTTCATAAAAAGATTTAAAAAAAAAAAATTTAATTAACCTAGAAAGTACCACAATTAATAAATAAATATGGAAAAGATGCCGAGAATAAAAGCTAATAAATTCCACACTCTCGAAAGTATCCTAATTTGGCAATGAGTCAATGTGCTCTTCTTTAAGCTACGTAACCAGCTTTTTTTTTATTTTTGTAATCGCACAGAATCGGGAGAATTACAAGCATGCCAAGTTCGTCGACTTTTTAATTAAACTTTACCTACTTAAGTAGCTTAGTTTCATTCTTACTGAGGACTAATTCCCATGAAGATAAAGTCGAGCAAAGTTAAAAATCCCCTGCACTGGAAAAGAAACAAAAACAAAGAGAGAGGCTTGGTGTAAAAGGTAACGCGCTGTTGGGAAATCGAGTGAGCAGACCATTACTGCAAATGGTTTCCCCTAATTAATGAAAGGCTCAGGTCGTCTGCGCTTCCTTCAACAAGCGCGATTCTTGTTCCTGCTACGCGGAGAGTCGGTCTGCCATCCATCATGCGGTCGTAATTGTTGCACCTTCCCTCTTCACTCTAACGTCGAACACTAATACCACAAGACTCACAGCAGGATAAGAGCATTTCTGCACTGAGCGGAAGGTTCGAGATACTCTTTTATGGTAGAGGTGACGGAGGAAGAGGCGAAGAAATTGAGTGGGGAGGTTGGACGATGTAATCCCGAGTCTTTTGTTCAGAAGCGCGAGGCGAACAAACAATGCGCAAAAAAAGGGAATATCAGTTACTACTGTTTCATTTTCTTTTTTCCTCGCCTTCTTATCGCGAGGTCCATCTCTTTTCGAGCATGTTCTTTCCCAGGTCATTGTTTACTACTAGCGGAGGAAATGTTATCGCTATAGAGGACTAGCTCCAATGATGACGTCCCGTCCTTCCAGTTTTCCCATTCATGCTGGCCATTTTGAAATGAACTTACTTTTGGTACACGAACACTATTTAAACAATCATGGATGCCAGTTTTAGATTTACTCGTCAGAGATTGATAAACCTTTTTCCATTGCCTCATTATATCAACATCCCAAATTATATTTAAATTTATTGTGCGTGGATTCGAAGAAGATCAAAATTCTCTTTCCTCTCCCGTTTTACAAGTACTTATAAATGCACCATAATATTTATTTGATTAGTTAACTATATTTTCTCTATTTATTAGTCTTGATGTTAATTGGATGACGAGTATATGGCAGAAAGAATATTTGATATGTCAGGGCATTTTTCTTGGAAAGCATTAGAATGCCACTCGCAATTTACTATTATTTATTATGCAGATTGATATTTTAAGTTAAAGAGGAAGAAAATGTTAATTCGAACCCAATAATTAATTACCATCATCACCGACTTCTTTCTTTTCGGAACTTTCAGATGAGGTCGGATTCTTTTTCTCTTCAACCTCGCAGTCTTCCCGGTCAGAAGCTGAATCAGCGTCACAGTCCTCGTCGCAAATATTCCTTGGTTCCCAAGTCATTTTATTCTCTTTCTTGAGTCTCCTCCGAGCATTAGCAAACCACGTGGATACTTGGGTGAGCGTCATCTTGGTGATGATAGCCAGCATGATTTTCTCTCCCTTCGTAGGATACGGATTCTTCCTGTGCTCGTTCAACCACGCTTTTAACGTACTGGTAGTTTCTCGCGTAGCATTTTTTCTGCGGGCTCCGTTCCAATCCATCCCGTAGCTAAGGGAAATTAATAATCAAATTGGAGGATTTAAGGAATTTTATGAAATACCGACAAATCTGTATTATTTGTATATCATATCGTCACTAAAATATGTAAACAACACGGAAAATACAATACACTCTAAAAAATGCCTGTTAATTTACTCTTTTTCGGTTTTTCTCGAAGGACGAAATCTGTCTTTCATTGAAAATGCATTTAGTCTGCTTTACAAATGCTCTCTTGGCAACACTCCGTTGGACGCATGCGTACTAGGCGGGAAACGTCTGGGCTTTGTATATCGATTTACATAGGGACTTTAGGTGAATTTTATCAGCTAATCATCGGTCGAACGGTTAGAGCATCCGTTTACGAACCAACAGATCGTGGGTTATACTCACAGGATGGGGAAAAAAACGACGCCTTTGTATTAACATAGAAAGCACAGTGGCTATAATATGAATAAGTACCAACTCATACCACTAGGTGGGGTATCTAATTAAAGACTTACCTATCGAATAAAATAAATACCAATTCATACCACCAGCCGGCGTTTTTTCATTAAACGGAAAATTTGTAAAAGAACAGAAAAGTCCTAGTAACTCAGCTACCAGGACTTTTTC
>QLNU02015270.1:125412615-125426990 GCA_006491805.2 Dysdera silvatica
GGATGCAAGATCCTTGCGCAGTCAGACTACAAACATAGACACGATCAAGTAGCGAAAATAGTCCACCAGAAATTGGCAGCGAATGCTGGCTTTCTGACAGAAAAATGCCCGTACTACAAATATGAGCCAGAGACCGTGCATGAGAACGAAACACACAAGCTTTACTGGGATAGAGCAATCATAACAGACAAGACAGTCCCACATAACCGTCCTGACATAACCCTCGTCGATAAATCGAATAAGACCACGTACTTAATCGACATAGCAGTACCCAACACCAATAACATACAGACAACCTACACAACGAAAATCACCAAGTACCAAGATCTCAGACATGAAGTACGAGATATATGGGGTATGGAAAAGATCCTCATCATCCCGTTAGTCATCTCAGCAACAGGGATAGTACCAAAAACGCTTGCGACGAATTTGGAGATACTCAACATTGACCCAAACACCTACATTGAAATACAAAAAGCCACAATCCTAAACACGTGTCACATTGTCAGGAAGTTTCTAGACATGGCACATTAAGAAGTGATGTAAAAAGAGGCTTGGGAACATGGCGCTCTGCCCGTCCCAAAGCCTGTTTCCGCCAAGAATGGGCGAGGAAAACTTTTTATATATATATATATATATCTGGTTGCAAAATAAAAGACACAAATCAAATAAAATCAAATGCACTTCAGGGTCGTTTTTTTCGATAATTTTCCGAAGAAAATAAAGCATTTAAAAATCTATTAATGCATACAGAAGACCGATGGCTAACAAAAGGAAATTTGTCGTTTTGTTACATTTGGGAGAGTATTACATCATTTCTAAATGATAAGCAACTTGGGGCTCAGATAATTGCTGCCAAGTGTGGCATACTTTGTTTATCTGATGTATTTATATATTTTCAAAAAGCTGACTTGTTTAATAAACAAGTGTAAGAAAAAAACTGAAATGTCATATCTTGAAAAGTGATCATTATTGCTTTCCTTGGAAACAAACTCTGCTGGGGTAATATTGGACGTCGTGAATTAATGTAATTTGCTTCATTTGCTACTCTTGACATAGAATTGCAAGATGATATTTTCTTGCATATGTTGAGCATTTGAAATTTTTTTATAGTGATATGCAATTTCGGTTTAACAAGCTGCAGATGATGATCTCAGACTGGGTGGTGAATCCATTTGAGGTAAATGCAGCTGATGTGCATTTACCTCAAATGGATAAGAATGTATAATTGAATTGCAGTGTGATGGGGCAACTCAAACTGTACTCAAAAAAGACAGCCAACGTTTCTAGATAAGCAGTGAAATTGCATCTTTGCAAACTTTCCTCATTTTTAGGAGAAGGCAAAAATGTCCTTTTTCGATATTTCCTTCTTAATATCTTATCGTATTCTTAATTTTATTTTCTTAACGTTTCTTTTAAATTGTCTTTTTTTTCGATTTTCGATCCGTCATGCGAAGAGCACTTGGTCATTTGAAAAATAAGAGAAGGTGTGAACTTCCATGACCGATTAGAGAATTCCTATACCTCTACATTTCCTGTTCCATTTATCAACGGCATGATATAAAAAGTTTTTGAAAAGTATCGGAGAAATATACTCAACCCCATCTAGATTATTTCGTAATTTGGTACGTTTTCGATATTTTTTACCGATTTTAACTTTGGGGAATTTTTGCCGCAATTTTATTAAAATCATAGTTATAATATAAATTTTGTTCAAGCTTTATGAAATCTTATAATGAGAAGAAAATCTTTATCAGTAATACATTATAATAATGTGTAGTGTTGCTTATCAGAATTTCATGTAATTCTTCACACTTTCTTATTTCCTAAAGGGGGAAAATCCCTGCTGCCTTGAAAAAAATAAATAAAAAAAGATGACTATAAAGGGCTGTCAATCCTCAGTAGTAGTGTCAATTCTCTATAGTTAAGCGTGTCGATTCTCAGTAGTTAATTGTGTCAATTCTCTGTAGTTAAGCGTGTCGATTCTCAGTAGTTAATTGTGTCAATCCTCAGTAGTTAAGTTTCCATCGGACCAGCAACCCGAAGGCCGCTGATCTAAATCCGATCTGAAACAAGTTCACTTTCGATTCCTTAATTACCAGTTGTTAGCTATCAGATATTCTAGTTTGAACCGAAAAAATGGTGATAGTACAGAACAATAAACCTCATCCAGCTTAAGCTTTCTCCCTTCCAAGGAAAGCTCTCTAAGCTATCGAAATGTATTTTTTAATTTTAAAGTGGGGAGCTATTACTAAAACTGGGAAGAAGACAATCTCCAACTTACCTCGATCGATTAAAAAAATAATCCAGTGGTTCAATCAATGCCAGATTAAAATTTTTATGGGCCCCTAAAGAATGCGATCTTTGCAATATTCAGTCAATAAATCACGAGTTTTTCTTTGCAGATCATTATTTTAATATTTAGATTTACCTTTAATGAAAATTTCTAGAACAATTGTAAATAAACAGGATTGTAAAAGCGCTTAGACGTAAATTACATTAGGCTTCTTCAATGTCTTTGCGGGGCTCCAAAATTATGGGTTCCTAGACCCAGCCCTACTTGGCATGTACGTAAATCCGACACTGAGCTCAGTAGAGTATTATTGAAAGTTGCTCGTGAGAACAATTTTATAGGAATCACATCAACCTCCCAACGTTCTAGAAAGATGCTAAAACGCAGTTCTGTTATGGTGTTTATTTTTCAACTTAGTTCTGTTGAAGTCCTTAAAACTGCATAGCGATAAAATGAAAAATATGGAGATTAATTATTAAAATTTTTTATGAAGCTTATTAAATAAACTGCACGAGTTTCTAAGTATATTTCTAAGTTGTTTTAAATTTATTTGCAGCTTCAAAATATTCTCATTAAATATGTAACAGTTAACAAAAATTTTCCAAGCATTTTATAATTATAAAATGCTTTAAAATCTTCAAAAAAGAGCGGATAGCCGAGAGAGGTTCTTTTTAATTAAATCGGTTTCTAAAATGTGGTGAAAAAATAAATGATGGGTGGAAAAAACGAAATTGAGGGGAAGAAAAATGCAAATTTTCAGGCGCATAGAGAGAGAGAGAGAGAGAGGAATAGGTAGGCTCCCTATTCACGTATATGACTCAGGGCCGAGCAGACAAGATTGAAAACTTTGATCCGAAGAGAAAATGAAGAAGATATCCAGAAAAGGAGATGGGTGAAGATAGAGACCGAGGAGAGGGGAATTATAGGTGGGTGGTTTGGGAAGGGGGAGACGTGGGCATTTCCTATCTCATCCATCAGGTCCGTGACGTCAGCCAGCAAGGAAAGGGCGGGCACCAATCAGGCCGCGGACACCGAAAAGGAGTGGTTGGGTATTAACGTGAAGGAGTTTGGGGGAAGTGGAGAAGGATGCCAGTATTTGGTAGTTGATACGATAAAGCAGAGAGAAGGGGAATCAAGAGTCGCTGATGGACGGACAGATGGAAGAGCAAATGGTTTCAAATTAAAATCCCACCTTTGTCACTATTGAAACTCCCCAGAAAGTTATATATCCTCCTCTCATTCTGATCAAAGGTTTTCTTTTTTTTAGCAAGGGTTGTACGGAAGGAGCACTTAAACAATATTAAGTCCTCATTTGAGCTCGCTCATTATAGGCAAAAACGCTAGCCTCGTAAATGTGCTTTAAATGGCGTTCTATTTTCATTTATTTATATCAGTTAGTTTTTTTGTGTGTCTGATTTAAAAAAATTAAATATAATTTTTAAATATATTCGCTGATTAAAACTACAGAGCAAAAATAACCGGCAATAATTATTGAAAACAGTTTTTGAGCTTCCATCGTGGGAGGCATTTCCTAGGCTTTCAAATAATCGAACGCCATTATACATTTAGATACACAACCGTTGAGCGTTTAAATGCACAAAATTTTCGGAAGGAAAATAACTAATAGACGTTTTCAAGGGGGAAACTAGTAGTAAAGACTAGTAGCTTTCAAGTAAAGCTATCAGGAAGCTCCATAAAACGGGAATGAATGGAACAGTACTTACGTCAACTAGAAAAAGGCGGTTTTGTTGTCCCTTCTTTCTGCTTTTGAAGACTGATGAATAAAAAGTGTAAATACCTGCCTCTATGGACACCCACACATTCAACAAACAGCAAGACCGAAATAAACGGTTTTGGACTGAATGGATTCCTATTTTAGGAGATTTTCATATCGTCAAGAACATTTTCTAGGAATAACATGGAAAGGGCTCTCGATTTAAAAATCATCTTGAAATTTTAGCACAACGGAGCAGGTATTTTTTTAACTTCTTTTTTTTGTGAGAGACAAAGATTGATATGTTTTCACATCTGGAATAAAAAATATATTTTACTGCTTTGAAATCATTTTCTAAAAATTATTCTTTCCGAGAGTATATTTAAATTTACTTAATTCTTCAATTACTTTAGTTGCTATTAAAACTGCTTTTCCGTGCAAATGTGGACTTCAAGGTAAAAAGCACGCAAAATATAACAACAAAGTTTAAATACATTTTTAATGCAAAGAGCTATTTGGAAGTTAACATTCACAATAATTTGATTTTTAATAACTTAAAAAGAATTTCGTTTGAATTCAACTATGAAAAAAAAAAATCAGATGTGTTTTCGAAAACTTGCTTATATTAGCTTGTGCTCAAAATTTGCAGTTTTGAAACAATTTTATATTTTTATGCAGTTAACTAAAGACGTGCTAAAATAAGTTTGTATAAATTTATGTGACATAGCTCTACACAACGTTATAGTTTCAAATTACATTCATTTTCGGAAAGCAGTTTATAAAATAAATTACCCCATAATTATTAGAAAAATAACTGAGGAAGGGTGTTCGTTACCCATATGCTTATATATATATTTCAAACTGGTTCAATGGCAGGAGGATATAGCCATTCCATATTAAACAGCAAACTGATCCTATATCAATGAGCATGTTTTCAAGGTACAGTTTTCGTATTCTACTTTCAATATATTGTAATGTTTTAAAAGTGGTTATAATTACAAAAAAATAATATGTAAGCCATATTAACTACCCCCAATCAATTTGGTTAACTGTGATGCAAACGCTCTGAAAATGTATCACTTAAAATAATTAAATCACGATTAAATTTTTGTGAATTCATTATATATAATTCACCTACTACCTACACCCCAGGTTCTTCTATGGACCTTATAAAGTGTACCGTCAAAAATTCAGTCGTATCGTATTTGAATAATCCTTCCACATTCTCCTTGACTTCTTAAGAAGTTCGTCTTATGGTAAAGCAGTTCATTTAAAAATAACGAACTTCAAACAAATATAGAAATATGGCGCGTATATATATATGGCAAATTGATCGTTAAGAGTGAGATAATTTTAACGATGACTTTGATATATTTACACTTAACGGAATATATATAAAAAGTACTTTTATATGTCTACGAAAAATTGCTTTCATTTATTAGATTTTTTACTAAAGCGTTTATGTGGGTTTCCGAACTGGTTTCATTATCTTGATAAGAGAATGCGTTTTATTGAGGAGGATATAACTTGTGGCAATGCCTGGTTACAATGTTAACATTTATGAGTAGAATACTTATACTTATGAAACTAATCTGAGTAGTGTAACCACGTTTATCGCAATTGTTACCATATTTTGAGAACTTCATCTGTTTATCATATCCGCCTGAGATTAGTCCAGTTTTTGTTTGTACCATTTGTTGTAACAAGCAATTGTGCAGTTATTATCAACTTGATACGTAACATGGTTTGGATGTGGAGTGAGGCGTATTGTGGGCGCTGTCCTGCAGGGGATAGCCTGGAGTGCAAAATATGGTCCAACCTGAGAAGGCCTCCAGGGCAGAGATTTTTGCGAGTTTTCGTGGAGACGTTTTGCCACCCGTATTAATTAGCTCAAACTAGGCTTGTTTGGAGAAAGGGCACCCATCCTGGATTGGAACAGGGTCCCTTCCAGCTAGCGGAGTGTCTTGGACTGCTAGACAGAATAGGGACAGGAAACAATGCTCTCTTTCTCTGTGTTGGGCCATTGTGCATTTACTGGGATAACACAATTGCCAAATATGGTCAACACAAAAGAAACGCCGGGGCGGGGTTTGAGGATTTTCGTGGGGAAATTTGATATCTCTATTACGTATTGATTATAGAATCAGGCTTATTCACGTTTTGGAGAAAAAGGGCGCTTACATGGATTGAACCAGGGTTACTCCGTTTACTTCGGAAAAAAATTGTTATTGTAATCTATCCTATGTGGTAGCTTATTCGTTTTGGAGAAAAAGAGACGCTTTCCCCATCCTGGATTCGAACCAGGGTCCCTCCGTTTAGCCCGGAAAAAAAAATTATTGTACAGACATCTCTATCCTATGTCAGGACTGGACTTGAGTGAACCACAAGTGAAAATGGAATTTTACAGTTTGACACTACTAATGGATGCCTAATAAATGCGACAATTATTGGCGTGAGATATTTTGGAAGTCAAGAAATGGAGGGAAGAATTGAAAAGGGCGTAAAATGCAGTAATACTTCGTTTGGAAAAGGGGAATAATTATTTGTCAAATAATAGATTTGAAAAATCTAAAACTTTTAGTAAAGAATTTGGGAAGAATTTTGAGGGAAGAAATGTCGAAAGTAATCTAACACTAAAAAAACTCAAACCGTCCTCCGTTGTGGTGAACTCTAGGTAAAGGTTTGTTTAATATGATGTCCGTATAAACTTCCCCAGCACGTCCACAACTCCTCAGCTAAGTTTTATTAAAAAACAGTTTTCCTCCAACAAGCATTGATGTGCGTGTAGATATTGTAAGAACCACACTGCATATAACCTCTTTTGTATTAACAATTGACACAAGGCTGGGGAAAAAATAACGCTTTAATATCGAAGCTAGCGAAAACTTCACAAAAACATATGTATCGCCTCCGGCTTGAGGAGTATTAGGGAAAATCCGGGATCACAAACGTTTCTGGATCAAAAAAAAAAAACAAAAAAAAAACTGTTCCTCCCTGCTACCCAGAAAGAGTCGCTGTTATTACTTACATAAATGGTTTAAGGTTGGGTGTAAAAACGAGCTCACGGCGCGAGGATTCAGAAAGCCCGAAGCAATATTTGTAAGTACCCCGCGGCGTTATTGCGCGAAACGTCGACATTATCAGTAGCGCCATTTTTCCCTTCGCCGAGAAGAGAACAAAAAAATTACATAACTAAAAAAAGAAAGAAAAAAAGAGGAGAAAGAACAGAAAGATCAGAGGACAAAAGGACAACGGGGGGGCTTTTGTCTGCCAAAGTATAAAACATTTTCCATTTTGTTTATAATAAATTCGTCGTTTCGTATCCCAGGCGTTGAACGTAGGCTTAACGAGACGGTAAATAACACTGGGAGCGAAAAATCAAAAAATATCCGAGAAAGATAAAGAAAATTACGCCTTTTTCTTCTGTGACGACATGTTGGTTGGAAACGACATTGCTCATAAATTTGTAGAGCCGTAGTTGGCATCTTTATTTAACGAAGAATTGTCCATTTTCTCTTTCAAGATGGCTACAAAGATTTTCTTTTATCAATCAGACACCCAATTTTAAAATAATTTCTTTTTAAAATAACTCTGTTCACATTTTTACATTGTCTTTTCCCCTACTATAGCCTTTAAATTTAACCCCTTTCAAATTCTATACTAATTGACAATTGATATTTAAACCAAATTAAATTTACTCACGTATATTAGTACATTAGTTGTAAATATAAAAGTGAGAGAAACCGCACTACGTAAACACAGCAAGGAATTGCATAATCTGTGTAGGTAAAATGTTGAAAATTTGGACGAACGTAAGTGTGTAAATTCTATACAATAATTTTCGGCATCCACGCATATGTGGCTCAAGCTAGAGCTTTTTCGTTTTGAGAAGAAAAAGAGACACCATCCCCATCTTGGATTCGAACCAGAGGGCCCTCTTTTGATCCTGGAGTTCCTTGACCGCTAGACGAACGAGGACAGGAACAACGCTCTCTTTCTCCATATATATATATATGAATGTAAGATATTATTATCCTTCTCAGGGGTAACACAATTGTCTAATAATGGCCAACACACAAAACCATTGTCAGTATTTTTTTTATAAAGTCTATACACACGTATAATGTCAAGTATTTCCATGGGAAATTGGAAATGGACGTGTGTATATATATATATATTTATATGTGTGTGTGTCCGGTTAAAACTAAAATGTTATCTGAAAGTACTTAAGCAAAAGTATGCTTATATGTACATGAATAATATTTATATGAGAATAATTTTCAGTCTACTTTTGTTAAAAAATTCATAGAATGTTCTTGTGAAAACGTCTTGCAAAAATAACATCAACCGGATAACAGCCAGTGAAAACGGGCTTCCTTGCAGCAGGTGCAGTTGCCCTTCAGCTCGAGAACAGTGGCAAGTGAACAAAATGCGAGCAGAAGAGATCGCAGGGAGGATTTATGAGTAGACGTGCTTGCCAGTGGATGTAATTCACTCAACAAGTAAAAATTCTAATCGTCGGCGAGGACTGAATGGGCGGTTCCGTTCTATCTCAGGGGCTGTTATTTGCACAGCCATTGCCACCCAACAGGTAAATAGCCCACTTGATGGTAGCTTGTCCATTTTTTATCTCTTTCTCCTCCTAACGTTTACTTTTTGAAATTTTCGAGAGCACGATTTGTCTCGGTGGCGTTTTGAATTATGAAGGATGATGATGATGAGCTTCTGCTTCTGCAATCAGTAGCTTTTGCTCCTGAACATAAATATAACCGCCGACTAAAGCCAACGACTGAAAATCAAAACCTTTTCTCTTCTATCAGCGATGATTAAAGGAAATTTTGAATATACAAAGGTTGTAGGAAAGGTTTGAAAAAGTGGATAACGAGAAAAATTGCATAAATAGTTCCAGATATTTACCAAGAAATTTGCCCTCGTTATTTAAACGAATGGGTTTTGCTTTTGTATGCCCTGGCAATTTATTTCTGAGCGTTTCGATTTTTCCTTTTAATGGATTTTTTAAGCATTAAATAACGTGGTTTTTCCGAAGAGTGGTAAAAGCAATATAAACTAGGGAATATAATTTTGGATACTATAAGGTATCAGAATGAGAAAAGCAATGGTTTTCCATTACACACACACACACTGAATACACAAATGTTACAAACGTAACAGCGTTTGGAAATAGATAATGTATTTATTTGATGTTCAATGAATAGTTGAAATAAAAAAGCGCATTTTAAATTCTAGAAATGGAAATCAAAATAACCTGCTTTCACTTAATAATATTTTGCAGTAAACGGACGAAGAAAAGGAAGTTGATTTGTTAAAAATGACAGCTTTAGAGCAAGATCTTTTTCTGAGAAATAAACATAATGCACAATAAATATCCCACATCGTAATTTAGAAAGTGCCCCCCATAAAATTGATTGTTTTTGCTATAACTCAGTTAAATACATTCACGAAGACTTTCACGGCGTCTATTAATATACATTATAGAGCTTCGTGGAAAATACCGCCGCGTCTGTTGTTTTCAAAAACACTGTTAAGTAAACTCAGTTAAGTCTTAACTGAAACTCCCAAGCCAAATTTAATTCTATACTGGATATTTATTATTATATTTAGTGTTTCCAGTTAATTACAAATACCGTGTCCTCTAAAAATACGATATCATGATGTAATATTATAATAGTAAATTAAATTTATAATTACATATATTCATTTTACACTTTAATATTTATGCTGCTAACGAATTTATGTTAGCAGAATTTATCAAAGTTTTATGCTTTTAACGAATACGCTAAATTAAACTTTAAGGTAATAAGAATAATAACATTTAAAGTTCTATTTTTCATTATTGGATATAAAGTAAACTCACGATTATCAGATCCGATCAACTTGAGGCGTGGGGGCTGCTTGGGATACAATACCTAAACGCAGACAAGTGTCAACAGTGTACAGGGTTTTTTCGCCCCTTCCCCCCCACTATCGAGGAATACTATTAAAATTTTAATTTCAAGAATAACATTAAACATTTCCACTAATGTAGCAAAGCTAAATTAACTTTGGATTCTAATTTCATTTCTTGTCAATAGATGTCGCTACCATACCGTCAATAATACAGCTTCGACAGTGCCCCTCCTTGGCGTATCTATTGTTAAAAAAAATTAGCGTCTCTTTACCTGTATATTTTTTTTCAGTCTTTGTGAAACCATTGATTTTAAAGCTTGGTGCTCTGCGAAATCAGTAAAATTGAAATCGTTCAAGTGGTTGTTGTTTTGTAATTCAGTTTATTTTAACTATTTAATTAACTAATTAACATCTAATTAACAATTAATTTATTTAATTAACACTTTATAATAACTGTTGGGTTTGTGGCAATAGACTGCGACACCAATTTGTCGCTGTAAAGATCTTTCGCTCCTCCCCCACACTCTCCAAAACGTTAGTACGTCCCTGCTTAAAATTATCCAATCCGAAGTAGAAATTCGTGTTTACTCGTGTACGATTGTGTACTAAGGGGCAATGAATACTAGGTAAAATAAACGTTTCTTAACTTCTAATAAACGAAACATGCAGTCATTTCTTTCTGGAAACGTAAATAGTGGATGTGCTGAGTGAATCACGATTCAAAGAAAAGCCATATACATCCTTCTCTACGGTCTTTCTTTGTCATGATGGAAGGTATTTAATCGTGCAAGTTTAGAAGGCGAAAGGTAAACAGATAGCCAATCCTACCCTGCTTTGGTAAATAGCTCTATTTGTTAAAACTATTAAGGTATTTTTATCATATATTGATCAAACATTCTTGATAGGTCTCAAGCGAGTTATATCCAGGTATTTTCTTAGGACTTCACTTGGAAAATTTGCTGAATAGTTAAAGGAAAATATAAATCATGTATTTTACAAAAGTGATGAATTCAGTCTTCTTATGTATAAATGGAAATTTTCATTTCTATTGTTGCATCAGATTTTAAGAGCAAGTCTGGAATCGAACTTAATTTTCGGATGTTATTGCTTTTGGATCACTACTGTACTGAAAATGAAGTCGTGGATCAAGTTACTTGAAACAGAAATTAAAAATAAAAGAACAACGTGATTAAGGATGTAAAATGAAAAATTTTTTCACACGTAAAAAATAAAAGTTGGTTGACTTGATTTGAAGTATTTCTTTTCAAAATTATTAAGGTAATTTAGGCCACTGAATAAATAGGCTCTTACTTTCTGCGTCCACTTTTAGAGCTGATGGAGATGATACTGATATCAGAGACTATGTGAATAAATCTGCTCATATTAGACAATGATTCAACGTACTCTAAAAATAACTAGGTTAAAGATTAAAAAAAAAAGTTAAAAAAAAACATGGATTGTACAAACGTTCCCACTATTCACTTTTCTAAAAATTTACAAACTGTTTCCTAGATAAATTATTAACACATCACGTACCCTGGAAATGATGTTATAATAAAATTATAAAAGATCCGTTGCTCTACAATGGAAAAAATCCAGAATTACCCGATACTCTCAATGATTCGACTATATATAAACCCTATTACAACAATATATGTTGAAAATAAAGGATTTATTGTATAACCAAAAAGATTAGAACTAATATAGGTAAAAACGTTATAAATTATTAGGGAATAAAATTTTGGAATAAAATACCAAATGAAACAAAGGTGATAAAGCCGAAGACAAAATTTTAAACAGAAATGAAAAAATATTTATTAGGAAATAAAATTTTTAAATTTTAAAAACTGCCCTCACTCTCAAAGTTGCATGTATATTTAACAAATTTTTGGGTCTGTATCCGCAGTATATTCATGATTTAATTATATAATATGCTGAAATAAAAATCTTATCAGATTATATGTTAGTTGTGGATTTATGTGAATGTACGTATTTAAATATTTTAAAAGATGTACATTTATTAATCTCTAAATGATTAACAATGAATTCCATTTTTAAATATTCAATTATTTTTTTTAACTTAAAATTATTCCTTTAACTTTAATTTATTGAACTTACTTTATTTGTAAATTATTACATACATTGTTATTTGTAATTTATTAGGTACATTATTATTTGTAGATTGTTACGCACATTATTATTTGTAGATTGTTACGCACATTATTATTTGTAAATTATTACTTACATTATTTTTTCTAAATTATTGCGTACACTATTATTATTGGTAAATTATTGCGTATACTGTTATTAATTGTAAATTATTGCGTATACTATTATTATTTGTAAATTATTGCATATAATATTTTTTTTTGTAATTTATTAAGTACACGCCAGTAGGGACGGAAGGGAAAAAGGACAATAGCCAAATTGGGGCCAGGAAGTGCCGTATTTATAAATAAGCACGTTGGCGCACTTACCCAGGACTCCAAATTTCTAGGGATGCAAAAGGCAGCGGATTTTTTTTTTTTTTCAATTGCAATTTATTTACCGTAGAATTCTGTCGATCAGCTCTAACCGAGAAGGCGCCCTCCACCTTTTTTTCTAAATCTGAAATTCTGAAAAATTGTGTGAAACAACCCCTGTCCCCCAAGGGCGGAGCTAGGCAAGGGGTGGGCGTCCACCTGAGAATAATAAATTTACATTAAACATGAATTTTTTAAGTAAAAAAAATAAAACTAAACTTACAAGTGAACCTCAAGCTTGGTGTCCTCCAAAATTTCAGGTTCTGAATCCGCCTTGCCCCCAACTCATACCCAAAATTTTCAAAAAATTTCGTCAACAAAATTAATTTATCTACAGAAAATATCGTATTTTTTTTACCTTACAATAATAACAACAACATAAGTTGACTATAATGCCCCCCCCCCCTCCCCACCACGAAATTTTTTTTTGTATTGAAGAGCGGATGCTGGACAACAGATTAGAAAGGATGAGAGCTAACAAATGAGGGAAGATCTGGTTTGGGGAGAACAGTCATAAAAGGTAAATTTAACAAAGGAAAGGATAAGAAACAGCTTGTTATAGTAATTTCATCGTCAAGTCCAGTTAGTTGTTATAAACGATTTTCACTGTATATGTGTATATATATGTATACACGCACATGCAGTATGAAACCTTGTTTAACATATAATTACGAAATATATTGAGGCGGAGAGCTGAGGGGTTGCAAATGTGTAGTTACCATAATAAAGCAAAAGTTATTAAAGCGTAGGGCCCCTATTTCAACAGCGCCCATAAACAGATGTAGTAGGGACCGCTCCTAGTATGCTAAGGCAGGTCTGTATTTATAAATGGGCACGTGGATAGGGCGCCAAACTTTTAGGAACGCAAAGAGCGGTGAACTTTGTTTTTCTTTTAATTACAATCTATCTGACGTAAAATCGCATTAATCCGCACTCCCCGAGAAACCGCTCTTCACGCTTTTGCCTTCATTTGAAATTCTGAAAAGCCGTCTAACGGTTCTGCCCTCATTCAATATATAAAGAAAAATATGAAATTTCGTCGCCAAATAAACTAAATTTATTTATAAAAATATCGTTATTTTATCTTATAATAATGCACATAAGGTAAGCATAAACGTCGCCCCTTTCCTACCCTCTGCGAATTTTCGTCGCATTTGAAGGGGCGGAAGGACAGAATTTTATTTCTGCTAGTACGATGGGAGAGGGGGGCGCATGGGCGTAACTTGCTTCGAAGTTCAGGGGGATAATTTTTTTAAGGGTTAGCCCCCTGTCCTCCTAGTTACGCCAATGGAAAGGGGCGCCAAAAAACGTTTTGAACAGGTTCCTAAATCCTGCACTGGGGCCAGGAGAGTTCCAGTCCCGCTCCTGGAAAATATTCTTGATTTTATTTTTTCTACAAAATAATTTATTGTTGAATTTTGTTTTAAATTTTTTGTTTGTAATTTTAACATTTTTTTTTCGTAATTTTAAATTTTTTCTCTGTAATTTTAAATTTTTTCTCTGTAATTTTAAATTTTTTCTCTGTAATTTTAAATTTCTTTAATTGCGATTTTAAATTTTTTTTGTGATTTTGAATTTTTGGTTTATAATTTTTAAGTTTTTGTACATGGCAATGGAAATTGTCCGTTGACGTTAAAAACGCAGTTGAAATAGATTTTCACAACAGATATTTTGTACGTCATGTTTTCAAGAAAGATTTATGTCTCCATCTCGTTTACAGTAAAGTGAAGGGAAATTATACAGTTTGGTACACCCAACACAAGCTTTTAATGCAATGTTTTTGTTAAGAATTTGACTTATCAATGCTAAATGAATTAGTTAGATTTAATTGTTAAAATTGACTGGTTCGCATCCTGCGTCATTTAGAACATGAATTATAATATATTCTATAATGTATTGCTAAATCCTTCTTTACATGTTACATGTGCTTCATTTAAAA
>QLNU02015270.1:125438341-125454377 GCA_006491805.2 Dysdera silvatica
CAATAAATTATCATTAATTATTACAATAAATTATCATTAATTATTACAATAAATTATCATTAATTATTACAATAAATTATCATTAATTATTACAATTAATTATCATTAATTATTACAATTAATTATCATTAATTATTACAATTAATTATCATTAATTATTACAATTAATTATCATTAATTATTACAATTAATTATCTTGATATTACGCGCGTGGTGTAGAAACTAACTTACATACAGGACCTACCAAAACAACGCGTATTAAAGGTGAAAAAGAGTCTGGCACCGCAGTCAAATTTTTTCTTATAAAGGGCGCCCAGTGCCGAAATATTCGAGAACTACACGATCGTCCAAGCTTTCTAAAGCAGCAGTAGTTTTCCTCAATCAAAAATAATGAAATAATGAACAATATAATGAATATACTTACAGCTAATGTAAGACTGCAGATGATGTATACGCTTGAGCTATTTCCACTGGCGCACCTAAGTGGGGTTTGGGGTTAAAAACCCCCAAATATGATATTGAAAAAAAACAACATCGTTTTATTATACATAGAGTTCGATTTTTCGTAAAAGTAATTTACCACTCTTCTAACTTATGGATGAAAACCCCCGAAAAACATTTCTGGATACGCCACTGGCTATTTTATTTACTAGTTTGCTAGTGTGTAACGTTTTGCATGTAAATAAATGTAATATGAGCAAACATCAATAATGGAGAGACTTCACATTTGTTTTAAATCTATGAAAAAATATATCCCTTCATGCAAAACTATGGTCTTTAAAATTTTAAATACGATTTGCATTGTCCCTTTCGCTTGAATATTCCAGCTAATTAACTAACAACTCTTTTAATGATCAAGTTTGAAAATCTAAAAGTGCTCTCACCAATGATGTAGACAGCTAGCAAACATCGTATTCTAGTGAATACAATTAAAGGTCAATTCAATATTTTCGCCCTGTGTTTGCGTGATAAGAATTTGAAGTGAAAAATGTTGTCAATATTTACACAAACTAGATTGATCAATCTTAATTAAGTTCAGAAATATAAACTCCCTTTTAAATCTGTTGGATTTATTCACTACAAAACGTTATCGAAAATTTCCAAATTGAATTAACTCTCGGAAATTATCTGAATATTTAAATTATAATATATATATATATATTTCTACAGGAAACTTCAAGAGACATCAGCCAGCCAAGACAAGTACGAAACCCCAAAGCCAGCAGAAATAGAGACCTTCTGGAAGACACTATGGTCCAATGAAATACAGCACAAAAGCGCCCCCTGGATTCAGCAAGAAATGGAGGCTACGAGAGGAATAGAGGAGATGGAGTACACGGGCATCACGATAGAGGAACTCCAGCAGGTAATCCAACGTACGCACAACTGGAAAGCACCCGGTATTGACGGCATACACAACTTCTGGTACAAGAAATTTACCAGCGCCCATGGCCCATTAGCCAAGGAACTTACGGCGATAATTGAAGACCCCAGCAAAATGCCTGAATTCCTCTGCAAGGGAATAACTTACCTCCTACCGAAGGACCAGGATACCAGTAACCCAGCGAAATACCGACCCATTACGTGCCTGAACACCCTGTACAAGATACTCACGGGGTGCATCTCTGAAAAAATAAGCCGGCACAGCGAAAGCAACAACTTAATGACGGAAGAACAAAAGGGATGCCAGAAAGGGACTCTGGGATGTAAAGAGCAGCTTACCATCGACTCAGTTATCCTGGAACAAGCAAGAAAACAAAAGCGAAAACTCAACACCGCATACATAGACTACAAGAAGGCTTTCGACTCTGTTCCGCACTCGTGGCTCCTTGAAATACTCAGCATATACAAAGTGCATCCCTCAATCATCCGATTCCTACAGAGCAGCATGAAACAATGGAGAACCCGGTTACAGCTAAACACGCCAGACAGTAAAATAGAAACGGCCGAGATCCCCATCCGGCGCGGAATCTTTCAAGGAGACGCACTAAGCCCCCAGTGGTTCTGCTTGGCGTTAAACCCCTTGTCAAGGATGCTGAACGCAAGTAAATACGGATACATGCTGAAGAAAGACAAGAGAAACCTACATAAAGTCTCCCACCTCATGTACGTAGATGACATCAAGCTATACGCGCCAACAATCACCCAACTCCGACAACTCATCAGTATAACAGAGACATTCTCCAAGGACATAGGAATGGAATTCGGCCTCGATAAGTGCAAAATACAGAAGAATAGCAAAGAAGATTTACCAGGCATCGAACTCGAAGACGGGAGACTACTGAAGACCTTGGACGAGGGCGAAACCTACAAATACCTAGGGATAATGCAAAAACGGCAGCAGGAGCACAAGAAAGTCAAAGTCCAGCTCACGCAAGCATTCCAAGAAAGACTTAGAAGCATTGTGAAGACGAAACTGAGCGGGAAGAACACCACGCAAGCAATTAACGCATATGCATTACCAGTGCTCACCTACTCCTTCGGGATCATCAAATGGACCAACACTGAACTAGAACAGCTCCAGCAGAAATGAGAACCATCCAAAGAAGAGCCGGACAACTACATCCTAAAAACGGCAATCGAACGGCAGACACCGGGAAGAAAGAGGACGCGACAAGCGGACCTCAAAGACTTACATGGACAAGCAGATCCAGAGCATGAGGCGATACTTCCAGCTGAAGAGTCCCCGACGCCACTAAACTCCAGTACCGAAGAGCGTGTCCTCGAAACAGACAACGAACAGAAACTGAGAACTTGGGCCGGAAAACCATTACATGGCAGGCACTACAATGACCTGCAACAACCACACGTTGACAAAAAGGCATCAAATTCTTGGCTGGCCAAAGGCACTCTCCAGCCAGAGACAGAAGGATTCATGCTAGCCATCCAAGACCAAGTGATCGCAACAAGGAACAATCAGAAATTCATCCAGAGAAAAGATATAGAAAGCGACAAATGCAGACACTGTCATGCGGCATCGGAGACAATCCAACACGTGATGGCAGGATGCAAGATCCTTGCGCAGTCAGACTACAAACATAGACACGATCAAGTAGCGAAAATAGTCCACCAGAAATTGGCAGCGAATGCTGGCTTTCTGACAGAAAAATGCCCGTACTACAAATATGAGCCAGAGACCGTGCATGAGAACGAAACACACAAGCTTTACTGGGATAGAGCAATCATAACAGACAAGACAGTCCCACATAACCGTCCTGACATAACCCTCGTCGATAAATCGAATAAGACCACGTACTTAATCGACATAGCAGTACCCAACACCAATAACATACAGACAACCTACACAACGAAAATCACCAAGTACCAAGATCTCAGACATGAAGTACGAGATATATGGGGTATGGAAAAGATCTTCATCATCCCGTTAGTCATCTCAGCAACAGGGATAGTACCAAAAACGCTTGCGACGAATTTGGAGATACTCAACATTGACCCAAACACCTACATTGAAATACAAAAAGCCACAATCCTAAACACGTGTCACATTGTCAGGAAGTTTCTAGACATGGCACATTAAGAAGTGATGTAAAAAGAGGCTTGGGAACATGGCGCTCTGCCCGTCCCAAAGCCTGTTTCCGCCAAGAATGGGCGAGGAAAACTGTGTGTGTGTGTGTGTGTTTGCATCATATGTATTTATTTCTAGTGTTTCATCACTGATTTTCACCATTTGGGGAAGGAATTTTTCGTTCCCTCGTAATTTATTTTTAGCATTAAAGAGTAAATGCTCGTGTCTTAGTACTTTTCCGAACTTTTGTGGGGCACTGGGAGGATCTCGCGGACCCCCTAATACGATCCCGCGGACCGCAGTAACGATGCATTTCAATTTAGCTACTAGAAAGCTATTACAAAATATCCGAGACATGTTATAGCTAATCCTTTTCTTTTCTTTACTTTTTGTTTCTGCGGTGTATAATCGAAGAGTGATTTTTATCCATCGTAATTTTAAACATTCTGATGATAGTTTAAATAAAGTGAGTCTGTCTAAGTACTATCATCACTTGTCATTTTACGCCAGCGGAACGGAAAAGTAACTTCGACCGTAGTTTACAGAGTTATAAGAATCATATTTACAATTTTGAGACATGGTAGAAAAATCTAACTACATCGCAATTGCTGAACTTGGAGATTGTTTTACAGCTATAAGAAATACACAACTTTGGGAGTAGAAGCAGGAAAAAACTAATGTGTCACCTTGAAAACCTCAAGTTTTTGGTAGTATGCAGAAATAAAGAAGTGGTCCAGACTTTATAAAAGCAAAATGCAAATTTACAGCGGAATTTGAAAAGCGAGTGGTGAAAACAGCCAAGCAGAAGACGTTACGAGGTCACATAGGAGATCCACCATATTCCGTGATAGAACGTTTAGAAATGGAAACATATAGACTGTATAAAGAAATGACAATGGAGTTATATCCAATAAAAGTGGACGAAATATCTCAAAAGACTTTTAATAACATTCAGGAAATAAGAAAGAGCATTCAAGAACGTCAACTGAGAAAATTGGAACGATGGGAAAACGAAGAAGGGGAAAAGAACGTCATACAAACAAAATATGGACGTACGCCAAAAAACAAAAAGTAGATGGATGCGTTTTGCCATCTTTAGGGCGACCTACGCCTGGTGTCGCGGAAGGACATTCGCTTATAAAAAAATCTTTCTTCACATGTTCTTACCCCAATAGAAAAAAGAGCTCTAGAGAAGGGCCCAACATTTACATTCGCACCATCAAAAATAAATATAAATGAATACATCGCAGCAACAGAGACAATATTAACAGCCTTGCCAAGTGAAAAACGGGAAGCAATACGATGGGAGGTGATAAGAAGCTTGAAAGGTCTAAAACAACCCCCTAATTTAAAAAAAAATGACTTACAAAGCGTTAAAACATTAAAAAATATTTATCTATACGCATCTTACCTGCAGACGAAACAGATGAAATAGTTATACTAAATAAGGAAGACTTTGGAACAAGTGGACAAAAAACATTGAAAAAATTTAAATGTGTGCCAGTAAAAAATCACCCAACACCCGGAATTGTCAGACAACTAGCTAAATTAGAAAAAAACACCTTCGTTACCATTGTGTATAAAAGATGCAATATATTACTCCACTGGGTACGGCGTTCCGAAGATATTTTTTAAGGATAAAACGCATAAGGACGAAACACCTATGCCATTCCGACCGATAGTGGCTAAAAGATCAGCACCAACATACCCACTAGAAAAAGCGTTATCCGTGATATTAGAGACACTAACAGGGGAAAGACAATATAGTATAACATCATCCAAGGAACGAATAGAAAAATATAGAGTAACAGAGAATACACGGATGTTAAGTTTCGATGTTATAAACTTTTACCCTAATCTGCCATTAGATCTAGCTATGGAAATTGTGGAGAGAGAATTACGAGAAAGGGCAATATAGAACCCTACGGAAATAAATACTATTTTGGATGAACTTAAATTAGTTTTAGAAAATAACTTTTCCCAGTTTAACGGCACAATATATTAACAAATTGATGGGTCACCTCTGGATTGCCCAATCCCAGCAGGACTGAACATTTAGGGAACTGGAAAAACAAATGGTCATGGGATGCCCCGTTATATTATGGACTCGATATGGCGACGATATTCACCTTTTATACGAAAAAAACATAGTTGACATAGATAAAATTTTTCAGGATATTGATGGTTTTAACCCAGCCCTACAGTTTACTATAGACAACGAAAAACAAAATAATTCTATTGCCTTTCTTGATTTAATGTTAAAGCGGAAAAAAGATCATTTCAACTTTTAAATTTTTAGTAAACCCACTGCATCCGATACTTTTACAGAATTCGATTCATATAAACCCTTCTCTATTAAATTTTCTGTTATTTTCGCACACTTATGCAGAGCATTTTGGCTAATTAGTAATGATAAAGATTTTGAAGTTGAAATTAGTCATATTTTTAGAAAAGCCAATAAAGCGGGATATCCCATAAAAAAGTTCAACAAATTTATCAAATAATAAAGACCACAGTTATACGCAATAATGTCACCACAATAAATTGCTCTAATAGCTAAAAACTCCATTTTATAGGATCAATACCATTCTTTCCAGAACGGTTTTACCCATTTAAAAGAAAGATGAAGCAAAACGGATTGACATTGGCACCCAGAGCTTCACCCAATGTAATAAAAATGGTGAACACAGATAGATATAAAACAATATATAACGAATGTGCAGGAGTTTATAGTATTCCAATACCCGGTAAAGAACAAATTGAAGAAAAAACATACGTAGGATCAACAAAAAGACCTTTAAAAATACGCTTAAAAGAACGTGAGGCAGATATAAGACTAAAACGAAAAACGACAGCATTGGCCCAATGGTGCCAAGCATACAATCTTATCCCAGCGTTTAATGAAACTAAGATAATTGTAAAAGTACCTAAAAGAGAAAATGAATCAAGGTGGCGGGAGGCAATAGAAATCTTTTGTAGTAGAAAGAATATTTGTAATTCAGATCCAGTATATAGCTTAAGTCAGGAGTGGCAATATCTTTTAGAAAATAATAAAAAAAACCGTGACCGCGGTGGCGAGGCGCCTCCACTGGCAAAAATAAGCCAACAACAGAGATTATAAAACACCTGGTAACGACGCATTTCAATTTAGATACTAGAGGGCTATTACAAAATGACCGAGACGTGTTATAGCTAATCTTTTTCGTTTCTTTTTGTTTCTGCGGGGTATAATCCGAGAGTGATTTTTATCCATCATGATTTTAAACATTCTGATGATATTTTAAATAAAGTGAATGTGTCTAAGTGGTATCAGCACTTGTCATTTTACACCAGCGGAACGGAAAAGTAACTGCGCCCATAGTTTACAGAGTTATAAGAATCTTATTTACAATTATAATAGATTCTTAGACATGCGGTCAATCGCAATACCTGAAATAATGTAACATCCTCCGCCACTTTTTTAATTTATTCCTTTAAATGAGGATATTGATAGTAGGTATTTGTAAATGTAAGAAAGTAAATTTCTCTATTGAAGTGGTTTTCAAACTTTTTTTAGATCTTACCTCTTGGTGTTGACTAATATTTAATATACCTCAAAGATAAAATCTCCCCAGGAGGCAGATTTTAAAAAACTTGGAACGCTTGAGGCAATTTTCTATTGAAAAAACGTATGTATTTTATTAATGGAAGTCACTATACCAATAGAGAAATACAGGTATAACGTTATTTCAAAAAGATTTCAAGGAAGTTCCACACCTTTTCTGTAGATTGATTATTTATAGTACTCATTCGAATCGAGACAAAGGAAAATATCGGTTTGACAACACTATCCGACAAGTTTGTCAAGAAATAAATAAAAAAATTCTTTCGGATACAAATCTCTTGTCATATTTTCCTTAAAGGATGCTCGAATGCTCGTACACTTAGGGGTACGCGTATCACTGTTTGAGAACAGCTAGTTTTTGAAAAAGAATTATCTTTATTTGATTTATATTTTTGCTTATATAGAAATTAAATATATTATAAAAGGGTGGGGATGATAAATTGCAGCTTTTGCTTAAATCGTTACATAGGTAATTGCATTTTTTCCCATTCCTGCGCAATTGCTTTCATAACTAAATTATGTTTTCATAACATATGGGGCACAGGGCACCCGGGGATTGTTTTTATCTCTCTCTGTATATATATACAGGGTGTTCGGTTACCACGTGTATAGACTTTAAGGGGTGGTAGGGTATACTAAAATAAGTAATACGATTTTTCTTTTTTTCGAAAGAGGTTTCCTTACCGAGTTACGACCCAAAAATTATTTGATGGATGGAAATTGGAAATGTTGATGCTACTACCAATCTGTACATGTGGGCTGTATTTTTCCGAATATGTGTTCTACCATACTGAATATTAAAGAAAATGTCCTTTTTTATTCGTTTTCTAGTAGCGAAGAAAAAACTCGAGAAAACAGACATGGTTTATGTACGATTATAAGCACAAACACAATTCAGTCGATAAGCAACAACCTCCATAAGATGTATGCATCCAGTCTGATGGAGAAATCGACGGAAACGAATAAAAAAAAAAGGACATTTTATATATATATATATAGCTCGATGTGGCAACTGAGGCCACGCCCCTACTGACCCCGGCTTGGCTACAGGCCTGTCCGTGAATATTATCATAATGTCCCAGAATGCTACAAAAAACGTTTTCAAAAATATAAAAGCTATTTTCCGAAAAAAATTACTTCCTCGTTATGATGGTTTGTAAAAAGAATTCTTCTTCTTTTGTTTCAAAAGTCTATAATTTTATTTTCTAGAATAGCACAAACAACAACTGCAAAACCATATGTATATAATTTACAGAGAAAGCAGCATTTCAGGAAAATTTTCTGGATTTAGTGAGGTATTTTTGAGCGACTTGTTTTAAAAATTTTCTCAATACATTTTTAACAATAGAGAAAGTAAAAAGAGAATTTTATGCAGGATAAAAAGTGCCAGAATTTGGAGAAGAATTATTAAAAATTCAAGAGAAACAGGAACTAAACAGTAGACCGAATGAGTCATTCCTAGCCGGTTTATTTTTATACATCGATCTATATACGTCTGACTGAGCTTTTTTTTTTTTAGAATATAAATGAAAAAAAGCGAAAGAGCCTGAGCTTGCAGATACTGAAGGTGCTGCGCAAAGCTCACACATGATATCCACACAGATGTCCAATAATGGGCTAGCCAATGACAACCGATGAAATAATCGATGAGAGCGACCCAGAGAAGACGGAGTCGGGCACGCTATCCGGCATTTATGGCAACGAAGAGACATAATTGCCATAAGCTATTGTTCGCTCGAAGTTGGGAACTTGTTGCGCGTCGCACTGGAAGGTAACGTTAAGATAATTGCTCTAGCTGAAACTTGTTAGAGGTTGGCCCTGCTAACAAATTTGCTTGGACGGAATGTCGCCTCAACTTCAGCATCGAACACCTTTTCGATAAATTTGAATTTTCTCTCAACTGTGTTTTCTCTGTAAACCGCTGCAGCGATTTCGTTCGAACATGAAATGTACTCAATGAAGCCATTGTCCAACTCTAAGCAATTTTACGATGTCTTTTGTGCTTTTCGATTCTTTTACAAGTTTTTCGCAGTAAGAATACTCGTTGACTCAATTGTTATTATGTAGTTAGTGTAAGAACATCGTACCATAAATAACCGAAGAGCTAGGCAAGGCTTTGAATAGGTTCTTCGGCATAATTCTATCGTCAAATAATTCTAAAGAAACGATGTAAAAATACGTAATATGCGTGAAATCGAGGGCACAAAAAACTAAACCAAGTCCATATCAAATTTTAACGCTAATTAGATACTTTTTTCGAGCTGAGTTCTTCGTTTTATACGGTGTCTAAAAACCAGTTTTTATATATATATATATAGATATTCGTGCTCATTAGGACGTGTAATTGATCTTTTTATTTTACATGTAATTTCCATATTAAGGAGCGAAAATAATAGGTTTTATCACAGCTAAATTAAGCACAGGTGAACACGCAGTTCACGCAACCCATCCTCACCAACGAGCCGTCAATGAAAGACATAATTAAAGAACTGATACCGGATCATTGAACTGTCGCATTAATGATTTGTATTTCTATTAATAAAGAATATAATCATCTATTTTCCGTGTATAAGTACTATTAGTATCTTAAAATAAAGATTAGTAATAAGAGTTGCACACGAGAAGCAGATGTAATAAATTTATTCAACCTATTTTAACTGCAAAAGGGTTTTGTAATATAATTTCATAAGAAATTTACCCCAGTAACGCTGACAGTAAATGAAATTTAATATAGCCTATATAAAAAGTAGTAAAACACAGAACGTAGAACTGAAATTTTTGATGTCTAAAGCCGAACACTGTAACTTCTGAATGGACTTTATAATCTGAAAATTACAGAACAATATATAAATTCGGAGATAAAAAAAAGAGAGACAATACACAATTAAATGAATATTTTAATAATAATCTTAATTTAAAAAAAATGCCCAAAAGAATGTATATTGACTTAAAATCAACCGTGAAATTTACAGCTAATATGTTCGAACAAAGTTAAATCAGATATTCGAATTTGCTGCCATCCAGTGCTCGGGAATTACAACATATGCATTCACATTATGCGGAATAACATTTTACTAGAACGTTAAAGTAATTTAGTCAACTCCCTGTCATGGCGGTTGTTTCGAAAGCAACAAGTTACTCAAAAAAAAAATTGGAAGATATTTTTAAGAGATAGACCAATCAGTGTATGTTATAATTAAGTCTTCAAGCTGTTGTTCAATGATCAATCGACAAAATTCTTCCACTGAATATTTCGATGTCTACCTGACATATTTTAAAGTTGGCATTCATAAATTACTTTCTCAAAATGGTTAAAAATTATGGGGATCACACACACACATATGTGGTAATGATTAGGTATTAGAGATGAAACCGGTTCAGCTCGAGCCCTGGCACGTGCCCGAAACGGGCTCCGGCTCTATGTTGATATTATTTTGGGGCTCGAGCGGGTCCGGACTTATGAGACGGATGCAACTGAAGCCAAAAACTGACTTTTCTATATTAAAGTTTCCAGCTCGGGCTCAAATTTCCACAAGGTATTTCGGGCTCGGACAGGCTCAAATTGCAAGTCTTCGGGCTCGGACGGGATCGGACTTCGAAAATTGAGCCCGGACTCATCTCTAGTAGGTATACTTTTCGCCTGGATAAGGGCAGTCACACTACAAGGCACAGAATTCACAAATCTGTGAAATGCTTCTACAGGTATTGCCTCCTATGCTCGCTACACTGTCCACAATTCCATCATATTCTTGGCGCACCCTATCATCTTTCCTTTATCAAATTCGGCCAACTTTAAACGTTTACAGTCACCATTTACGTCTCGAGTTACGTGGAGATGTCGTCCTATCTACATACTTGCTAATTCATGGGTCTTTTCACAAGCGAAACAGGTGAGAGTGACGTGTCACTTTTAAAGCAGGCATTCCCTCGTTTCTATCCATTTAGTCTAGTTGTTTATAAAAAAAATAGTCCTTCTCTCTTTTTCGTAAAAACGTGTTGGGTTAAAATTCTAATTTCTTTGTCGCTAAGAATAATTATTACGTCTCTAGGCATGAACGCCTCAAACTACCGAATTTCTTGTAATGATTAGGGCGTTTTTCGATTTTCGCTTTGATAAGATAATTATGGGTTGAAGATCGACGGGTGCCTATCTGACATTTAGGCGGGGAATCAGATATGAAAGTATTCACCTGATACGTTAAGATTGTGACGTAGGGATAAATTGATCTGTAGGCGACATGAAAACACTGGTAGTGTGGAAATATAACGAATTCTTTCTAACAAGAAAGGATAGGTTTCTTTTTATTACTCACTTCTAATTTGTTCAGCTAAAATCACTTTTAGGCGGAGCCTAACCTACATATATAAGTGTTTACAGATGTATTTCGACCTAAGAAAACCCACAAAGGTCATCAAGTGGCATCTTTTGGAGGGGAGGGGCTGTAATCCTAGAGACCAGTTACCATAACCTTATCCAGGGACGATCTTAGAGACCCGTCCCTCCTCCAAAACTAATTTGTAATAGAACTCAAAAATATATATATATGTATTTACTTATCAAACTTGTAAGAAGAGGGGGAAAAAACTTTAATCCGTAAATAATTATTACAACTCTGACCACAAGAAATCGTTTCGTGGACTACTAATTTTAGAATACTTTAAATAAAAAAACATAGAAACTATTTTCTTTAAAGGGGAGGACATTACAAAAAATTAAATTTTGGTGACCTTTAACCACGAGCAAAAGTGTCAGCGATGTCTGAAGGCAAAAAAAATCATTTATTTTTGTATTATGTAATTGCATTTCATCTTTTGGGTAAAGGTGACATACCTCCTTTATTCAACGTTTAATTTTTGCATTTTATTTTTACTTTTATGATTTATTCCTGTAGGCATATACTTATCAGTTATTGCAATTTATAGAGCTATTGAAAAAATATATATACTTTTAGAACATAAAATATGGCTTTTCTAATTAACAAATGTAAAAAGCGAACATTAATTTTGGAGAAAAGCATGAATTATACATTTTCCATGCCTTCGTACCGTGCCTAATGTTTGTACTCGATGTAAATTCTACGTTAATAGATAACACAGTATATCATGAAGACAGTTTTTTTTCGAGAACGTTAGTTTACTTTCGTAATAGCTGAATATTTCGTTTGGAGGAACAAATGGTTCAAAATTGATGTTAATTCAAGACTTGCTAACGCAATGGGTTTTATAATGTGAGTTTAAGCTTTTTCAAAACTCATACACGTTGTTACAGATCCCTGCTACGATTACGTTTTCCACTGCAACGACAAAAAAAAAATGCATTTCATCATTACATCGACTGAAAACATGCTTAAGAAACTCAATGGGAGAAAATAGGCTAAATGGAGTAGCACTTTTAGCTCTCCATCGCCATACTGGACCGGACATATTGCAATAGGACGAAATTTTAAAACGGTTTATTAAACCTTCAAGGAGGAATAATTTTAAATGTCTTCGTATTTGCCCATTTGTATAAATATTTTTAGTGTTCACCTGAAATTAAAAAAAAATTGTATCGATATATGTTGCAATTGTATATTGATGCATGATATATCGATTTATTGTTTAAATCGAATGGTAGGTATAAGCTGTGTTTGTATCGATACATGCAGTAAAAATTTCTGACCCTCCCTCGAAGTAAAACCTTGGCTACGGTCTTGCCTATTGCGCTAATGAAATATTATATTACCTTGAAATTTAAAGGAACTTGGGACAAAAGGAGAGTAAAAAATGGTCATTATTTTTCGCAGTACTTAATTTCCCTTTCGATTACATTAACACAAATAAATTCGCCAGCTATAACTATATTTTTCTAAACTTTATAAGGATATAGATACTGGTATAAATAAGTGGGAGCGGGGGGGGGGGTTAGCTTAGCCTCCCCTAACCTACACTTGGTTACGCCAATTAATACATCACGAATTAAAGGCGTAGCCAGGGGGCGGTTTTGGGGGTTGTAACCCCCATCGCAATGAAATTTTGTATATTTAACATAGGAATATATGAGTTGTAGCTCTGTAACCCCTCCCATTAAGCCTATAACCCCCTTATGAACTGCCTACGCCATTGATACGAATTGACGTGGATTTACGACTTCGCCGCTTGTAGGCTGACCTATATCGACGCCTAATCTTACCAAACTTACTAGGTTCATAACAACGTCAAATTCTTAATTTTACAGCCCTGACAGTTATTTCAAATTCACCTTTTCGCACATTTTCACTAATTTTCCGCTTTTTGAGTATCTCTCAAGGCGGCGCCCATTGCCGCTCATTGCCGCCCTCCCTTTGCCAATACTATAGGCATAACTTGGAAGGGTGGGGAAAGGGGGCAAGTACCCCTCAGTTTTTTTAGAGTATGGGAAAAATTATATTTTTGCCTCCCCAGTTTTGGAGCTTTTTTTCACACACACACACATAGACATGCTCAGGTTTTTGCCCCTCCAGTTTAAACCTCTAAGATACGCCTATGGTCAATACCTAGTTACGCTTTTGAACATAATTAAAAATTAATAATTCATTTGGCCAATAAACAATTCAGCTCCGCTTTTACAAACTGTTGGGTGGCATACTTTTCATCGAACGTTTTCCGCTGCCAAAAATTTGCCGCTATAGGCTTCATCCTACTTAACATAGTAATAAATCGCCTCTAACCACGAAAATTTATATCCCCTCCCTAGAAAATCGAAAATTACAATTGAATACCATGTGCCGAATATTGGGCTGGATACTATTGCTGCCCCTAGCCATTTATAGACCCCCTCCTCCTATAGAGATTGCGGCTAGTTACGCCAATGGGTATGGATAATTAGGCAAGCTTTTTCATTTGATCATTACCAGTTTTGAAGTTTAAATTATATGATTGTTTTAAAGATAAGTAAAGACATTGCTAAAATATGCTGAACAAGAAAAAAGTAGGCATTTCATCTTGTAATTTATACAAATAAATAAATAAATAAATAAATAAAGTGGAAATAAGCAAATATGCATTATCTTAATCAATTTAACCGATAGATGGCAGCACATACATCTTTAAAATTGTAACTGCTCGATTACAAGCGAAACCCCATACGAAAATTTAAAAATTTCCGAAAATGGACCCCCTTTTTTTTTTCCTCATTAGACTTTACTCATTACAAAATACATTAAACAAGTGCAAGCAGAACATAGTCTGAACAATGAGTAATCACTATGCACTATAACAAAATTTCAATTGATGGATATTTACAACATACGGGTACAGAGGTGGTTTCAGAAAGCGATTTTTTGTGTGTGTGTGTATGATGGAGAGGGGTTGAACTTTTGTAGAAATTCCGTCGTTATATGCTCTTGGTCATTATAATCGGGGCTCCTAATTACCGACCTCCACCGCATTTTTTATGGATTTGGAGAGGGGGATTTCCGTAATCATTGGCGTAACTAGTAGGTGGCCGGGGGGCTGGGCCCCCAGAAGGCCGACTGACCTTCCCCCAGAAAATTTCCCGCATTTCATTTTTTTATTGTGAATAAATGTAAGGCGGGTTAGTGCTAAAGCTCCGGCTTGCACGCCAAAATTTCCTAAAAATACAAGTGTCTGTCATGTATGCGTAAACACGTGGGGAAAGAAATCTTCCCAGTGACTACTTCCTATTACTGGATGGGAAGATAGCCATGTGTGCAACGTTCTAAGAAACTTGACTTCTTTATGTGACACTTGTGGAGTATGTGAATGATGACCAGGAGCGAGAAATCGATCAGTAGGTATCAGATGCTGTCTGTGTGATGAACATTCTATCCAATCACATCACGTGGGCGGAAACAAATACCATTCGAATTAAAAATTTTCTAACCTCAAGTCACATATACCGAGCTGCGCGAAACTTCTAGTTTGATAAAACGCATCTTCTCATCCGTCGCAAATTTTTTTTCTTGTGTGATATTTCAACTCGCAACCCATCATTCGGACATAGTCCCCACTACAACGTCCTGAATTTGGTAATCTATGGAGTGAAAAGCAAACTCCGTTTTCTTGTCGGACCCTTCTCACTTCATGAATGCTAGTGCAAAGGATGTGTGCTCCACTAATTGACTCTAACAGATACACTATATTCTAAACATAGGACGGGAGTTTGGAGACGGCTGGCCCAATTGTACGTAAGAAGGGACCTCAACTATATTAATTGCCGCTGGCATAATTTGGAGATAGTCACCTCAACAAACTCTGGTTCCCCCTTTCTTAAGAAATTGTGTTTACGTCGAAGGGGGAAATACGTACCCATGACTTTGAATCCTCAAGCAAGCACAAAAAGGGTGAGTCCATTCTACAGTGAGTTTCGTTTTCTCTAACTGCCTTGCGAATAATGCTTGGTTTTATGTTGCCGATTCCGCATTTTTGTATTTCAAAACCATATGCTCGTTAATATAACTGAATTTAGGGCTAAATTGAATTTTTGTTATTTCTTTATTTACTACAGTCGAACCTCGTTAAGATGAACACACTTAAAGCGAATTACTTTTAATAGGAACCGTTTTCTGAAGTTTTGTCAGATTATATAGCATACTATTCTTCCCAGATAAGACGAATTACTACCAATATGAACAGATTTTCTGTTCCCCTTGGCGTTTGTCTTAACGTGGTTCGACTGTATTTGATAATCGTGTGTTAAAATTGAAAATATATCTGATCCAATCGAAGCAATTAACGCATTGCAAATAGCACCCCTTGGTAGATCGCAAGTTGCGCCCGTAGGTTTACGAATTCCGGAATTTTGGCCAAACAATGTCCGGCCGTATTTTGGCCAAATCGAATCGTCATTCCAATTCTCGAGAATTTCCTGGAATGAGACTAAATTTCATGCTTTCGACGCATCTTTGAATGAAGATGTATTGGCC
>QLNU02015270.1:125463180-125497705 GCA_006491805.2 Dysdera silvatica
ACCACCTTAATAGGGCAAAAATCGTGATTTAGGAAGTTTAATGGGTACAGGACGCCCCTACGTGACAGCTTTCCCTTCGTACAGCTCTGCGTGGAGGAGAAGCTTCAGGTAGGGGCGATACTTTCATTGCACACACAATCTCGTCACAAAGCGCATGATATGCAAATGTGTACGCTACAATAATACAATTATATTATATCGTATTTTGCATAATAAGCTTGGAATTTTGACCAACAATGGCTCTGCTGGACGGATATCTTTAAAACCTCTTAAATTACGATTTTTGCCCTATTAAGGTGGTGAAAAAAAGTCGTTTCGTACTAACTAGCTGGTGTTTAACAACTTTGTAATTAACCGTTTTCGTCTATCTTGAATAGTTTTCGAGATAGCAGTTCTAAGTTCTCAATTATTCCGCTAGGGGCGCTGCACGCAGTCTCATCTTGAAGTGCATAGTCACTTTACTATACCTACACATCACGTTCATACATATAGCTCTCTCTGTTCGACAGTTATCTGCGTGTATAAGGACTTTACTAACCACCCTGTATATATATATATATATATATGTGTGTGAGACAAAGAGAGAACCAGTGCTTAAAATAATTCTAAAATTTATATTTTTGCTTAACGTCTTTAATTTTTATAGTTTTACTTACACAGCGAACGCTTTATATAATTAAGTATTTGCTTGTGTACTTAATCAAGTAAAACAGTACAACATTAATAAAACACCACTAGATTTGATAAACTAATATGTCAATTAATAAACTGATCGAGATTATTGAAACAACATAGAAGTAATAAAATAAATTTACATTTCCTTTCTTAAAGCTCCTTCCTTTTTTATTATTCCACTTAAACGGGATGCTGGAAAATTTTCTCTCCTTTCAAAATCTTTTCATAATTGATCATGTTTCCTAAAATTCCTATTTTTTCATACATATTTTGCTAATACGCTTAATCAAGACAATTATTCAGCTACGCGAATCTTGTGTTTTCGAGATTAAATTTGCATACAACTGAATTTTTATTATTTTCAAACGTAATTTTGATCATGTTTATAGTGAAAATGCAGTTGGAGGATACCGAGTAAGGGAAAATTGTCTGCGTATAAAGATGCCATCCACGAGATAGCTTATGCAAATTTTCGAAAGCACCTAGCTACCTTTTGTTATTGCTGAAGAAGAACAGCTTGACGCGTCCGGAAACTCGAATACATCGTTCCACTGCTTTTACCAGGGTCTTAAACTTTTTATTCAAATAAAAATAATATTTGTTTATCTAATAAACAAATAATCAAGAAATCATTCGAACTATCCCTTATTGCCAAAAATATTTATTAACTACAGTGAAAATCGTTTATAACGACGCCGGTTATAACGACCAACCGCATATAACAATGGAATTTTTACAAGAAGTTTGGTTTGCTATTCTACTCCATACTAAATATATCGGTTATAACGACATCGTATATAACGACGAAACCTGCTATAATGACGGCGATTTTGTAGTCTACGTAGATTCTAAGTAGGGAAATTCGTATCGGATATAACGACGCGACTTGACAGTCATAAATCGGAACCACGTGGGTTAGTTATTAAAATTTAAAGTTAGTTATCAAAATTTAAGCGTTATTCTAATCTTGTTTATTTACAAATGTCCGAGAAATTTTTATTACTGCTAAACCTGAATATTGAAGGTAACGAACCGTTAAAAAAAGCCACGTGATTTATTAATTGAATATCATGAGGGGCCCAATTTATTTTTTCAGCGTAGAGCCCATAAATCTCTTAAACCGGCACTGTTCGGAAGTCATTAGTATAATATAATAAATATTATTCATTAGATTTGTTTTCTACATTATATACTTTAGTATTTTCTAGAATTTTTTCAATTTAAAAAACTAAGGAAGTACTATGTTTTTAGTGTGGCTATAAATATAATTTAATATAAACGGAAATTAAATTCATTATAATTAAATATGTTTTTATTTAATTTTGAAACCAAAAAGTTTAATACTTTTTACTATCAAAATAATTTATAAAACTCTAAAAGTGTATTATACTATAGGCTACTGTGATTTTAAAAAGATATCGTTTATAACGACCGAATTTGCACGGTCCCTTGAAGGTCGTTATAACCGATTTTCACCGTAACTGCAAGTTATTTCAGCGTCCTTTTCTGCCAAATGGCTTACACGCTAAAAATGACGCGTGAAGTTAGTATATACTTATATCAAATTATCTTTATCACCTCTACATAAAGTAATAGTTGTCCGTAGGGAATAAATATATATATAGGTATATTCATTCTTGTTTCACATTGACATTTATAAGCACATATTGATAACAGGGTGGGGGGAGGGGGGGAAGCCTATTAACATAGCTATAAATTGTCGAACTGCGCCGTTGCATTTATTGAATAGGTTGCAGTAAGAGAAATTAGCCGTTTCTCGGTTGAGGCCTAATAGGGTTCCATTTAGACATGCCTTCGAAACCTTCCTTGTCGCTCCCTTCGCACATCATGGTTGAGGTAGTCCACTTCAAGCCTTAATTCAAGTGATTATGGCCTTTGCCTTACTACTAGCCATTAATTCCTATCATTCCCTATCCCTTTCTCCCTCCAGAGGTCGCTCCGGGTTGTCATTAATTTATCGTTCAGGCAACTTTAATCGCGACAAACCAGCAGCTCAATGAATACCAAACGAACGAACAGTAGCTGGAAGCTAATTTAAACGACGCTCGCTGGCTTGGTAAGTAGTTGCGAAGGATTCGACTTTTAAGTTCCGCTCGATGACTGCGGCTATTGTAAGAGAGTATTGAGAATGTATAACATTGAAATTGGAAAAAAAATGCAAAATTACGTATTTTCTGGGGCATATTCCTAGAGGACTTTAATTTAGCACAGAATTTTGGTCACAGTGTTTAAGCACACAATTTAAGAATATATACATTTTGTCATTTATGATAAATTTAAGCTGGTTTAATTTTTACGATTCATAGCACTTTTTTTGATAAAGAGGCCTGCTTAAAAATTCAAGCTTCAGGGCTCTCAAGATGTAGAACTGACATGTTTTAAATAAATTCATGCTTTAAAATGAAACAGAGATTTTCAACTTCGCTCCATCCAAATTTAATATTTCCATTAAGTTTCCTAATAATCCAACTTTCAATTGATGATAATTGGTCGATACCAATACATGTAACTGTAATTTTTAGATTAATGTAGTCGAATATGCCTTGGTTTTTAAATAGTCGAGATTACAGCTAGGAAATTCTTTCTCAATTTCATAGCAACCATTTAGATTTCTCAATTTGTTATCTGTGGGAAACTTCGTAAGTGATGTCCTTCAAAGAAATGGGTAACTCTTTATGCACTGGCGTACTGAGGGGGCGTTGATCGGGGTCATAACCCCCACTATGATGCAATTCTGCATATATGCATATAAATATATGGCTTTGTATTGTTGTAACCCCCATTATAAACCTGCAGTCCCTTGTGGAATTTCTGCGTATGCCAATATCTTTGTGTTCCTTTCTCTGCTCCAGTTATCTCAATATTAATCAAGACAACATTTGAGCTCACAGGTTTAGATTCAATTTTCAGTGAGCTTAGTAATAAATGAGTGCATAGTGGCTCATCACAAACATCTTGATATATAGTTTTGAAACGTAAAACTACGTACTAACGAAATATTATGCTTCAACATCTGAACTCCTTAAATGTGGGGCTGTGGGCACTGTTTCTAGAACCTACATTAAGAAATACATTTCTTTAACAAATGAGTTATGATTTAATAATTTTATGATTTAATTTGAATATTGATTACCTTTGTACTTTTTCTAGGTAGAATCAGCATCAATCATGGAACACTGTCCATCATTACGCTGACTACAGCGAAGAAACGTGCAGAGCTAAAAATCTGTTTAAGAAAAGTTTCTGTGACTGACCAGAGATGTAGTGATGAGATCCTGAATCCTTATTTAACACCTTCTGAAGAAACTATGAATCGAAAATTCGTTAGGATAATATATGACCTTATTAAACTCACTTGCTAGATAATGATTTCAAATTGAAGATGCTTTTCAATATTGCAGCAAGCTGCATCTTCATAACTCTAATCCTAGAAAGAATATGCAAATGCCTTAAGAAGAAGGGATCAGAAAGTGACGGGCGCCATTATATCTGTCCATAAGCTGCACAAAGTTCTTAACAAGATGATGGCATTGTTGCAAGAGCTAACCAATGACATAATATAAAGGACGATTATTGGGGTGTAATTATCAAGACCGATCTTATATTACGTAAGCATTGTATGTCTTTTGCACAAAACATCTATAATTTTGTCCCTTAATTTCATCTCTGTATTGTAAATTTTCATAATAATATCTTTTAATGTAAGTAAGTATTGTATCCACGAGTTAAATATATTTGGTAAGTTTCTATTTCTACATATAATTTAGCTTTTTCTGATGATGACCAGCATAGATAGTTCGGATCGAAACGTTAAGTTGTTGGGCAATAACAATTGTTTTCTTAATACGCAGCTTGTCACCTGAAAATTGTTTTCTCATTATAATGAGCTGTGAAAGTCTACGTAAAACTATTTATAGTGTTGTTTTACTTTCTTCTTCTTCTTCTGTCTTATGAATAATTCGTAGAAATTACATAGACAATATACGTATTATGCCCTTTATAATTTTGGAGTACATTATTTTTACTTATTCTGTACTCGTTTTACTTTTTATTTAGTTTTTCTTTCAATTTCTTATTCACTTTTTATTTTTATTGATTTCTTTTTTTTTTTTTTTTCTGGCCACGGTGATGTAGGGGTAGCGCATTCGCCTAGCGTGCTGTTAATCGGAGTTAACAAAGGTGAAAAAAAGTGCTTACCAAGCAACTGCTTAGTGTAGTTCGGAAGTTGGTTCCCAAGGCTTTGAGAGGTTCGGAGGATTTCTCAGTAAACTATAGGTTCTGGCACAGCGTGATCTGTGCTATTCTTAGGTCGTAAAATCGTCACAAACAGATACTGTGTGTGTATAAACTATAGGCCAGGTGCTCATAGAGGAGGGGAAGATATTTTAATAATATTTACGCGCTTTACCTTTCGTACTCCGTCTATATGTAGGTTAAACGTCCTGGGAAGGAGATAATAATTGTGCAAAATTTACAAATAACCCCCCCCCCTGCACACAAAAACACACATACGCACACACACACAAAATCACAACATTCTTTCAACACAAAACCTATCGAATTGGGCCAATATCTCCAGTTCACGAAATAGTTATAACTTGTTTATATACCGCTTGGTTTAAATTGCATCACTTGCTATTCTTCCTTTAATTATCCTCGTTTTCGTCTTCTTTCGTTCCCTTTTTTTTTAATACTTTTGACCATAATATGTTTCACAGTTCCGTGTTTCACCAAATTATGCAATTTCAAATTTTATTTGGCTTTAATAGATTATGAGGTTTTTCTCTTTCTCTCTCTCTCTCTTTTTTTCTCTTTACATAACTGCGGAATCGCCTTCGATAACAATCCCTCTCATAAGAATTCGTGCAATCATAATCAGAGTTCCATTATTGAAAAAAAACAACCATTTTTTTAATGCATACAAACAAGTCTTATCTCAATGGATTCCTATTTTTCAAACATAATCAATTTCTATCTGTCAGTATCAGCGATGCGAGAACGAACTATTCGAATTCATCAGATTAGTTTCTCTCGCGATATGGCTAGTCCATTACTATTTTTTTTTTTACTTTAACAACCACGTGCTCAAACTTTGTGTGCAGTTTCACACGAGTATCTTGTTATTTTGTCTCAACTCCTAGTTATTTCAAGAGAGCATGGACTTAAATTTGTATTGAAAAATAAGAGAAAAGCATTAATATGGCTAAAGTAATATCTTTTTGCTGAAGAGCATCGTGAAATTTTTGAAAGTCATTTCCATTTATTATATTTGTTATAACCCTTGACACATTTTGCTGTTATTTTAGTTTTTTTTTATTGTTTATTATAAAAACTTATTACATTGTCACTACTTTCATTACTTCAGTATTTCTGGCCATAGGGTCAGTATATAAAAATATTGCATTATTTTCTTACGGAGGTCCCATTAGATATCGCCTACATATGTTCGCCTTTAGATATGTTACCATAGTACTGTGATAGCTTATGGCAATTGGTTCTCGACACAGTGAGTGCTACTAGTTGACAAGAAGACAGCGTTTGAATCGAATTGCTATTAGAGATAAAATTGCACTAAACTATGCTAGAGTTATTGAGGAGAAAATGGCGTTTGCATTTTGAACGTAAAGGACCAAAACGCATACTTTAGCAAATCGAAATATGCATTTACAAAGTTACCAGTTTTTCTAATTTCTCTTATTATAAATGCTATGTGTTATCGCCTGTTTACTAGCATTCGTTTGTGAAAAACGTTCGTCTCTCATGCTATGATTATTTTTATCGAGTTTTCTGTTGTTCCTGTTCGAGCTATTTTCAAAAACTTTGTGTTATCGTAAATTGTCACATGGCATGTACGGTGGCAAATTTTATCGAAATAAGTTGTAAAACTGCATAAAAACAGTCCGTGACACGTAGAATAATATTGTGCATTACAATTGCCATGAATGAATCATTAGCAAACGAAAAAACCTTTTCCCAGTTTATACGGCGTAATGTATTTTGGGGGAGAGTCCAATCGAACGTGTTTTTGAGTTGCCTGAAATGAAATGCTAAAAAAAAGTGTCTAGTAGAATTTTTCATTTCGATGGCGACATCGTCCCTGTCGCCCGCTTTGTACGGTACCGATAGTTTTTGCTATTATGTGGTTTCGAACAGATTCCATGTCGTCACGGCATTTAGGCTACAGGAGATGTACGTGTGAGCCCCCGGACTCCCCCCCCTTCCTCCCCCCATATTTTCATTTCTATCGTCTTGCGTTCATTTTCAGTCTCGGAAACCATTTTGTATAAACAGGTGACACGTGTTTCATTGTCTTCACGCGCATATCACGTCGCTCTTATTTTTTTTTTATATTTATTTCTATTTCACTCTGTTTTTATATCGCTATAATACCGACCCCTATCCCCATCCCCTGACAGTTCGTTTTGCCGCTGTACCTCTGACCCATGCGGCACGAGTCGCGTCCTTCTTGTTGTCTAGGCAACAGGGCGGGGGCGGGACCGGCGCTCGCCAATCACAAGAGACGAAGGCGGAGCGAGCCCACGGTCCACGAGCACAAACACTTTTTCCGCGCAGAAAGTGCAAACACAACGCCACGAGCCGACATTTGAGACAGTAACCATGCACTGAACAGATTTCGAAACCTTGGCAATTACCATCACTTACAAATAAGACTTTTATGCCATACTGTTAAACGAAAACATGCCTGCCTTTTATTTATAACTCTTTCTTTAAATTATAAAAATGGATTTCCTGTTTTTTTATATTTCGCCATCTGGATTTTACTCATTATTCGAGAAATGCTGCCTTTGCTTTCCGACGTTGTGTTTTGCGAGGATAAAAGGCTGATGAAGAAAGTCAAGACATGTATTTTCCATATCGAAGGAATGCCCACGTGCCAGACTAAAAACAGCGCATTCTGACGAAACCACCCCACTTTCTTTTTAGTGGGGACCAGAACATGTCCTACACGCAGTTTGGTTATACTTATCCTTCTTCGTCTCAAGTAAGCCCTTTTTTTTTTTCAACCAACATTATCGTCTGATTAAATTTTTTGAATCTTTCAACATATCATTTTAATGTAGTTATAACGTGAAATAGAACATAAGTCAAACTGAAGCACGCCTTCATACATCCATGCATTTTTAAAATTTTTAGGAGTATTCTTAGGGTTATTTTCACAGTAAAAGTTCAGCTAAAATACGTTACCATATAAGGTATAATTTACTATGCACAGAAAAATCTTTAAAAAATTGCATTCATGTCCAAAATTTAACGTACAAATATTGTGCAAGAATTTTTATGTTAATAAGATTTACCAGTAAATCAAGTTCGTTAAATGTATACTAAATATAATATATGGATCTTAAAGTTTGAATAATTCCTTAAGTAGAGCGTGCACTACCCGCTTTGTCTATTCAATCACACCCACTTACCACGGATTGTTTCACAGATAGAAGAATTTATGTAAATGTCTTGTAAATTACTTGTATTAAGCATGTACTAAACGAGATGTTTTAAAATTGAACTTAACGGTGATGATTGATTCCAATTAACTAGAATTATATACTACCGACACTAAAAGGTTTGAAAAATGTACAAACGACATTTTAATTAGTAGCTCGAAGATTAATTACTCGTTAATATAAACACGCCTTGTCTGCTTTCATCTATGAGCGAATGGCGTTTATTTTAGCTAAAAAGCTTCACCTGAAACGCCTTATGAAACGCCAGAATTGCGATAATAATTAATCAAGGATATACATTAATCTTGATTACAATTTAATTGATCTCAGGGAAAAAGCCTAAAATTAACTTTACTCTTACCTAATCATTTCCTTTCCCCATATAATAAATCTTATTAAATATAAACTTTAAGAAACGTTATTAACATTAATTTTTCTAGTTTTTCTATATTTTTAAAATTTGAGCGTTTAATGATTTGGTTTATATTATAAAAAGAGCATTTTTATTAATTAGAATATTGTGTGTAATTCCTACTTTCATAAATATTTTAAATGAAGATTTTCTATTTTTCACCAGCGCTTTAAACATTTTTAAGTAGGCAAAAAGGATTATATATGACTTAAAGAGTACATTAGTTATCTTACAATAATATATAAATGGTAATAAATTAATGTTAAAACATATAAAGTACGTAAAGTATAGGGGAAAGGAGTAATACATAGAAAAATTCAGACGCTGTCGAAATGCCATAGATACTGTATATCTTAGATTTCATGAATAACATATTAAACGATTAAATATTCATTTGTTATTTGTATATGAACACACACACACACATACACACACATTATATCGAGGAGCTGGGGCCCAACGGAAATGCTCGCCAAGCCCGTTTTAGAATTTAATATATCAAACATTGGAAATAAAGTCTGTAAAGGAAACCCATATGCATGTAACATGCATATGCCAACATTCAGATCTGAATTTGCTTATGAATAAAGTATTATATTATTACTTAAATTTCACTATAATAAGCTAAAAAAAACTTAGTAATTATTCCCAAAATAAATTTTATTTGGAGAGTCTCAAAAAACAATTTATAGTTGTTTGCCTCATTGTGCAATATCTCTGTTCATTAAATTTTCGTCGAAAAACATTTAACGTCAAATACATCAATGTCGCAGAGCCCTAGCCAGCCTTGGGCTAGAGGGGGCTGTTGAGCCTCCTTGAAAACGTTGTCAGCCCCTGGAAAATCATTTTTCAAATTAAATTACCTTAGAATTTTATTCCAGATTTTTTGTTTTGTATAAAATTGTACATGAAAATGGAAATTGTTCTTTGACGTTAAAAATATATTCAAAATAGATTTCTACGGTAGATCTTGTGTACATCACGTATTTTGCAGAAGTTTGAATCTTCATGTAATCTATGGTAAAGATAAGAGAAATTATAAATTTTAATATACATATATAACATACATATATATAATATACATGTATAAGTTTTCAATGCAAAATTTATGTTAAGAAATTTATTCATTAATGTTAAATATATTAGTCTACTTAGATATTTAGTATTATTAAATATATTAATAAAATACATCAAAACATTAACGAATTTTAAACGCCCTTTGTTACAAGCATCTAACTACGGGTCTCCAATGTCCTCGATGTAATCAATTGCCTCAAAAAGGGTTCGTTGTAAACTCTTTACTTAATACGTATACTGAAAGAGATGAGTGTTTTCAAAAATTGTCTGGTTTCAAGTACTGTCAACTTTGTTTCACTATGATCACCTCGGTTAAAAAGACATCTTTGGTTACTGATTTCTTTAATTTTCGAAATATTTTTATGAAATTTTCTGCATTTTGTTTAAGAAAGATTATATTTTACTTATTGAATCCGAGGTCGCAAACGTCCTTTTCGATAAAAGCGATTAAATTGTATTATACGTAATCAGCATACTATACAAAATCCATATTTTCCCCACTAAATGCGTCCTCTTTATAACTGGATCCTACTGCATATAAATTCGTGCAAAGTAAATATATCTTAATGGTCAAGAAAGAGAAAGAGAAAACGCCTGTAATTTTTAAGGAATGTAATTACGAAATAGTAAAATTGAAAATTATAAATTGTAAATCTACCGAGAATCTCATATCATAAAAGTCTCTGTTCAGGAAATGGATACTGCAACTTAAGATTTACTAAATCTGCATTAGGATGGAATTAATAATATTAACGGGCAGGACTCGACAAATCCGGTTCCCATTGGCAATTAGATTTATGCAGTTGGCGAGCAGAAAAGCTCTCCTATTTGGTGTCCCTAGGTTTTCTTATTGAGGCGGATGGGTACAGACCTTCTCTGGAGAGTACGATTCGGCCGTAATTTGTCAAGCTGTCTTAACGAGACTAGGGTAAATTAAGAGAATATTTGAATAATGAGAACGTAGAATTTTCGCTCTCTGTTTATGATTTTTTTTTTAATTTTACCTGAAATCTTTTAAAGACGTCATTTACAATTAGGTAAAAGGGGAATGAAATGTGACGATAGCTTGAGTCGAACCACAACTACCACCTTCTCCTCTTCTTTCTTCTTCTTGCCCTGCAATGGCGCAGTGTGGCAACGCGTTCGCCTAGTGCGCCGTTAACTAGGGTTCGACTTTCAACGGTGCAAAGAGCGCTTACTCAGAGATTTCATAAAGATCGCACTGCTCACTTTGGTCCGGGGTTTGGTTTCCCTAGGCCCTAAGAGGTTTGGATTCCTCGGAAAACTGTAGGTCCAAGAGGTTCGGATTCCTCGGAAAATTGTAGGTCCAGAGGTTTGGATTCCTCGGAAAACAGTTGGTCGCTGCGCAGCATGACCACTGTAGTCCTTGAGCCGTAAAACCACAAACAAACAATTCTTCTTCTTCGGCTCTACAGTCCCTGCAGAACCTGGCCCTCCTTAATGATCGTCACCCATTTTCCTCTATCCAAAACCTTTCTTTACCATTCACCCACTCCCATTCTTCGCAGATCTCCTTCCACTCTATCAAGCCATCTTTTCCTAGGACATCCCACTTTCCTTCTTTCTGTTGGATTGGCTTTCATGATTTTCTTAGCCATCCTAGATTCTTCCATCCTTTCTATATGTCTGAGCCACCTAAGAATTCTTTTCCTTATTTCTGTCACCAGCTCAGGGTCTCCATATAAATGATACATTTTCCTGTTTTTTCTAATTCTCCATACGCCATTTTCATTTACTTCCCCGAATATTTTCCGAAGTACTTTCCTATTCCATATTCTCAGCAATTCTTTGTCTATAGCTGTTAATGTCCATGTCTCTGCTCCGTATAAAATTACAGCTCTTATTATTGTTTTATAAATGGCAAGCTTTAGTTTTTGTGAGATATTATTTTCTCGAATGTGAAGTAACGCTTGCTACCAGCGGTTATCATTGTTTTAATCTCTGCAATTGTCTTGCAATCATCTGTTATCATAGCTCCTAAATATTTAAATTGATGCACCCTCTCAAAGCTACAACCTGTTATTCTTCTTTCCAAGCCATTCATATTCTGAAACCTTCTTTTATCCCTTGAATTAATCATATATTTAGTTTTATCTGCATTGATTGTTAATCCTAGCTCTTTAGCACTATTTTCAAAATCTTGTAGGGCTTCTTTTAACACAGATGCATCCTTGCTTATAAAGACTATATTATCTGCAAAAGCTGGAGGTTGCGAGCTTCCATCGAAAATTGTGTCACCTGGGTACTCGCTCGTTTTCCTTATAGCGGCTTCAAGCGCTAAACTGAATAATGGCGTTGAAAAGGTATCACCTTTTCTTAGACCCCTCTTCACTTCGAATTGAACTGAGTTGAACTACTGGTCTTCGGGATATTAGTCATATAAGTTGGACCTTTGAACCGCCACAAGGACTGCATTTTTTCTTCTTCTTCTTCCCCAAATAAAAATAAAGTTTTACTGTTTAAAATACACCGATGCATGCCCACGCAGGTAATAGAAAGTGAAAACTGAAATGCAAATATATTATCTTACATTTCTTTTCTTTTTTTTTTTTTTTATTCTGACAAAGATGAATTACTTCTCTTTCTTTTTTACTAGAACCATACACTGCGTTACTCATGCACAGTTGGTTATGCAATTCTCACGGGAAACGTACATTAAGAAAAAATAAAGACTTTCACCTTGCTACACGAACGCACCAGTAAATTTACGAGAAGTAAAAAGTTCATTTGGTATTTTTGGTCATACCTCATCATTCCGTTTTATAGCGATAATTTAATTGACTTGTTGGTTAAAATTTGTTTTACATATTTTTTAGTTAGTTTTTTTAAGGGTAGTGGTTAGAGTAAAATCGAACAGTGAAAATTAGTTATCTGAAGTAAAAGATATGCGTATTTACGTTTAATATACGCGATCTTACAACGAACAATAAAATGAAGGGATGTCGTTCGTTATTTTTAGCTTAGAAATTCTGTTGATAAGACATCACGGTCGGATTTATACAATTTAGCTACTATTATGAACCTCTAAACATTTACGCATTCAAAGTACCTACGGAAACTTATCTTCTCGAGTTTTAGCCTTGGTAAGAATGCAAATTCTGCAGCCGTCTTCTGTTGGAAAACTCGGTTCTATTTTTGAGGCCGAATTTGCTGCAGCCAGGACGAGGATCACCTGATAGTAGTAGGGCGACACAACGAATCCTGCTCTAACGTGGAAATTCGTGTCTCTAAGACCGAGGTTCAGATTCCTGTTGACTCTCATGGATTTCTCGATTTTAAAACTTTCTAATAAACTGTAGATCTATCAACAAACTGTAGGTCTAGCTTACCAATTCGTCTGGTGAGTATGATGAGCTCATGGCCAATTCCTCAGGATTTCTCTTTTTCACTATATTCATACGCTAAATGGCAGACATATATTCCGCAATGGATTGATAATAGTTGATGATTAATAATATAGATTTGTCTTCAAAGCGTAATTACACATACATTGCTTTATTTTTCTTACACTCGTTCTTTTTTGATATTATATTTTTATTGTGCTTTACTTTTCGCCATATATCTGTTATGTCTATTCTTTATCTAGACCTTGTTGATTCAACAAAAAAATTTTTTGAAGGAAATATATTTACTATAAATATAATAATTGTGTTTAGAGTGGCGTATGGGATCTTTACATCTGTGTTAAAAATCATTTATGCCACAGAAGTAGATGCCCTTTTTATAGTTATGTACTGAATTTGAAGAGTCTTAGAAATGTAGTCTTTAGTTTGTCTTACTACACTTATATCGGACTTTAACAATCTAGTCTCAGGAACATGATTATGCATTTGGTAATTTCATTTCAAATAATTCATAAAATATTAAAATAATATGCGAACTTTCCATAGAATATTTTACAGAATAATGTGTAAGGAAAGTTAGATTTTACGCAAGGTAGTGACTGAAACATGAAAAAAGCTGATGACTATGAACGCACCAGAAATATCAGCTTATAATATCATTGATTTGTATTCTGATCTTTAATTTGGTGTAAGAATCATTTTTATTTATTTGAATATTTTCTCGCTTGGTTTGCCCAAATTATTTTGTTCATTCATAAAAATCACTAACATAAGAGTTCTTTTATCTGAGATTGGGAAACAGCCGTTTAAGACAGTTTCAAACCAAAAGCAATATTATTAACGAAAACTGTTATTCTATAAGTTAGGATTAATATGGACTGTTTTTCGGATATATAATTTTATTTCATATATTTTATTGCACTTCGGGAAGTCTAATTTATCGAAGTCATATGTTCATTACAGACATCATGCTGAGTTATTAAAGACAGTATGTTTATATACGTGCTAAAGACAAGTTACAGCTCTACTGTTAAACGTATTTCGATAAAATTTGCATAAACACATGAACACCATTTATATGCTCTTGTCCCTTTCTCCTCGTAACGATTTTCCTTCCGAATCCTTATTTTGGATGCTTCTTGGGTTCGAAGGGGACCATTTCTTTAGAAACTGCATTATGCTCATTTATATGCTTCTCTTATACTGCAAGATATCTATTTTGCATATTTTTAGATACTTATCTGTATCTTACATTGAGCCACGAAGTACAATAACCAGGACCGGTTTACTTTCGTAAAATTTCATAACAATTTAGTCACAACATCGCAAAGCCTTACTCGAGCACGTAACGGATTAAGGCAAGTATCTCAGCTTCACTTCACATTATGTAAATTGTGGACCAGTGTCAAAGCTTCTAGCGTTTTTATATAAAAAATGACATCCCGTTACGCTAGTTACTTCAGCCTATTCTAAAGGCCTAAATTTGCTCATACATATCGAAACTTAATGCAAATGTAAATAATGAAAGAAAAACACACACACACACACACACACACACATATATATATATGTGTGTGTGTGTGTGTGTGTGTTGCACTTAAATACTAAATTAGAAAGACAGAAGCTCATTAGGAAACAAGTAAGTAAGAGGGTGGATCTAATGAAACTGAAAGTAAATACCGAGGCATTCAAGTTGGAATTAAAAAATCGCTTTTCTGCACTGGAAGGACTTATTGAAGAAATTGATATCTCAGAAGCAAATGAAAACATTGTTAAGACAATAGTTGAAACTGCTGGGGAAATTGGTGGTGTAACCTGTAAAAAGCACAATAGCAAATTATCTGAGAAGACGAAACAGCTCATGAAAAGGCGAAGAGATATGAAGGTGGACAATCGAAATACCAGTTCCAGGATTGAGTACATAGAACTTTGTAAAACTCTGCGCAAAAGCATGAAAGAAGACATAAGAAAATTCAACTGTGAGCTAGTAAGGAAAGCCATTGAAAATAACAAGAGCCTTAGGGTTGTTAAAGGAAGTTTATCTGTTGGGAAGAAACACATCATTGCATTAAAAGGAGAGGATGGCACCGTAACAAGAAATAGGGAAGAAATACTTAGAAGAGTTGAAGAATTCTACAAAAATCTATACGAAAGTAACAGTGAATTAAACGAAGACATTGAAATAGTCGAAGGAACAGCTCCTAAAATCTTAAAAGAAGAAGTTTCATTTGCAATAAAAAATATGAAGAAAGGAAGAGCCCCTGGTGATAACGGCATTGTGTTAAATATCCTAAAAGAATCTGGAGAACACCTCGAAGACATACTTGAAAATTCTTTACCAGCGGTAACATACCAAACCAATTAGATTCTGCAACAGTAATTTTTTTGCATAAAAAAGGTGATAAAGAGGGTTTGAAAAATTACCAACCAATTAGCTTGTTACCTGCTATTCTTAAAATCTTCACAAAAGTGCTAAAACATCGCCTGCTGCAGCTCAACTAAGAGAATAAGCTGGATTTCGAATTGGATTCAGTATAGTAGACAATATTCAAGTATTAAGAGAACTAATTGAAAGAACACAAGAATATGAACTTTCATTGTGTGGCATTTATTGACTATGGAAAGGCCTTTGACTCCATTAAAATGTCAGCAATCATCAACTCTTTAAGATCAACAGAGATGTCGAGGATGTGTAGTACATGGTGAAATTGTGTAAAAAAATGCAAGGTCAAAATTTCGGTTACACAAAGAAATCAAAGATATCAAAATTGGTAAAAGTGTGAGGCAGGGAGATACAATTCCTTTAAAACTTTTTACTTCACCTTTGCAGATGATTTTTCAGCTGATAAATTAGAATAACAAGGGAATAAAAATAAACTGTGAATATTTAAACCGTCTGCGGTTTGCTGATGAGAATGTTATTTTTTCAGCTAACCCACTAGAAATCGAAGACATGGTACAGGAGCTGTCAACTAGAAGTAAAGAAGCTAGACTCACAAGATGAAACTACACAAAACTAAAATTACGTTCAATAATTTCGTAGAGACAGCAACCATAAAATTTGATAACATTAAGCTAGAAATTGCTGATTCATATATTTATCTCAGCTAGCTGATTTTAATGGAAGGCAACATTATGCAAGAAATCAACAGACGTGAGTCATTTGGAAGGAACAGTTTTATCCTGAAGGGAAATTGCCTTTGTGTCTAAAAAGAATGGTCTTCAACCAATGTGTATTGCCAATCTTCTCTTATGGATCAGAGACATGGAGTTTAACAATTGCAGAAATACGGTAATTGCAGACAATTCAAAGGAGCATGGAGAGATGCATGCTTGGAATAACTAGGATAGATCGAAAAAGGAACACTCGGATGAGAGAGCAAACTAGAGTAGAGGACATAATTGTTAAAGTAAAAAGGCTGAAATGGCGATGGGCTGAGCATTTCGCAAAAAGAAATGATCAACGATGGACATCTGAAATTCTCAACTGGATTCCAAGAGACCACCGAAGACTTAGAAAATGTCCTCAAACTAGATGGGTGGATGAGATAAGAAAACAGGTTGGGGTGACATGGAAGCGAATTGCTCAGGTTAAAGTTGTGTGACAAGCATTTAGACCTTCATCCAGCAGTGGATAGATTATGGTTGACTATATATATATATATAAAAGTTTCCTCGTCCATTCTTGGCGAAAACAGGCTTTGGGATGGGCAGAGAGCCATGTTCTCAAGCCTCTCACATCACTTCTTAATGTGCCATGCTTAGAAACTTCCTGACAACGTGAGACGTGATTAGAATTGTGGATTTTTGTATTTCAATGTATGTGTTTGGGTCAATGTTGAGTATTTCCAAATTCGCCGTAAGCGTCTTTGGTACTATCCTTGTTGCTAAAATGACTAACGGGGTGATGAAGATCTTTTCCATACCCCATATGTCTCGTACTTCATGCCTGAGATCTTGGTATTTGGTGATTTTCGTTGTGTAAGTTGGTTGCCTGTATGTTATTGGTGTTGGGTACTGCTATTACGATTATGTATGTGGTCTTATCCGATTTATCGACGAGGGTTATGCCAAGACGGTTATGTGTGACTGTTTTGTCTGTTATGATTGCTCTATCCCATTAAAGCTTGTTTGTTTCGTTCTCAAGCACGGACTCTGGCTCATATTTGTAGCATGGGCATTTCTCTGTCAGAAAGCCAGCATTCGTTGCCAATTTCTGGTGGACTATTTTTGCCACAAGTCGACATTCGCTGGCTAATTTCCTTTGATCATTTTTGGCCACTTGGTCGTGTCTATGTTTCAGGGGTCTGACTGCGCGAGATCTTGCATCCTGCTATCACGTGTCGGATTGTTTCCGATGCCGCATGACAGTCTGCATTTGTCGCTTTTATGTCTTTTCACTGGATGAATTTCGTGTTTTGTGTCTTATATATATATATATATATATATATATATATATATATATATATATATATATATATGTATACATATATATATATGGCTGGAGTGCATTTGGAAGAAACAGTTTTATCCTGAAGGGGAAATTGCCTTTGTGTCTAAAAAGAAAGGTCTTCAACCAGTGTGTATTGCCAGTCCTCTCTTATGGATCAGAGACATGGAGTCTAACAGTTGGAGCAATACGAAAGTTACAGACAACGCAAAGGAGCATGGAGAGGTGCATGCTTGGAATAACTAGGAGAGATCGAAAAAGAAACACTTGGGTGAGAGAGCAAACTAGAGTAGAGGACATCATTGTTAAAGTAAAAGGGCTGAAATGGCGATGGGCTGGGCATATTGCAAGAAGAACTGATCAACGATGGACAACAGAAATTCTGAACTGGATTCCAAGAGACCACCGAAGACCTAGAAAACGTCCTCAAACTAGATGGGTGGATGAAATAAGAAAACAGGTTGGGGTGACGTGGAAGCGAATTGCTCAGGATAGACTTGTGTGGAAAGCATTTGGAGAGACCTTCATCCAGCAGTGGATAGATAATGGTTGAATATGATGATATATATATATATTCGTCTCCACATTAAATGAATATTGGCGGTTCCTGCATATTGTATATTATCTAATTCGATTTAGTGGGATATTTTTGATTATCCGGAGAAATAAAAACATAGCTACACACGTATTTGAATGTATTAATACGTTAACGGCGACTACGTATATAATTGTTGAAAGTGGTATTGAAAAAAATTACACGTTATATATAAAAACAAAACAAAAATGTTATATTTGCCATAGGCGTAAGCAGAAAGTTGATAATTGTTGATTATAGGCTTATTGGGGGATTACAGAACTGAAACTTGCATGTTTCTGCGTTAAATATAAAAAATTTCATTGCAATGGGAGGGGATTATAAACACCCCTCTGCGTACGCCAGTAATATTTGCCTATGTATTTTTTGATGAAAAAAAAAAAAAAAACCACTGTAGACTATCATGTAGACTTTCTACATTACTTACTCCAAAATAAACCTGTCAAAACTTTTGCATTTCGCTTCCTAATAGGAAGACTTCGAAAATCTTTTAACAAAGGTGGGTGGGAAAGAGAGGGAAAGGGAAGGGAAGACGTTTGTAAAGAAAAAATTCTCTACATGCCTTTATCCAAACTCTGACCTTCACGTTTAGCTAGTCCAGCCGTTATCCGATTATCGGGGCAGGATCCGTACCGATTAGTACTGGTCACGAGTTTTAAGCACAGAAAGTATAATGCATCCATGAAGATTTATATTCAGTTTGACATTGTGATCCTATTATAAATGCAAGTAGCCATTAATGTATCCCAGTTAAATCTTTACAAATGGAGTGCAAAGAGATTTATTTAAAAATCGGTCATAGATATTTTACGATTAAGCGAAAACTACATATAGTTCGTTCACGAAAAGTTGTCCGATGGTGCCGTTAGAAAATAAGGGGAGCTGACGTCACAAACGGCCTAGCCGATTACAGCAGAGGGGAGGGTGTCATTTCAGAACTGTTTTTTAGTGAACGTTTGTCTGCGCCAAAAACCAGTTCTGAAATGACGTCCTCCCCTCTGCTGTAATCGGCTAGGCCGTTTGTGACGTCAGCTTCCGTGAATTTTAACGGTACGATCAGACAACTTTTCGTGAACGAATTATAGACGCTTATTCAGAAATTGTGATTAAGTTTACGTGAATAGCAAGTGCATCGTAGGAACAATTGTTATGTATAAATACTGATAAAGGAAGCGACGCGGTGAAACTAAATGACTCATCCGCAGCATAAGTTTCTGAGCCTACAATCGCCCTGAGTTTATTATCGTCCCATACATATACTGTCTGTTCACGAAAAGAAGTCCGAAGGTATAGTTAGAAGCAACGGGAGGTGGCGTCACAAACCGGTTAGTCGCTTATAGCAGAGCAGGACTCCAGTCGCGGAACTCGTTTTTGGCAAAAACGAGCATAGAACTTGGGATCCTACATTGTTGTAAGCGGCTGGCTGGTTTGTGATGTCACCTCCAGCTATTTCTAACTGTACCATCGGACTTCTTTTCGTGAACAGGTAGTACATGCGCAAGTTCGAGTTTGTTTCGAAATTTCAGTTATGCATATGAATCTTGCGATGGTGCAGTAGTAACGCGTCCATTATTACGGGTTCGATTCTCAACAGTACCCAAAGAGAAAAGAAGAAAAAAAAAAGGCAAGCTTACTAATCGTTCACACTGTAGTCCGAGGTTGGTTCCCTAGGACCTATTAAAAGGTTCCAATCCTTCGGAAAAATGTAGGACCACTGCCCTACAGTGGTGTAGCGGTAACGCGTTCGTCTCTATTGTGAAATTAACCCGGGTTCGATTCCTAATGGTATCGTAGAATTTGCTATTTTTTTTAAAAAGTTTGGTTTCTTTGGCAACAGACGTTCAGATTCCTCGCAAAACCGAGTCCTGGGACAGCATAATCTTCGCCGTTCTTGCCCAGTAAAAACAGGGAAAATTGGCCCTGCGGTGGCGCAGTGTGGTAACGCGTTCGCCTAGTACGCCGTTAATCCGGGTTCGACTCCCAACAGTGTACAAAGAACGCTTACTCAGAGATCTCATAAAAAGATCGCACTGCTCACTGTAGTCCGGGGTTTGGTTCCCTAGGCCATAAGAGGTTCGGATTCCTCGGAAAACTGTAGGTCCCGGCGCAGTACGACCATTGTAGTCTTTGAGCCGCAAAAACAAACAGACAAACAAACAAAAACAGGGAAAGGCCGTAAAAGAAAAACTGTATGCTAACCTACCCTGGCTGCTTTACTTATGCGGAAGTTCAAAACTCTCTTGAGATTTCGATTTACGTTACTTTATTTTTTAGTGTCTCTAAATCTGTTAGCTTATCGCTTAAAATATCCATCTGAAAAGAAAGCCTTCCACAGCGCAAGACTGTAGTGACTGGCAGTCAATGATTGGGGTCGGATTAATTGTTTGGAAGTGAAACAGCCCCGGTCTAATTTTAAGGAAAAATACGGGGAAATACGCATATGACGTCAAAGCTTTTGTATTCCACTGTGACACATGAGCATGCGCAAGATGGAGCAATTTTGAAAATCCTTCAACTAGGGGAGGGAGGGAGAGGCGTTTTGCAAAAACATATTTTCCTTTGCACACGTTTCTTACCTTGTTTGAACACTGATTTTCATATTACGGTTGTCGTATTTATTCGATTATTTGAGGATGACTCGGAAAGATAATTCATCAAAGCCGGGAAAGTTAACATTGATCCTATGGGGGAAAAATGTTAGTTCCAACAGTTCTCGTTCTTCATCAAACGGGGTATTCGCTTACTAGTTACTCGATTGAGTGGGGCCGAATATACTAATATTTAATCTATATTTACGTAGTACTACGTCGATTTTACGTTTATAAGCATCAGTAGCGTAGCAATGCAAAACTCATGGGGGGCAAAGTGGCTTCGAAAAAGATTACGTGACGCCGCCTTACAGAAAATAATATGTTTTAATATACAATGGGGGGCTTGAGACCCCCATTTCCTACGCCAGTGATAAACATCCGGCTTATTATTATTCAGCAGTGTTAACTTTTGTTCTGTTTTCCTTATCGTTAAAAGGTTTTTAATTTACGATAACAAATTATTAATGAGCGTGATTATAATTAATGATAACGTGTTTCAAAATTTCGTACGAAGTCAAATTTTATATGAAGTAGATGAGTTTGTGAATGACAATGTATTCAAATACCTTGAAATTCTTGCTTTTTTGACATTAATTTGATTTAAAATAAATAATTTAGTAATTTATGAACCATTTTTGCAACGACAAAGATAAAAATCCATACACTCATTTTTAAGAATCAGTTCAGTATTCGAATCAGTTTAAATATTAGTTAAATCAGAATCTTTAGAAAAATGTATGTGTGTGGTAATTATTAATATTTTAGGAAATTATATTTTGAAACTGGAATTTTCACTGGTTCAGTCATTACAGACTTGGATGTTATTGTCCTTCCGAGGGTCAGTACAATTATCGTAAAAACGATTGGTAATTGGTCCTGAATAATACAGTACAGAAAGCCTCAAGATGCAAAGTGTGTGTGGGGGGGGGGACATCGTTTAGCAGGGGGTCAGAAAGAAGAAGAAAGCTTCCCTTGGAGGTGGGCCTAACTCAGTGACTTCTTGGCTCGATATCCAAGTTCTGTCAACTGAACAAATGCAACGCAACAGACGAACCTTAGGGTGCGTACAGACATGCAACAGAATATCGTCGCGTATTATCCCTTGTTACGCGATGATATTACGGGGCGAACATCGGCGCGTATTATCAGCGCGCATTGTTGTTTGTTTGTTTGTTTTGTGGTTTTACGGCTCAAAGACTACAATGGTCATGCTGCGCCGGGACCTACTGTTTTCCGAGGAATCCGAACCTCTTATGGCCTAGGGAACCAAACCCCGGACTACAGTGAGCAGTGCGATCTTTTATGAGATCTCTGAGTAAGCGTTCTTTGTACACTGTTGGGAGTCGAACCCGGATTAACGGCGTACTAGGCGAACGCGTTACCACACTGCGCCACCGCAGAGCCAGCGCGTAGTATCACTGCGTCCCATCGGTTCATGCCGATATCCAGTTTACACTGACAAAACGCTGTCGTTCGTAAACCGGTCTAAATGCACAAATATGGGGTGGTAACACTCCTTTGATGCGACGGAGAAAAACTGACAACTGGACGCGCAAATGTTACGAAGTGCGGTCCAGACTTGATAGGCAATATATACGGTGTTCAGTTGCACGTGTGGACATGGCCTTAGCCCTGCGGTGGTGCAGTGGTAAGGCTTTGGCCTAGCGTGCGATTAACCCAAGTTTGTCTTCCAATGGAACTTTTAAAGAAAATGATACTTGCCCCTATGGGCACCCCTCGAACTATATACAAAGGGGTGCACCCAGGAAAAATTCCAATTGAATAATGTTGTTGGACTACAATTCCTTGTGGATTCAGTTCTTTTTGCCCCCTTTTTTCATAAACCAAGGGGTGCACGTGCACCCCTTGCACCCCCCAAGGGGGCCCATTCTTGCTCCAATTAGCTACTCACTATTGCAAGAGGGTTAGTTCCTAAGCCTTAAGAGTTTCAGATTTCTCGGAAATAGGCCTTAAAACACAATCTGACGAGGATTTAATTTTATATGCAGTTTGTGCATTTTAAATTCGTTACCCGATTTTTTCTTTTTAAACTGAACTATTGCTAAATTAATCCTTTTATTAAAAGCTAATTTCTAAAAAAATTGTTTTAAGCCCTGACATTCTAATTACTTTAATAAATGTACATTATGTGGGGACATAAACGTACTTCTATGTTAAGTTATTCTAATTTTCATACAAATTAAATTAAACTACTATAGATAAATTTTCTTAATATATGCTGTAGAAGGCTAATTCAGCAATCCACTATTCCAGAGAATTCGGCATTTGTTTTTAAGCCATTAAATAATCAAAAGTTTGAATATAAAACAATATAAAGTTTTATCTTACGATCCCAAAACAACTGTTATTTCGACACAGATACAAGGTTTAAAATCACGACGTTTCGGGTGCTAACTGCTCTCTTTGCTAAATGAAGGCAAAATCCGCTTAGCATCAGAGGTTCGGATTCCTCAGAAAACTGTAGATCTCAATACAACAGGACCCGCTGTCCTTGCTCCGTAAAAACACAAAGGATACTAGAAAATCTATAATACTGAGAAATAATAATAATTTTTTTTAAATAGGGAACCTATTGTTTCAATTAGTACCTATCTACTTGCTTCCGCATATTTTCTCAGTCAATTGGTTAAAGCCTTTTTCTATTATAAAATATAGTCCTTTCATTACAAAAAAATATGTTCCTTTTCCATTATAAAAATTCACTTCTCTCATATTATACCTCAAGGACTTTGCAGTGGTTTAGTGTTAATGCGTTTGTCCATCGTGCCGTTAACCGGGATTAAGAGGTTCGGATTCCCCGGCGCAGTATGACCTTCGTAGTCCTTGAGCCTTAAGGTCAAAAACAAACAAACAAAAAGTTAACCTGGATGAAATAGCCCTGCGGTGGCGCAGTGTGGTAACGCGTTCTCCTATTGCGCGGCTAATCCGGGTTCGACTCCCAGCAGTGCAAAAAGAACGCTTACTCAGAGATCTCATAAAAGATCGCACTGCTCACTGTAGTCCGGGGTTTGGTTCCCCAGGCCTTAAGAGGTTCGGATTCCTCGGAAAACAGTAGGTCCCGGCGCAGCATGACCACTGTAGTCTTTGAGCCGTAAAACCAAAAAGAAAGCGAAGTAACCCGGATGAAACGTTCAATGAAAATAAATAGGAAGAAATTCGTTTACCGACTGACGGCTCACTGTGGTCTACATGTTGACTTCCTATGCTTTGAGAGATTCGGATCCCACGGAACGTGGAAGTCCACATGTGACAGTTTCTGCACAGAACGACCTTTTTTTTGTCTTTGTGCCACAAAACACGGGCAAATTTTATCATTACACAATGTGTAGTTAATGAGTTCATTTCTGTGATAAAACATTTTTACTCTAACCAATGAGTCCTATCAAGTATATCATCTTCTTCAAGTGTCTATTCCGATTTACTGGTTGGCGGTCAGCGCAAAACTTTAGTTCTGCGTGCATCATGGCTGATTTGTTCTGAACTTAGTTTTTCTACAAGTCTTTTATTTTTTTCAGCTATTCATCTCTTTCATTTTCTATTTTTAAGAGTCATCCAGAGAGTATTTCTGTTCGGTGCAAAAATTGAAGTGTTTTATGTTTTTCTCCTCCCATGTGTATGCCATAATAAACTGAAACCCCATGTAGTGTTTTAACAATGTTTTCTCTTCGAGTTGGATCTATTCAATATTTTATGATTGGAAATCTCACGGCAGTTTTTTTTTAAGTTCATCCTCGCTTTTAAAGCACTCATTCTAGCATCTTTTTAGGGCGTCTTTGTCTTACAACACTATAAAAGAATGGATCAGATGCAGCATATCCGAGAATAGTCTGAAGGTTGATTCCCTAGATCTTAAGAGGTTCGGGTTCTTCGGGAAACTGCAGGTCCTGGCGCGGCGTAACCCTCGCTATCTATCATTGTACCGTAAATCTAAAAAAAGCATGTCTAAGAATCAGGAATCTCAGTTGTATGGTGATTTCTTTTACATAAGTATGTGGCAGTTTCTATAAATTGTTTGTATCAATATTTTTGGTTATGCAAGACATTTATTCGGGAATCTTATCCACTAATTTTCTACTCCGAAAATTTTACAATTTTACCCATAAAATCTGCTGTTTCGAGGGCTATAATTGAAAAATTGATTTTCTTTTAGCATATCTTTTGTTTCCAGCATACCATACCTTGGGATTACATACTTTATTTGTGGATATAATCATTAAGAAGACTCGTCTTTGGGACGTCCTGAGGACGTTCTGGACATCCTCAGGTTGTCCTTAGGACGATCTTTGCTATCTACGATCTGAGCTGGATGGTGTCGTTGGGACGTAACGAATATCTGTATGAAGTAATTTTCCACGTGTCCAGATTTATAAATAATCGCTTTCATTTCACAAATTTCATAATACAGATAATTTTCTTCTTCTTATTATTTAATATTGTTCCTTTTTTTTATCATTTTTACCTCCTTTCAACATTAGATTCTTGTCAGTTTACTAGTCCAATAAAAAAAATTCATATGAACATGTATCAGTTATAAATTCTAATACTAAAATTTAGCCGCTATATACACCAAACTAAATCACTTTTCTCTATTTAATCGACTGCGAAAATAACGCTTGAAATATGTGAAAAACGAATATGCATTAAACACAGCCCGTGCATCTGTAAAAAGTATCGAACGAATTCGGAGTACGCCTCCCAATATAAAACAAATATTTGAGATATTTTTTCAGGCTTCCAGGTTGCGAACGAAATGTAGGAAAGTTGATTGAAATGAACATGGTGTGCCTAATGTGGAAAAGATGGATTATTCCTCCTATTTACTCACAAACAATCGGATAAAACCGACGTCTCCTCACACTCGGTGGGCTTATGAGGATATTGAAAGGCCATGCTACTAAGTTGCGAGGCTAGATGTCACGCGAGTCGCCCAGTAATCTTGCTTTATGAAACAAAAACATTACCTTTCACATTTTACGTACACTCAAGCAAGGTCATTTGCAAAGCGTTACGATACATATTTTCCTTCATTCGAAACACTTTATTTTTATACTACTGCAAAGCACACGGCTGATTACCATTGACAGCTTTATTCCTAATGAACTAACTGATCTTTCAAATATTTATTGAAGTCAAATTTAGGCTCATTTCTGAAACAGTGCTGCTTATATTTGTTTATATATATATTATTGAATTGGGAAATGCATATTTCCTAATGTAGTCTTACAATAGCTGCCGAAAATAACATAATCAAAAAATTATTACAATAAATAAATCCATTGAAATGTATTGCCGCTTATTAGATAAGCAAAAATATATAAGGCTAAACAAATTTCATTTAACAAGCTTTCATATAAAAATATTCCGTAAGTGATAATTATTGGCAGACGAGGTAAATTCATGACGAAGAAATTCATTTCACGATAATTTTCAACACCCACGTATAAATAAGCTCCAACAGTGCAGGGTAATAATAACTTACAAATTCATTTCGCTTTTTGCCATTCAGTAATTTTAATATTGCAGATATTAAAGTAAATATTAAAATATTTGAACATCGATGAGAACTAAAATTCCGTAAAAAGCAATCCAAGCATTAACAAAGAAAAATCAAGAAAATATTGCGGAATAAATAACCGACGTTTTACAGTTATGCAAATAAACTGCGCTTTCTAAAATAATCTACGATTGTGTTCGAAACGCACATCGTGCCTTTTTTTTCTTTTTTTTTTAATCTAAGGCTTATAACAATTCTGTTGGCGGTTACGTCTTATTCTATCTATAACGAATGCTATCTGATGAAAGCTTAAATCACTGTTGCGACAAATGCATCGTGCCTTTCGTTTTGATTTCAGTGTATTCTTATGCACTAAAGTTTGTACCTAGTTAAGATGCCCTCGTTTTTGGGAGGCCTTCACAGGTTCCGAACTCCAGACTTTTTAAAAAGTCAACCATTAGTTACTAACAAACGTTATGTGATAATCAACATGATAAAAATGCATGTTTGGGGATAATTATTTCCAAAATGGTACATTTTTTTCGAGACTAAAGTTCGGAGAGTTGTCATGTGTTTTTAGAAAAATTATTAATATCTCTCCCTAACAGATGTTCTTCGTTTCATTTTGGTTATTCTCCTTTCTATGAAACCATGGTTCCTTTATTTTTTTCCTTCGTGAGATCTTTAGGCGTTATCGCGTATCTACACGCAAGTGCACGCATGGTGTTGAGCCAACCAACGCAGCCGACGCTTTATCTCCTATTTTATATTGTAGTCTGAAGGCGAGGCCTGGACAATTGGAAGTTACTTTTCTTTCTTAAAAATCATCTATTCGTGCTAAATCTTACCAAATCACCATTGAATGACACACGAAACGTTCTACAATGTTGCTAGGGTGTTGTTTGTGCGAGCGTTTCTTTCACTTTCAGAATTGATTGACTGTATTTTTTCTCCTTTTTACACCACTCTACAAATAAGAAGCAAACCTTTTTCACTGCGCATGTGTATTAATCGATTAATGGCCTTTTTACTTTATAGTATTCAAATTTTTGAATAAGTCGATTCGTAGGTTAAAATTAGAATTGAAACAGCAATATAATGCAGAGAGTCATGCCATTGTTTTGGCTAATGTCGCCAATTTGATTGATTTTGCAGCTAATTTAATTGGTTTGGCTCTAGTCGTTGGTGAAAAGAGAAAATATTTTCGCCTCTACTTTAATTGTTTGAAGAAAAATCAATACTTTGCTGAAACCGTGATTCGCTAAAAAAAAGGGTGTTGTGATTTTCTAAAATAACTGGCAGGAGAGATATTGGTTAAAAAATTTTTATGTGCTTTTTCTCTTCAGTTCTGGAAAATTCGCCATTAATATAATACACATTATTGTACGATTTCGTAAGAAATTCAACCCAATAGTTCACAATTAAAGTAATTGCGAATATCGCACAAAATTAAAATAATGGCAATCGTTTTTGTATACTATTTCTAAATTGAATATGTTCTTAACTAATTAAATTAAAACTAAATTATTAACTAATTAAATTAAAACTAAATTATTAACTAATTAAATTAAAATCCAAGTATTAACCCACCAATTAAAACTAAATATTAACCACCAAATTAAAACCAAATTATTAACTAATTAAATTAAACCAAACGGCTAATCCAATTAAATTAAACTAAATTATTAACCAATTAAATTAAAACTAAATTATTAACTAATTAAATTAATAAACTGTACCACTAACTAATAAATTTAATAAACTAAACACTAAATACTTAAGTTCAATAAACCAAATTAATAAACTAAAATTAATTAACTACTTAAATTAATAAACTAAAATTACCAACTACTTAAATTAATAAACTACTTCTAAATTAATAAAACTACCACTAACTAATTAAATTAATAAACTAAAATTAATTAACTAATTAAATTAATAAACTAAAATTAATTAACTAATTAAATTAATAAACTAAATAATTAACTAATTAAATTAATAAACCAAAATTAATTAACTAATTAAATTAATAACCAAAAATTTCACACAAACTAAATTAATAAACTAAAATATTAACTACTAAATTAATAAACTAAAATTAATTAACTAAATTAATAAACTAAAATTAATTAACTAATTAAATTTAAACTTCTCAACTTTTTCTCTTACGAAATAAAAACGAAGTCAGCTGAAGAAAAGAACAGTTTGAGAATTGATAATCCCATAGCATGCTACCATAACTGTTAGATTGATAAAGTGACAGACTGATTGAAAATGGCGTTACCAAGTAAACGTCCGTTAATGAACGAAGGCCAGAAAGAACTAGGAATAGCTAATGATAATCCAGATTTTATTCCAGTGGTTAGGTAGAACGAGCCATTAAACCCCTTCTTGGTCGTGTGCCGCCAACGACTGTCTCTCAACTGTTACTTTAAAATTTGATCACTCAAAGACCATCCCGCATCGCCATTACTTCATCAACCACGTTTCATTTCACTCTTCAGTGCTTGTCCCCTACGTACTCCAACCTTTGGCATGATAATGGAGAATATTGCTAGAGAAATGAATAGTGGAAAATCATGATAGCAAAATCCATGCCAAACACCAGTCCACCCTGGTTTGATATTTGCATGGCATTTGTGTTAACTTGTCTACATATCCAAAAGACAGTACCCTAGACATAGCCTACCGGCAGGCATCCGCTGATCTGTCTAGTATGTATGAAGTCTACTCTTTCATTTTCATAGATGGATCCAAAGGGAATGATTATGGTGGTGCGGCATTTATCTGTGGAAATTTTTATACAGTCAACAGTTGCCTAAATTCTGCCCACTTTTCACGGCAGAAATCCATGCCATTGGATTAGCACTATAATATATATTGTATAACTCTAACTGGCATATGTATTATTTCACTCAGTGTGCTGAAGAGCCTGGTTTCATTTAAAACCTCGCATCATCGAATCCACGGAGTTCACAAACAACTCAGGGATATAAAAAAAGCACAGTATATTATGAAATTCTGTTATTTTCCAGGCCATGTTGGTATTTTTGGTAATGAACAGGCTGACATTGCTCCAAAATCAGCAACTGCAGAACCTGATAGTATGACTATTCCATTTCATGATTTTAACGCTTATGTCTCTATACAAAAATTGGCAGTTGGAATGAGACGAGCAAGTTTTTAATCAATCAATCAATCAGTCAGTTAGTCAGAATTTATTTATGCATAACATCTATAAAAATGAAATACATTGGATACAAGTTAAAAATAAGACTATTTAAAACACTTGCAACCATGGCACTTTGTTTAATTGACGCTCCAAAATATATTCTTTTAATTTGGTTTTAAATTTACTTTTTGATTTGATTTCTTTAATTGTTGGCGGGATATTGTTCCATATGTCTATTCCATAATAATTAATATTATTTTTACATATGTTGATTCTTATTTTTGTTTTATTTAATTCTTTTTTGTTTCTTGTATTATAATTATGTTCATTTTCACTTATTTTAATCAAAATTAGGTGTTTATTTTCGTATAATCTTTCGTAAATATATAATGCTACTTTTAAAATATTTATATTAGTTATGTTTAATATTTTGTTTTCGTAAATCAATTTATCTTTATGCTTACCTGTTTTGAAACATAATTTTTGATATGTTTTATCAAGTAGTTTATTGAGTTTAGTTAAATTTGTTTGGGATAAATTTCCCCATACTATATTTCCGTAATTTATATGACTAAATATTAATGCGTAGTACAAAATTTTTGTATTTAATATTAGTAATGAATTAAGTTTTGTTAGAATTCCATTAGATCTAATTTTTTTCTCAATATCAAACATTTTTAGGTTGCAGGTTAATTGATCTTCGATTGTTAATCCAAGAAATTTAATTGAGTTAACTTTCTCTAGGATGTTATCGTTGAATTTTATTTTGTTAGGTTGATTAGTAAATTTTTTATTTTTAGTATGGAAGATTATATATTTTGTTTTATTTGTATTTATTATTAAGTTGTTGTCATTAAACCATTGTTCACAGGATGTTAACTTTGCGTTTATGTTATTAATTCTTTGATCTATGTTATTTCCATTTGTTAACTAGATGATATCGTCAGCAAATAACAGGAGTCCCCCATCAAGATTTATTAAGTAATTTATTGCGATTAAAAAAAATAACGGTCCGAGGATTGTTCCCTCAGGAACACCTAAGTTGTTTATTGATGATTTCAATCGAATATTCTCAATTTTAACTATTTGTTGTCTATTTATTATGTAGCTATCAATCAATTTATATGTTGGGCCTCTTATGCCGTAATTAAGTAACTTTGTTCTTAAGATATTTCTGTTAATTAAGTCAAACGCTTTGCTCAGATCGAAAAAAAATCCATAAGTAATTGTTTTTTTCCATATTTTTTTAAATATTATTAATTGCTCTTAATAGGATTTCTTCAGTTGATTTGTTTTTTTTAAAATCGTATTGATTTTGGTGGATAATTTTATGTTTATTAAAGAAATCAATTAGTCTATTATATATTAGCTTTTCAGTTAATTTAGAAAATACTGACATGATTGCTATTGGTCTGTAGTTTTCTTTTAAGTAGTTATTACCCTTTTTAAAAATTGGTCTAATTACTGCTGTTTTCAATTCATCAGGAAAGATTTCCATGTTAAATATGTCATTTATTATTATGATCGATGATGGTTTTTTTTAATTCGTTTTCACATAGTTTAATCACTTTGGGAGATGAATCGTCAAATATTGGTCCTTTTTTATATTTATTTTATATAGTTCTTTCTCTATTTCGTGTTCAGTTCTCTTATCTAAGCAAAAGGTTTCGGAAATATTTGTGTTTAAATACTTTTTATAGTTATCAGTTATTAATTGACATTTAATTTCCTATCAGTGGTTGTGTAACAATTGTTAAATTCATCTGCTATTAAGTTCGTATTATCTGTTCTGTAATTGTTTATTATTAGTTTTATTTTCATTTTTGTTATTTGTTTTTTCCCAATAATTTTTAATTATTCTCCATTTTTTCGTGGTATTTTTTGTTCATAATTGTTCAAGATAGTAGTTTTTTTTATATTTTATTTCCTTGTTTAGTTTGTTTCTGTGTTTAGTAAAATCATTCCATCTTTTTTTGTTCTTTTATTCATAAATTTTTTGTATAAATTATTTTTGGTTTTTATTTTTCTCTTTAAAGTTGCGCTGAACCGTTCAGAATTATTTTTTTTATTTAGTACTTTAGTTTTTTCAGGAAAGCTTTCGTTATATAATTCCTTTATTCTTGATGCAAATTCTTCATAAATGGATGTTTGAGAATTATTAGACGGTACAAGGAAATTTTGCCAGTCTATTTGTAATAATGCCTCCTGAAATTTTTCAATATTTTTTTGATTAAAATTTCTAATTTTTTAAAATTTGTTTGCATGTTAAATTATAGTTTTGATGTTTATTAAAATCGTTTCCTGATCACTTATTTCATCTAAAATTGATATAGAAGAGTTATTTCTGTTTGTAAAAACTAGGTCTATTGTACTTTGGCTTGTTAGTGTTATTCTAGTAGGTTCTCTTATTTCACTTATTAGTCCTTGTGATTCCATTAAGTTTAATAGTTTTTATGAATCGTTATTTTTGTTTGTAATGTCTATGTTAAAATCTCCAATTATAAAATTTCGTTTTTCTTGAGTATCGTTTTCTAGTGGGTTTTCGAAAAAAAAATTTTTTATTTGAATTTGGTGGCCTATATAATATTAGCATTTTTAGTCCATTTATGATAATTGTCAGTATTTCAAGGTCTTCAGTTAGTTTTGTTTCATTACTTATCAGATCTACATCTAATTCGTCTTTTACATAGACCGATATACCACTTCCTTTTTTTTATTAGAATCTCTGTAAATAGAGTATTCTTTATAATTATTAAAATTTATTAATGTTTCAATTGTTTTCCAAGTTTCGACGATAGAGATTATTTCTGGAGTATTGTAATGTTGTATTATTTCTTCAACTTGTTCAATTTTGTTGTTCAGACTATTTGCGTTCATATGTATTACTGAGATTGGATTTGTTTTATTATCATTAGATGATAGCTTATGTTTTCCGTGAATTAATTTTTTTTCTAATTCTATTTCATTTTCCCTTTTTATTTTTATTTTGGATTAAATTGTTAATCAGTTTCTCATTATTCAGTGTTTCCTTTTTTGTCATTTGTGTTATTACCGGGAGTTTTTTTTAGATCATAAGTTGGTGAGTACATCAATATTTTTTATTTCATAAATTTCAGAATTTTCATTTTTTTCATTTTTATACGTCCCTTTGATGTCCATACGAATTTCCAGTTATTATTGTTTTAAAATAATCTTGCCTCTCTAAAGATTTTTGCGTTTTTTTCGGTCAAATGTTCATTTATATATATATATATATATATAATATAATTAAGTTGTATTGAACCCATGTCTGTTTTGAGTTTTATATTTTTTCTTTGATTCCAGAATTCGTCCCTTTTTCCTATTTTTATAAACCAAATTAGTAATATACTTTTTCGTTGTTTATTGACCTGTAATCTATGTGATGTATCTATCTTTTTCTGATAAATCTATGTTTAGTTCTTTGCTAATCTTTAAGGTTTCATCAATGTGATTTCGTTTTGCTTTGATGGTAGTCCGTCAATTATTAGGTCCCTTCTCATTCCATATATTTCTGATTTATCAATTCTTCATTCGGTGTTATGTTGGATTTTATAAAGTTGTTGTATTTCCTTATCAGTCACGGATTGAAATGTGGCAGTTTAGCTATGGAAGTGACCGTTAAAAAGAGGTTGTTTGGCTTGATTGCTCATCGGTCCTCAATCGCTTCTCCGATCAACATCTCTTAAAGGGAGGAGACGCCAACCGACGTGTGTGCTACATGTGGTGAACTATTGAATGCTTTACATGCTTTAACCATTTGCATAAATTTTATTCAGCAATGTTCATTAGATTTTAACCGAAATAATTTTACCCTTTGTGACATTTTATGAGATTATTTTAATCATGAAATCATTTTTAATTTTTTATTGAATATTAGCTTTTCCAAGCTCGTCTAATTTTATTACATTGTTTCGTTTCTCTGTACGTTTAATACATTTTTACCATTATAGTTTTAATTTATTTTGATTTTAAAACCGTATGTACTGTCCCACCTTGCTTGTTCCAGAATGACCCATGTTGCCATAAAAATACAACTGACTATCTATGGTGGAACGCTTTCCGTTTTTCCTTTCCACCTTTGTCGTTAGGTTCAGATTTCTCGGAAACTTGTAAATTCCAGTAAAACATGACCTTAAGTGTCTCTGTGCTGAAAAACTTGAAAAAAGTATGGATAGGAAATAAGTTATTTAGCAACAGCAAGATGAAATATCGGTGTATTATATTTTTTAAATTGTCTTAATCCTGCATTAAGTTACTAATGTTCTACATGGCGTATAATCATATTAATATTCAGTTAAATATCAGTTACTCTATTAATAGTTTTTTCATTATTCCCTTACGTTTTTGTGGGATTAATATGCAACTCTTCAATTCAAAAAGTTAAAATAATTAAAGAAAATGCTTTAATTAATTTACAGTTCTAATTCACGGCGTAGAAGATAAATATTACCAAATACGAATTGACATTATCTAAAGTCACATGCTTTGTAGATTAAATAACCCTGTAACCATATAAAAATGCGATGTAAATGATAAGAATAATGTTATTTGAAATCATTTTAAATTAGAATAAATTTTAACTTGGTTCAAAAAAGATTAGAATGACGCGAAAATAAATGCACTAGACCTAAAGGAAAACTGCATGCTAAATAATATTTCGTTGCATCTTCCTTTGCTCTTGTGGTAGAGAAAAGTTTGCGTATTATTTGTTAACGGTCCAGTTTTTATTATCTAAATACGTCCGATGGGTTTCCAGACTAGAAACAGGTTAATTTTTGTCTCTTGTGGCAAGTTTTCGAAGAGGTTTCTTTACAATTCCGCTCAAATTTTCAATGGAGTTTAAATTTGGTGAGTTCGCTTGCTAAGAAATTTAATTCGATTTCCTTCGTATCAACCAGCAGTAGGTTTAAAAGTATGACAAGCAGATGAATTTTAATGAAAAAGTAAATAAATAAAAATCACATAATTCATCTGATTCCTGTAACGTAAGGTGCTTATGAATTTTTTGGTATACTTCAGAAGTGACACTTTCGTACCCAATGCATAGCCTACGTGGAACTTCTGAGGTCATACAAGCCTATACCGTGATAAAAATTGTAAATTATACAGAAGTTTTCATACATTTTTATTAAATGTTTCTTGCTTAAGATAAAAAAACTTGTATTATT
>QLNU02015270.1:125497805-125558578 GCA_006491805.2 Dysdera silvatica
GTCCCTCATCAAGATTTATTAAGTCATTTATTGCGATTAAGAAAAATAACGGTCCGAGGATTGTTCCCTGAGGAACATCTAATTTGTTTATCAATGATTTCGATTGAATATTCTCAATTTTAACTATTTGCTGTCTATTTGTTAAATAGCTATCAATCAGTTTATACATTCGGCCTCTTATACCATAATTAATTTTGTTCTTAAGATATTTCTGTTAATTAAGTCAAAAGCTTTGCTCAGATCGAGAAAAAATCCGTAATTAATTTGTTTTCTTCCATATTTTTTTGAATATTATTAATTGCTCTTAATAGGATTTCTTCAGTTCATTTTTTTTGGAAACCGTTTTTTTATGGATAGTTTATATTTATTAAAAAAATCTATTAGTCTATTATATATTACCTTTTCAATTAATTTAGAGAATACTGACACGATTGCTATAAGTCTGTAGTTTTCTTTTAAGTATTATTACCCTTTTTAAAAATTGGTCTAATTACTGCTGTTTTCAATTCATCAGGAAAGATTCCCGTGTTAAATATGTCATTTATTATTATCGATAATGTTTTTTTTTAATTCATTTTTACATAGTTAAATTACTTTTGGAGATAAATCGTCAAATCCTGGTCCTTTTTTTATATTTATTTTATTTAGTTCTTTCTCTATTTCGTGTTCAGTTGTGTTTTCTAAATAAAAGGTTTCGGAAATATTTGTGCTTAAATACTTTTTATAGTTATCAGTTACTGATTGACTTATATTTAATTCCTTATCAATGGTTGTGCAATAATTGTTAAATTCATCTGCTATTAAGTTCGTATTATCTGTTCTGATATTATTTGTTATTAGTTTTATTTTCATTTTTGTTGTTAGTTTTATTCTATTTTCATTTTTGTAATTAGTTTTATTATATTTTCATTTTTGTTATTAGATTTATTTTATCTTCATTTTTGTTATTTGTTTTACCCAATAATTTGTGAATTATTCTCCATTTTTGCGTGGTATTTTTTGTTGATAATTGTTCAAGATAGTAGTTATTTTTTATATTTTATTTCCTTGTTTAGTTTGTTTCTGTGTTTAGTAAAATCATCCCATCTTTTATTGTTCTTTCATTCATAAATTTTTTGTATGAATTTTTTTTCGTTATTATTTTTTTCTTTAAAATTGAATTAAACCATTCAGGATTATTTTTATTATTTAGTACTTTAGTTTTTTTAGGAAAGCTTTTGTTATATAATTCCTTTATTCTTAATGCAAATTTTTCATAAATAGATGTTCGAGAATTAATAGACGGTACATCAAAAGTTTGCTAGTCTATTTATAATAATGCCCCTTGAAATTTTTTAATATTTTTTGATTAAAATTTCTAATCTTTTTTAATTTGTTTGCATGTTAAATTATAGTTTTGATGTTTATTAAAATCGTTTCCTGATCACTTATTTCATCTAAAATTGATATAGAAGAGTTATTTCTGTTTGTAAAAACTAGGTCTATTGTACTTTGGCTTGTTAGTGTTATTCTAGTAGGTTCTCTTATTTCACTTATTAGTCCTTGTGATTCCATTAAGTTTAATAGTTTTTATGAATCGTTATTTTTTTTTGTAATGTCTATGTTGAAATCTCCAATTATAAAAATTTGTTTTCCTTGAGTATTATTCTCTAGTAGCTTTTCCAGTTTTTCGAAAAAAAATTTTATTTGAATTTGGTGGCCTATATAATGTTAGGATTTTTAGTCCATTTATGATAATTGTCAGTATTTCAACGTCTTCGGTTAGTTCTGTTTCATTACTTATCATATCTACATCTAATTCATCTTTCACATAGACCGATATACCACCTTCTTTTTAATAAAATCTCAGTAAATAATTATTAAAATTTATTACTATTTCATTTGTTTTTCAAGTTTCGACGATAGAGATTATTTCTGGAGTATAATAATGTTGTATTATTTCTTCAACTTGTTCCATTTTGTTGTTCAGACTATTTGGGTTCATATATATTACTGAGATAGGATTTGTTTTATTATCATTAGATGATAGTTTATGTTTTTCGTGAATTAGTTTTTTTTCTAATTATATTTCTTTTTCCCTTTTTATTTTTCTTATGGATTAAATTGTTAATGAGTTTCTCATTATTGTGTATTTCCTTTTTGTCATTTGTGTTATTTTATACCACAAGTCGGTGAGTTCATCAATATTTTTTATTTCACAAGTTTCAGAATTTTCATTTTTTTCATTTTTATACGTCCCTTTGATGTCCATACGAATTTCCAGTTATTATTGTTTTAAAATAATCTTGCCTCTCTAAAGATTTTTGCATTTTTTTCAGTTAAATGTTCATTTATATGTATATTTTCATTAAGTTGCATTGAACACATGCCTGTTTTGAATTTGATATTTTTTCTTTGATTCCAGAATTCGTCTCTTTTTTCTATTTTTTATAAACTGAATTGGTAATTTACTTTTCCTTGTTTATTGACCTGTAATCTATGCGATGTACCGATATCTTTTTCTGATAATTCTATGTTTAGTTCTTTACTAACCTTTAGGATTTCATCAATACAATTTTCGTTTTACATTAATGGTAGTCCATTGATTATCAGGTCACGTCTTATTCCATATATTTCTGATTTATCAATTCTTCATTCGGTGTTATGTTGGATTTTATAAAGTTGTTGTATTTCCTTATCAGTCACGGATTGAAATGTGGCAGTTTAGCTATGGAAGTGACCGTTAAAAAGAGGTTGTTTGGCTTGATTGCTCATCGGTCCTCAATCGCTTCTCCGATCAACATCTCTTAAAGGGAGGAGACGCCAACCGACGTGTGTGCTACATGTGGTGAACTATTGAATGTTTTGCATGTTTTAACCATTTACGTAAATTTTAACTAAAAACGTTCACTAACTTTTAACTGCAATAATTTTACCCTTTGTGACATTTTATACGATTCTCTTAATCATGAAATCACTTTTAATTTTTTATTGAATATTAGCTTTTCCAAGCTCGTCTAATTTTATTACATTGTTTCGTTTCTCTGTACGTTTAATACATTTTTACCATTATAGTTTTCATTTATTTTGATTTTAAAACCGTATGTACTGTCCCACCTTGCTTGTTCCAGAATGACCCATGTTGCCATAAAAATACAACTGACTATCTATGGTGGAACGCTTTCCGTTTTTCCTTTCCACCTTTGTCGTTAGGTTCAGATTTCTCGGAAACTTGTAAATTCCAGTAAAACATGACCTTAAGTGTCTCTGTGCTGAAAAACTTGAAAAAAGTATGGATAGGAAATAAGTTATTTAGCAACAGCAAGATGAAATATCGGTGTATTATATTTTTTAAATTGTCTTAATCCTGCATTAAGTTACTAATGTTCTACATGGCGTATAATCATATTAATATTCAGTTAAATATCAGTTACTCTATTAATAGTTTTTTCATTATTCCCTTACGTTTTTGTGGGATTAATATGCAACTCTTCAATTCAAAAAGTTAAAATAATTAAAGAAAATGCTTTAATTAATTTACAGTTCTAATTCACGGCGTAGAAGATAAATATTACCAAATACGAATTGACATTATCTAAAGTCACATGCTTTGTAGATTAAATAACCCTGTAACCATATAAAAATGCGATGTAAATGATAAGAATAATGTTATTTGAAATCATTTTAAATTAGAATAAATTTTAACTTGGTTCAAAAAAGATTAGAATGACGCGAAAATAAATGCACTAGACCTAAAGGAAAACTGCATGCTAAATAATATTTCGTTGCATCTTCCTTTGCTCTTGTGGTAGAGAAAAGTTTGCGTATTATTTGTTAACGGTCCAGTTTTTATTATCTAAATACGTCCGATGGGTTTCCAGACTAGAAACAGGTTAATTTTTGTCTCTTGTGGCAAGTTTTCGAAGAGGTTTCTTTACAATTCCGCTCAAATTTTCAATGGAGTTTAAATTTGGTGAGTTCGCTTGCTAAGAAATTTAATTCGATTTCCTTCGTATCAACCAGCAGTAGGTTTAAAAGTATGACAAGCAGATGAATTTTAATGAAAAAGTAAATAAATAAAAATCACATAATTCATCTGATTCCTGTAACGTAAGGTGCTTATGAATTTTTTGGTATACTTCAGAAGTGACACTTTCGTACCCAATGCATAGCCTACGTGGAACTTCTGAGGTCATACAAGCCTATACCGTGATAAAAATTGTAAATTATACAGAAGTTTTCATACATTTTTATTAAATGTTTCTTGCTTAAGATAAAAAAACTTGTATTATTTGATGATCATGAGATACAAGAAATGTACTCTTATCGCTAAAACTTACCTTTCTACAGTCCTCTTTACACTCCAACAGGTTTTGATTATACCATCTGAAGCATTTTACTTGCAAGTCGACTGTCTTCGCCGTAGGGATCCATGATTTCAAAAACAATTTGTGAAGTCGTATCAACGTTGAAGATTTAACAAATTCATTCTTAGTTCTTTACATCTTCTATGAAAATATCATACACTTTAACACAGGCTTTCTTCATAATGTCCTTCAACCTTATTTTTTGCATTGGCCAATAAATTTCAGCTGCTACGGAAGCGATTATCTTCAAAAAATCCGGTTATTTTAGAGTATTGCTTCAACGCTCTATTCATATATGTTTGAGAACATTTCAATTCTTTGTATATAGATTGTTGGGTTGGCCTTCTTTGTGCAGATATACTACATAGAACCTTTTAGATTCCGATATCTCACACATTTGACCCGCATTTACAATTAACTCACTAAAATTCACCGGAAAACCATTCCTCATAGACGAATCAGTCCAGCAGCAACTCGAGTGTATACAACTTCCATGTTCGCACAAGGAAAATTTTGAAATATTCAATAATTTTGCTTGATTGTTTGGCTTTTTTATGGCGCAAGAGCATCTGGGCTATAATGGGGCAAGAATAATTTTGGACTATACATTTTGAGTATTTTATTTTTGTGACTATTTCAATTGCTTTTTAAAATACAAGTTATTGGCTTATAAAACAAATAATTATATTATATTTTAAAGTATCCTGAACATATTCAAAATTTTTTACTCTTCTCCCTTGAATGCATTAATCAGCTGTTGAAGGATATTGAACGAACTGATTTTCCGCATTAATTTAATTTCTTTTTAATTGAAGTTGTACTATTTTAAAAAATTTTATTCATCCATTTTAAAGTATTCTAAAATAATTTCTATTTTTTGTTTTGTTCTCTTGTTTTTATTTTCAAAACTTAAACGATGAAATAAAAATAATATGGAATATAAATTTTAAAATTTAAATTAAGTTAGATAGGGCAGTAAGGAGGTGCATTGAAATGTAAATTTTGCATGGAAATAAAATTTGTATTGTATTGTATACATATGGTTATACCCTTAATATGAATTCAATGGAAAGTAATTAATGCATAAAAATTCATAGTAGTTGGTAAAAAAACACTTTTTAATATTATTTCTCGTTTTTATATTGACCATTCATATATAAAATGGGAACGATTTAAAATAGACATTACTAATGCCAGCTATTACTTTTCGGCTTTTCTTGGAAGTCTCGTTATTATTCTTCATAACACGTTTATAATGCAACAAGATCATCTTTTTGCATTATCTTAAATAATTAATTTTGAACAGGAGGAACGATTCTCACTGCACTCTGTAGTCCACAAAAATCAATACTCATTAACAAAAACATTTCTATTTTTGCAACAACAACAACAACAACAACTTGTTGTTGAACAAAAACCTGTTCTTTCTTTTGTTTCTCAAATTCTTAGAAATATAAGGCTCTTAAGAATCAAGAATCTCGAATTTAAAAATGTACGTTTCCAGAATGCTTCATCTGCAAAGAATTTACTAAAAGATTAAAAACTGAGTAGAGAAAACTAAAATAAAAAATAACATTTTGAAAGGTTTTTAAAAATTTTCGGTGCTGATATAGTATGAACGTGTTTTTAAATGTATAATAAATATGCGGCAACTTTTTTATAAATGTTCATATGCTGTGTTAAAACGAAAACATTTTATAACAACAGAATTAAAGACAATTGGAAGAGTTGATAAGGATTTTAATCGAGGATAAGAATACCAAGAAATATGTTTTATTTGTTTCCGCTAAGGATAATTTTGCATTTTCTATGGCTTTTATTCGATATGTGGTAAGGCCACAAACAAAAGCAAAAAAATTATACGAACAAATTAATAGGAAATTGACATTGCTGTGAGAAAATTTCGACCAGAATTTTTGCAGTTCAGACAATTTACAGGGATTTAAAGCCTTCCCAAAAGCAAAAAAATTCGTTCGATGTTTCTTATTTTCCTGCATGCATTCGAAGACATTACTGACAAGGGTAGTAATGTGCCCTCATGGCATAACCCTTAATGAAGAGCGATTTTTTTGGATATGGATTGAAACGATTTATTTTGTACTCACTCTCACAGTAAATAAAAATTCACGTAACATCTCAGTATATTCCCTTAATTTGCATCCGAAAGGTGAAGAGTATAGTATAACTTAGATATTCGTCTGTATGATCAGATAAATAAGACTTAAAGGGGATTGAAATTTCCCCTAATTCCTCTTTCAAGAATGCTTCCCTACATTAGTTTTCAAATACTAATATTTTTGTTTTATACTGTTGTGTGTTTGTAATATGAATTTATACTTTCCTATAAAAGAATACCACGTCTCAGAGCTAGGAAGATACTGCCCGAACTTTGGCTAGAAAACACAATCAGTCCTAAAAATAGATTCGAGTCCTTGTAAATATGGCCATATGCAAAAATACTTTATGATTTAGAAGTCACAGATAAGCCTTCCGTCTCCAGTAAAGGAATCATTGCGTAGGCTCGGGTGAGTCTCAAACACATAAGCATAATACGTAAATATACAGTAGAACGTATGCTAGCTCAATATTTTTTAAATACATAGCACATAATTAAAAATATCCCCCAAGTAGGAATAGAACTAACAGAGTTTCATTTCGCTTTATACGTATATAAAATATATTAAAAAAAGATTTCGAAGTAGATTTTAAAATAGATTTCGCACAGAGAAAAGCGTAATGTTTCAAGTAAAATTGTCCGTAAGCGTTTGTATCTACAGATACTTTTCCCATGGTTTAGGAAATCGTTCTCTACACACTGTTATCTACTCGGTTTCGTAACCTCCATGCAGCATTTATGTTCATCGACCTGCTTTCTATTATCCAGTAAAGTAATTGAGTAAGCTTGTTAAAATAAAAACAAATAAATGACAATTACCTTTACCGATAGAAAATTGATGCATGCAAAATATATTTTAAAAGATAAGGTTATTTAGATGTTATACTTCTGAATAGAAGTAGAGAATTTTTCCATTTTTTGTGTGTTAATAACCATTGAAAAATGTCCCTTTAATCCTTTGAAAAACTTATTTCCCAGCCCTTCGAGCAACATCGTTGTCCCTGTATCTTTGAGCAGCTTAGGCAACGTTCCAAAAAAGTTCTACCAGAATTACCTTGAAAGCACTAACCCACGAAAGAGACGCGTAAAAGAAAAGAGGAAAACCAAAGGAAAACGGAAATAATCGACATCGACGTACCCATAACTCATGATAGTTTTGGCAAATAATGACAGCTACCTGAAGATTAGGAGTTTTGCCCCCAAAATGCAGTAGGAAGGAGGAGATGCTTCTCGATTTCGCGTCGCGGTATTTGCATCCTGTTTGAAGTACGCCATTTGAATGTTCAAGTAACTTAGAAAGCAAAGAGGGAAGAACCTTACCTGGGGCCCCCTGAAGGCGTTCCACTCCGTGGACTATGGCATCGCGCTTTGATTAATTGAAATGAGAAACGTTTCCTTCACCTGTGCTAACTTTTCTAAATGAAAATCGCAGCCTTTAGACCAAGAATGTCATGGGAAGGTCATTACTAAGGATTCTTCATGGTACGCATGGTGGATGGGCACCTACACTTTATTGTCTATGCACATTAATTATGAGTGTTAAGTTCTGTAAGTACATTGTTAAGTTTTAAACTTCAAGTGAGAGCTTGATCAGCAGCTACGCCGCTTATCCACAGAAGAAATTCTTTTGCAACTGAAAGGCAACATTCACATGTATTCAGTATTATGTAATTTAATACTAAAAAGCCCTAAAGTATTAAAGTTAAAATAAAATTTGCTTTATGTTTATGCTGCTCTTCACTCTGAACGAAGCAAAACGAAATGTTGCTAGGTTTAATTCTTTTAATACCTCAAGTTCTATTACGGAGAACAGGATTTCACTGTTTTAAAGAAAAAAGTACATGGAATAGCGAATAACTTCAACTCTTGCCTTTAAGAGTTTCTAATAACGACTAATGTACTTATATCATATTTTTAAAGATTAAAATTTGCCCGTTATTTGTCATCCCCAATTCCAATAAACCTGCAATTATCTTTCGAATGTAGTAAAGGTTTTTGGGAAATGCATTTTGAATTAAATCATGCACTTTTTTTAATGTATTCACAATTTCGTTTTCTATCCATATTTATTTTCATAGTCAGAGGCGGCTTTGGAGTCAGAAGAGTTAGGTGAAGGTGATCACTTTTGGTTTTGAGCCATCAAGTACCCCGCGTTCTCAGGGGTCTCCCACAATAATTTAGATACTTAAAAATATTTATGCATTTGAAGCATTTTCATAAGCGTGTTTTGTTATGGCGAAAAATTAGTTGTATCGGTTTTTTTTTTCTAAACTTTAATTTTACGAGCAAAGGAATACAAAATTTTATAGTGTTAAAAAATCAAGGAAAAAAAAAAGAAAATAAATTTACTAATAAAACTTTCAATGTGTTTGGGATTTTTTTATTTAAACTTCGGCAGAAAATCAGTGCATAGCATAGATTGCACTCTGTAATAAAAGTAAAACAATTCATTAAATGTAAATTTCACACAATAGAGGAAAGTGAATTTTTAGCCATATCATAAAATCGTTAATTTAAAATTATTGGGATTAGTGTCCCTTTGGCTTTCAAACAAATTCTTGCAGCCTCAAAACGTTGAAAATTAGTTATCTATTTTTAGGACTGATTGTGCTTTCTAGCCAAAGTTCTGGCTGTATCTTTCTAGTTCTGAGACATGGTACCCTTATAATTAAAGTTATTCACCCGTTCCTTAAACAATATAAAAATGAAACTGACTATTGTTTTATATAAATTTTCAAAGACAAAAGATGTAGGATGAAAAAGGACGGAAATTGTGACATTAATTAAAATTGTCTTCTTGGTAAATTAAATATTAAGCAAGTATCTAAAGTATGTCAGAGGGACATGCATATCACACACAGTTATGGCAGAGAGGTAAACAAATGATGTACGACTCTGTCTATAGAAATATAATTAGAAATATATTTGTGTAATCTAAATATATTATTAGAAATAATTTTACTAATTACATTTAAAAACCAAACTTTTTCTAAAACTCTTTCTGTGAAATTTTAACATGGATCCCATGTTCAGCTTCTTGTAATAACGTAGAGACCGATATTTATTTTTCTTGGCGACAGAGGTGTACATACGTCGAGAAAATTCTAGTTTTGGTGCAGCCTGGCTATTACTGCCTATGAATTATAAAAAATAATCTATAGGAACATTATTATAGGATATTATTATCCTTCGCAGGGTTAACACAATTGCTAGGCTGGTCAACGTATAAAAAGGTGCATGGGTGATACATGTATGAGGTTCTTCGATGTATCTCTTCTTAACCTTTCTACTGTTGTGTCGAATAAAACTGCTTCTAAAGGCACAGCGTGTCCCGTCAAGACCACATAAATTCTACACAGCGCATTGGCGTACGCAGGGGGGTGTTGATGGGGGTTGTAACCCCCCATTGCAATGAAATTTTGTATATTTAACATAGGAATTAATATATTTAACAGGAATCAATATATTTCATAGGAATTAATGTATTTAATAGGAATTAAGGTATATGTGAGTTGTAGCTCTGTAACCCCCCATTGAGCCTATAACCCTATTTACGAACTTTCCGTGTGCGCTTATGACACAGCGCGATTCCCTGCAAAATTCTAAGCAAAGAATATTGATGAGAAAATGCTAAGGAATACATAATTGGAGAGGGTTTTTTAACCCAAAGTTTAATACTATTAGTAAGAATACCTTTATTTAGGATCTTAAAAGAATTCATCTGTGAAATATTTGAAACATTCGGTTTGGCTTAGCTATGATTCCTGTAGTGGTTTCAGGGTTTGTTTTGATATTAAGTCGCAGGATAGTTTCCGTCGCAGTCTCTCGTGTAGTGAAATCTTGGTAAACGAAGGAAGGAGAAAGGAAATTTTCTTCTCCACTAAACCGCGAACGTCTGTTCAATCATAAATAACTGCTAATCGCTGCCCCGAAAGGCAATTAGTCACTTCTGTTCTTTTCGTTCGTCTTTTCAAAGCGTTCCTCAAAGACACTTCATAAATATTCAGGACTGCGTAATATGGCGTCGGCCGGGTCCGCGAGTGTTTCCGGAGGTCGTGGCCAAACTCACTATCGTTCTTCCATCCCCACTTCTGCCTGCCATGCACACAATCTTCTTCTCCTTTTCCATTTTTCACCAAGTATGGAGCCTCCAGCTGCAGAGAACCTGCTGCTTATCGCCAAAGCTATGATTATCCTATCACTGCGCGTTTTATCTAGCATCCTTTGCTTTTCTTATTTAACGTACAGATTTTTGGCTAGTTGTTTTTTGTATTTTATACCACAAATTGGTGCCATCGGTAAAGTTGACAGCGGATTTGCACGTAAAACAAACCACTGATTATTGGTGTGAACAATATTATTTTACACGTCATAAAATATCGTTTTTCATTAAACGTTTCAAATCCACAGTAAGAGATGTTTTTAGATTATATTTGGAGTCTAATTGTAATCCTAGTAATTTTTAAGCATGTTCTTGGTTTTCAGAGTATATAAAACGCTACATATTGTCATGTGAAATATAATTTTAAAGCCAAGATGCAGACATTAAAAAATACAATGGTAATAAAATTCGTATCAATACTAAGGTTCCACCTGCATTCGAAGCTCGACATATTAAAATGTCAGATCAGCTCCAAAATATGATCATCAGTTTGAAAGTTTAATTAACAGTAGGATCGAAAATTTTAATGGAAAATAGGTTTTATATTTTTTACAGCATTTTTCTTCATTTCATTTTATTTATTCTTTGAAATATCATAAAAAAATTGAATTTTATAACGAGATTTCTTTTTGTACAATAAGAATCCGTCGTATTATTTTTACTTCAGTAGCCATAAGGTAGTCTTGTAGAAATATGTATGATTTGCATATTCTGATAATCTTAGATTTAATCGTGTTATAAATTTATAAGCTGGTTTTCTGATATCCAAGATATTTGAAATAATAATTTTACCAGTTTATATCAACACGACTCTAATTCAATGAAAACTAAAACGAAGTATAAAGAATATTTATAGTTTAGCATGAACTTCTTGCAAGTAGTTATTGTGACTCCAGTGAAAATTACGATAGCCTTAATACGCGTTTACTCAATTATTAGGATGCCCACATTAGTTTTTGTCTCTATTAGTGCCGTAGTCGGTTTAGCTATTGCAACTCTATCGTAGATTTTAACTAGTAAAATGTCGTCACTGGTCCAACGTAGTGACGACATTTTACTAGTTACGATAATCCCTGGTCAGTCGTTGTATTTTCTTTTAAATTTATTGTAGCTTTATTCGAGCTTTTACGAAGGTAGGATATATTTAAGATAGATATTGAGCTTTGCTTGCATATTCAGAACCATTCCTGGGTTGTTAGCAGCCATAATGCAAAAATAATAATTCCCCCTTAACAAATTTAGATTATTTAATCAAGAATTTGATTACGCAGTGTTTAAATTTTATATCTACATATACATAGTTCTCGCAGTCACCATGCAACAGAATCGATATTTAATTCTAATCTTTATAAAATGACACAAAGATTCTTGGTATTTTTTATCCAAAAATCTCATAGACAATATAATAAAGGGTGTGTGCCCGCCCGGGTGCGGGGGCACTTTTTGCAGCTTCGTCAGGAAAGACCCCGTATACATTTACTAACACACCTAGCATTGCACGCTAGTTCCAGACGAGGAGAGACCTTGTTCTCTCGAAACGTGCGTCGAACCATCTTTTAAACTTACAACTACGATAAAAAACGTTGTTATTTTTCCATTATTGTTACACCTTCATGATTTTTAGAAACAATACTCTTTAACAATCGAGAGTTCATTTTAGTGAACTTTAGTTTTCGGCGGTTCTCCCTTATAGTAGGTATCTTCTCGTTATATATTACGATATCATTTCTTAATGATTTATTCTATGAACCTAGTAAAAAAATACATTTTACTGCTGATGTTTTTGCTAAATATGTAGCAATATTCGATCCATCTTTGAAAATGTGATAGACTTCCCTTTTTACAATAATTTTATATCAATTATTACTCAAAAAATAACCAGTAATAAGCATTTAGTATGACATTAAACAGCCTCAGGAAGTGAAATAATATCAGAAATTAAAATGACAAAAAGTGTTACTTCAACCTAGCCGATTAAGCAAGTTTATTTCAATGGTTAACAATTATTCCTGTTATTTTGTCCATTATCTGTGCTTTTAAATCATTTTAATAATTATTTAAAATTTATTTTCCATTGTAAAGAGTCACTGAAATCTGATAGCAATCATACATTATTACAGCAATCAGACACTAATAAAACTCTGTTATTTCAATTACATTTCGAATGGCGCTTTTATAAGCATCATTGGATTGCTCAATGACATATAACAGGTGTTAAACGATCAAGCGTAACAAGCGTAAACATTAAAACTGCTATTTTTACATCATAACTGGGAATTTAGCAAACGAATTTGATTTGAGAAAACGCCAATACTTAGTTAGAAGAAAATTTATTACAAATTGTAAGTTGCTCCGTCAAGACGTCAGAAATAACCATTATCTCAATTGGAGATAACATATAGCCCACATCCCAATCTTCAAAGGCCTATCTTTACTAAAAACTCTTACAAAATAGCCCAAGTCTTGTAGAAAATCTATTACATACATTGCCAGTGGTCATCGATCACATTTATAAATGTCAAACGAACGCTTAAATCAAATAAAACACATCTATCGTCCAGTTAAAACCAGTTATGAATAATGAAACGCACTGTGAACGCTGACAGAATTGCATTTGTTTACACGTCAATGCTATAGCAAACAATGCAGTTTCTGAAAGAGGAAATTGATGAATCCAGTTAAACAATATAATAATTTTAGTTTTCGCTTCATCTCCGACGAAAACCTGAATGTTCCAGATCCAACCTGTTAATTTGAAACTTCCAAATAATTATTTAAGAAAAGGATCTAGATATTGCTGCATATGACTAGGAAATGCTTAACTACTTCTGATTTATAATTTTTTAGTTTTCCCTATCTCTGAAAGAAATTAAAGCGCTATAATCAACATCAATCCGTATTAATGGAATGGTGGTCATTTTTAATATAAAGTGGAATGGAGAATGAAAGTTTATGTTTCAGAATCTCTTGTATTACGAAAGCGAACGTCTCTTTCCTGGAGTAGTCGGGCATAAAAAATTGCATCCTTATTTCACTCGATTTCTCGTAATTTTGTCTTTAATCCATCTTCCAATACTGGCTGCATTTAAACCTGTTATAGTAACTTTAATATATTTTATTAACATTACATATATATGCTTGTGTGTGCTATCGGATAAATCATCATCTATAATTAAGTTGGGAAAGCATAGTTGGGCTATAATGAAGATGTTAATTGTGCCATATATCACTACATAGAAGATTCAGCTCCCTTACTCTTTAATTCATTTTTGAACGATGGTTGTTATTGAAGACGTAATTTAGAAGTAATATTGCAAATTGGGATTTTTTCTCAAAAACCATTTTTTTCACGGTAGTATGTGTCAAATTTAAATATTAAAACATGCATAAATTCGGTGCAAAACATGAGTGAGGGTATTTTAAACCACTTACTGTATAGAAGTAAACAATATAAATACTTATGCATGTCAATTCTTAATGCGTACAAAATTTTAAAAAAATACTACACGAGGTAATTTCCTTAAAATTTTAAACCATCGGAATTTTTTTAAGTGTAAGATCGAAAAGGATCAAAAAATGAACAAGAAATATCGAGCAGGTAAATTTTTTCGAGTCCCAAAAAACCCCTTCGCATGGCTTTCTTGACATCTTCAAAGATGCAAATGATTATGCCTTCCTGAAAAAGCTGAAGTTGTGCCGTAGTAATTTCTACATTTTTATTTATTCATGAGAGTTCAAAGAAAAGTGCTCTTGAGATAAAGGAAGAATCTTTAAATTTGAGGCGATTTAACTGTTGTTTTTTTAGATTTTTCTTCGTGAGTTTGAAACCTCAGAAAACGTATCCAAACCACTTGTGCGCTAAAAATATATAATTTTGTCGCTAATAAATTTGATTGCTTCTTTAATTGCATTTTTATGGCCGCAAAACCTTTGACATACGTTCAAAATCACAAATCTGGAACAGTCTTCGTTTTTTGAAACTATTGGCTCACTCATAGATATAAGTAAAATGAATCTAGTGATTAACATTAGAGAATTAATTTTTTTTTTATTTCATAACTTGTACGAAATTTATTCGTTAATGTTAAGGTAGGTGATTAGCTATTTATTATTTTGCGTCTTTCTAATGATATGGCACAATTATAACACGGTCAGTAATATGACTAAGTAGAAGTATTTATACATGTTAAGCGGACGTAAACTGAGAGGGTAGCCTGTCTATCTTTTAATTGTGGCATTCAAAAAACAGCTCATAAATTTATAAAAATATCAATCTAGAAATGTATAGACTAGTAAAAATGTCATGCCTCTTGTAATTTTTACAAAGCAAAAACAATTCTTTCTCCTTTTCGCAAAAAAATATTGCCTTTTTAACTCTTCGGGTGCAAAACAGATTTTATAGCTTTTCTAGCTATCTAAAAATGAAAGCATCCCGTTAGTTTTCAATGCAGTATAAAAAATCCACTTAATTCTACTACCGTCTGCTAGATTCTAGAGATATCGTTTAATTTGGTCGTTCGTCCGCTCATTAATGAAATAATTACGGTAATTTACATACTAATTTCGAATGTTACGATATTTATTGTACAGGGTGAAAAAAAGTGGAAAAATTGCTGTTAAATAGATTGCTTGATTGGTAATGAAATGAAAACGTTAACTAATGACAAATGAATAGTTCCGTTATCAGAAATAATAAACTCTGTTTTTAAGATGCTGATGAGATAAACGAGCTATCTAACGGAAGTAAATCTTCATGATTTCCCAAGAACTTATACCTTACCTTTTCCCCCCGTTTCCGGCGATAGTAGCGCCACTACTTAAAAACACAAAACACGTACAGTCGATTCAACATCACATCAAGACATGAGATAATGAATAAGATTAGAAAACCGATAATGCATAAGAAAGATACGTCCCAAATATCTAACCTTCACTTTTTTTTTTTTTTTTTTTGACAACTCTGGATATGAAAACTTCCATGATTCTATGAATGACATCGCTGAGAGTGAAATTGATATCGTAGGTTTAACGATAGAATGTGTAAAATTAAAATAGATAAATAATATGTGCCAGTATTTATATTGATGCTTCAATAAAATGTTTTTATATAGAAGAGGAAGTTTGTATTTAGAAAAACTTTCGAATTTTGGAGAAGGTACAAATGGAAGTGTTCAGCATTTTAGTTATTTTTTATTGGTTTTCAATCGTTTTTTAATTAAAGTCACATCGTAGAGTCACACTATTTTACTTTTCACCTCAGAATTTTAAATTTCAACCATTTCAAATATATCACCCTCCTCCAATCATTTCGTTCTTAGTTTTTTCCCTAATATTGAATATTTTTTTATTTAAGGATTATTTTAAATTAGAAGGGGACTTCTGACATTTTATAAATTTTACAAGAGGGGAGGGGGGGGAGACTTTCGTTTGCGTGTTTATTCTATGAGTTAAATTTTTGAGTAGAGAGTAGTCATGCTCACACACAACTACCCACTGTAAGCTTAGGATCTACTAAATAGACCACTACGTCTCCCTTTGAATGGGGGGGGGGGTGAATTCCCGGCGAACGAAGCTTACTTGAAACGGCTATCTCTGTCGGCGAAGACAGGTGATCTAAAGGGAAATACTATAATGCGAAGTTCTACCTCATTTACTGACATAACTTAACTATCTTAACAAATGTCACGGGACTGCAAATAATGCACACAGCAAGCATGAAAAATGATAATTGTGATAACTTCGTCTGAGGCTTAACTATGGCGCGGCTAAACATGCTGACGTCTATTAAAGAGCTCATCTGAAGTGTGCTTACATTAGTTTCCTCTCTAGATTGCTGACCTTTCGACACTTTTTTTTATTCTAACAATTTGACTACGGTAGTAGCCTATCTTGGGTATTACACACATATCATAAAACGATCAATTATAACTGCATTATTGGAGTTCATTTTAGTTTTGGAACACATATTGCAATCCATAGTAATCATTACGAAATACATTATCAACAGCAATAATATCCAATAATTAAACTGTCATGTGACTATCATTAATTATGTTGCGTAACTAACTCTATATGTCTAATCTGACTCTTAGGGGAAGATTGCCGGAATTGACGAGACATGATCAAAAAATATTATTCTCTTACCCGGCTCCCGCGAAGAATTCGCCTCGACATCTCAGAAGTTTGCTATAGCTGTACGAGAGGCATATCAATTTGGTCGACATCACTGGCGGAGAACGATGTAGTCCAAGGGAGCTATTCACCTCTGTAATGATCACATGGCGTTAGCCTGGGAAAGTGAGACTTGTAGGTCTTCTTTGTGAAAAGGGTCGAGAGGAAACAGTCCGGATGTGGGCGGATAAAATTGCAATAACTCTGGTCTGCAAGGTCCAGATTGACATTGCAGAATATTTATGGGAAACATGTGTGGAACGGGGAGAAGGGTCACATCGGCCAATCAGGTGTGACCACGGTCTTAAGACTGACCAATTATATCATAGTGGAGAAAGAGTTGGTTGCGTACAGTGGGGAAGAGAAAGGAGATCGAATGAGGCAGAGGAGTAGGACGGACACGCGTGTGTGTGATTTCCGTGCCTGACTAATACGTTGGAACTTAGGCGGTGCGCCTATAGTTGCCTTGTCTGTGATGTCAATGTATATACTAACCACCTTCAATAAATAGTCTTAGATTGTTTCTTCATTCTTGATATCTACCTCACTCTTCATCATCGACCTTCTAGTTTTCTACCTAGAAAACAGGAACAAAGAACCCGCCTCACGAAGAGACGTAGATTGCTCAGCTACGAACCGAGCTGGTGGCAGCACACGACTACCTGCACACACGCTAAGTGTGATCGCACATATATTCCTGCCCATGACATATGGATGGTTTGTCCGAAGCTGTGCTAGCTGCAACTCATGTTGTAGGCGCTCAAATTCTAATCTTTCCTGCGCCTCCAATTCCATGGTTTTTAACTTTATCTCCGTTTCCAACGGCATTTGCTTTAATTGCATTCTTTCTTTAAATGTCAGGTTACCCATGGATGCAATAATTTCGGTCCCTTGAGATTCCCCTTCTGACGCCCCTTCATCACTATCCTTACCGTTACCCTGTGATCGTGTTTGTGGCATTTTCCCTTCTTTTCCAAAACTTAATCTTTATAATGCCTAAGACTTCTTAGAAAAAAAATTATTTTTCCCACACAAATCTTGTTATCAATGTAATTTAGTTTACCCCTTTCTTTATCTAAATTTAACAAAACTCGTACAAATATTCATGCATTCATTTCACATTACCCATATATCATTATGAATATGCACATACATTTTATCATTAAAAAACTGCATATATCTATACCACTACAGACATGCAAACAAAATTTTTCAATCACCAGGCGTATAGCTACTATTATCATTAGAATCCAATAACTGCCATATTAAAGATATGTAACCATATTTTATCACACAACATGCGCATAATTATGTGTTATCATTCGACTATCCATATCCTATTCCTAGTATGCCCCGCGTTATGTCTATAACTACACAGATTATATATATATTTCTTCCTATAACCTGCTTCTATCTACAATACATTATAAACATTTCATATTTCATATACTGGCATGCATTTTGATTATTTTTTTCTACAAAATATTTCCGCCACATTGGAAAATAAATGCTTATTATATTGCTTTTATACACTTAGCTATGAAATTATGTATATTTCAACCCCTTTCAATAAAAATGAATTGATCTTACCAATCATTCTTTGTGCCGTCACTTTAGAGTTTTATGGGAGTTCGTATGTCCTTTAAAAATATAGCGCATAATGCTCACAAAGTTGTTCTTTCCTTTTGGGGTACAGTTCCACAGTTTCTTTCAATGGGGAGTCCACGTTACAGTCAATTACGAAAAGGTTTTCCAATTCGGAATGCGTCTGCCGACGAGCCCTCTTCTTCGTTCCCCGAAAATTTCTCCCTCGTCTTGCGTCCGCGTAATAGGATAGGTTTCCCCGTTGTTTGGCCGTCGTCCACTTTGTCACTCGGACGGTCCCCTGTTTCTTTTCCGGGATCTGCAGATGGGTCTATCTACTTTGCCTGGATACTAACGCCCGGTCGTAAATGATGTCACCTAAGGTCTTCAATCTTAATTTGGTATGCTTCTTCAAACGATTTTATTTTCCCTTAAACTTCATCTCATTTGTAATTCGCACCTAGGATAGCTGCCACCATATGTCATAGTCAGGTATATATATGCGATCACACAGCGTGTGTGCAGGTAGTCGTGTGCTGCCACCAGCTCGGCTCGTAGCTGAGCAATATACGTCTCTTCGTGAGGCGGGTTCTTTATTCCTGTTTTCTATGTAGAAAACTAGAAGGTCGATGATGAAGAGTGAGGTAGATATCAAGAATGAAGAAACAATCTAACACTATTTATTGAAGGTGATTAGTATATACCTTGACATCACAGACAAGGCAACTATAGGCACACCCCCTAAGTTCCAACGTATTGATGAGGCACGGAAATCGCACACATGTGTGTCCATCCCACTCCTCTGCCTAATTCGATCTGCCCTCTCTTACCCACTGTACGCAACCAACTCTTTCTCCACCATGATATAATTGGTCAGTCTTAAGACCGTGGTCACACCTGATTGGCCGATGTGACCATTCTCCCCGTTCCACACATGTTTCCCATAAATATTCTGTAATGTCCATCTTGACATTGCAGAAGAGAGTTATTGCAAATTTATCCGCCCACATCCGGACTGTTTCCTCTCGACCATTTTCACAAAGAAGACCTACAAGTCTCACTTTCCCATGCTAACGCCATGTGATCATTACAACCTCACTTTTAAAATATTACTTTAGCATCTTTGGGTTCGATCTGGTACTGATCTGATTATTCTCGTCTTATACTGAATCTGATCTCATGCCTTTCTACCCTAAAACTGATTAAACTTTTTAAAACTTTCAAAGTAAAAATGGCGTTTCGACCTGTGATTGGTTATTGGCTTAATCTATCAGTGAGGTGTCCCTGTCTTGCGGTTTTGGTGTAGGGAGGTTCAGATTTCCCGTGCGGCGGACGCTTCCGTGGAAAGGAAATAACTTCGATTGACATTTACGAGGTTTCTTCTATTGATGTAAACGACTTTTATGGATAGAAATTCTATGTACGGACCTTTGAATTATCCAATTAGCAGGGTTTGTATTGTGCAGACGCAACCCTAAAGAGACGGCATGTCCAGGCGCGGTGATCAAAACCAGGGCAGTCTTTATGCGTCTGTTCTTTACTTACGCCATAAAATCTTGGACTATTCTAGAGATTTTTAGGTTGTACAAAAAAATGAGAGAATTGTAGGAAGGCTATTTATTATTCATGAAACACCTCCTTACAGCCGTTGCATTGTAAGAGAAAGTGGATGCTTTCTTTTATGGCTTAACGTAAAAATTTAAGGGGAAAATATGCAAATTAAAACAAAACTTTTTTACAAGCCAATCTTCCTGTAACATACACCCAACGTCGAAAAAATAAAAATTGCTTGCGATTTTTATGAAATGTTGCGAAGTCTAAAGCGCGGATGTGAAGAAGTAAGCAAAGTCTGGAAGTGAGTGCAAATGTACAGTGTCTGATCTAAGCACTATGGGACAAGGTTAAACAAATACAAATGATCATTCTCCTCTGGCTAACTATGTGACATAGAATACCTACGAATTACTAGAACATACTATAGACTAAAATACGATACAATATTAGAACATGAAATATAACTGAAGTTCCTAATTTTGCTAAAAAAGGAACATTTGAATAAAAATAAACACATTTTAGAAAAATGAATTCCATAAATTGCTTTCATGCAACTTGCATGAAGTTCCTAAATAAAGCTATCTCACAAATGTCACGTCGTAAATAAAGGTAATCGTTAAAATACATGAAAATGGAATAAATATATTACATGTGTAGTTATAAATGGCAATAAGACATGAACAAGTAAATGGAATAGAAAACCGTTGAATCAATACATATCAATCTTCTCGTTTCTCATATCTCTAAAAGACATTTTGCTAATTTTCGTTGTATCTTGATAATGTCAATAAAATCTGTAATAATAAGCAAATATAGAGTCTAAAGAAAGTTGAATATGAAGTCTTTTGCGGCGAACTATAGGCTATCATTGCAGAAATGTCTATCGTTGAAAAATGGTCTATCGTTGGAAAAATCTCTCGTTGGAAGTGTCCAGAGGATAAATCCTAGGAATGTGACTCCTAGAGATTTTATAGATGAATTGCTTAGAGATTGTCCACATTATCCAATGGCAATTAGCTAAGGAGTGTCTCTTTATGACGTAGATCCATTCACAATATAATCGTCGTCTGAAAATATGGAATCACCAATGTTTCTTGTAGCAACGAATGAATGTCGTTGTCTCTTTAAAGTCGCTAGTCGGGGTTGTGTGTAGTCATCATCCTTCTACTTTCTTGGGCTACTTTTCCAGAAGGTGTCATTTGCGTGTACCTTCGGAATTGAAGCAGCGCTTGAATAGCAGTTTATTAGTAGTGTTTTGTAAGCACGTGCTGTCCATTTACTTGAAACCTCTGAAGTTTGTTTTGTCCATTCACATTTGAGTACGGCATGTAGTCACTTGGGATGCTTATGAGGTTGCCATCTTGTGTCGGTGTCATTGATTACTTTTACGACGTATTCCTTCTAGTTTGTCATTATGCATGTCTCAGGAACAGCAGTCTGCTGGTAGTTAGTGCGTGAGAAGTGCACGTTGTACTCGTAGCTTTATTTAGCAGAAGTAAATATTCAGTTATTTGATTGCGTGGTTTGCAATCAACAAAGGAGGACGCAACATTATACTACTTTCGTACGACTTAGCTTTAAGAAAATGTCATTTCAATCACCTCCAATCAATTACTCGGCATTCCCAAAATTTTATTATATCTATCTAAAGATAAGATTGCTTATGTAGACGTAACTTTTAAGCAAAATAGCATGTATTTCAGTATGTTTGCAAAACTTAAGGAGTGTAATATTTTCTAAGCTATGTGACATTTGTCTTATAGATGCATGTGACTATTCTAAATATTATAACATAGTACAAAGTGAGAAAATTGCTTGCAAATAAAAATAAGTTACTTATCTCTATAACTTATCCATATGGGATCTAAATTGTGACTGTGATAACCCGCTGCGGTTTACAAAACAACGTTCGAATTGTAGCTTTAGTTTCGTTTTACAGAAAACGAGTTTGTTTTTCGCGAGTTAAAGAATGAAGTAGAAGAGTTTGAAAGTATAAAAGTTTGAAAAGCCGGGAGGAGTATTTGTAACAGTTTTGAGTTCCAAAGTATCTTAGTAGAGTGCGAAATAGTATTAACAGTCTAACAATACTCACGTTATTGCGGGGAGTATTGTGAATGGGGTGTAGGCTAACGACGCACGAGGTGTAGGGGGGGGGGGGGGGGTTGCGGTTTGCAAGGAAATTGCGTTTCATTCACAAATTTGTTTAGGTTTCACGTTGTGTGCTTTATAGATCCTTGTTTTGAGTAATAACGCTGTAGATAGAAACTGACCTGATCAGAGAAAGTTCCTGACACTAGCCTAACACAGTGTTGCCAGATCTGAAGATTAAAAAGTAGCAAACTGTGCTCCAAAAGTAGCGGATTTGAACTATTTGTAGCCCAAACATAAAAATGAATTATTTTGCAACTACTAGTAGTAATAGTAGCCCCAATAGGAGTCTAGGAAAAAGATGGGGCCCTGGTCATCTCCGATATGCCCTGACATACGGTATTTCAAGTGTCCCCACTGAAGCACATCCTCTGAATACGGAATATCGTAGTGGTATTTTTAGTAGCCGGATTCGCCCCCTGACATCATTGGAGATTCTTTTAACCCAAGGATTTGGCATTTTTGATGCTTGAGCCTAACAGATATACATATATATATATATAAGCAGGTCAACATAATCGTTTGTATGCTTGCATTGTTGAACGAAAAATATAACGAAAATTGAATGGAACGCACATTTGCTTAAAAATATTAGCTTAATTGCGGAAAGAACTGACAAATTAACAATTTTCCACGGTATCTGGAGGTGTATAATCTAAACTTGAACAAGCACGTAACATTATAATCAAGAACGTATACAGATTTTCATTTGGGGGAGGGCGGGGTCAAGGAAAAAATTTGCCATGGTCTTGGAATAACACACTTCTTTTACCATTAGAGTTGGAATTTTTTACAATGAAAAAACGTATTTTTGGGGATTCATGACCCCTGTGACCTCCCCCCACCCCCGTATCCACGCTTTATTATAATAACGGACTTTAACGCAGGAAAATAGAAAAATTTACCTCACTAATGTGGCTCCACAGCTTGCACTTTTACGCCTATATAGCGTATATATGCTCGAAGGTTTGCACGGAACTGCAATGTTAAACGAGTTTCGAAGTCATGTGACGTCCATTTTAGTACATATAAGATCTCTGTGATTAAAAGTACCAAAACAAGAATTGAACCACAGAGATCTCATAGGAATTGAACGAGTATCGAACATGTTATGTTTTAATAAAACTATCGTTCACTGCGAATAGAAATGTTCAACAAACAAAATTTTTATTGTATTATGTAATACTAATAATATTTTGTGATTTTATATATAAAAATAAAAAAGTAGCATATTTTTCAGATTTATAGCCTGAAGATAATTAAATGTAGCCCAAAAAGTAGCATGTCGCCAAAGTCGAAATTTTTGTAACGAGAGCGCTTAAAAAATCGCCCAATCTAGCACCACTGGCCTAGCAGCAAAACTCACAGTTTGACTGGTCAGGACAAATATGTGATTTTTAGATACCAAACCGTTGCGTTATTGCGGAATTTGGATTTTGCTTCTTTTTTTTTCCAAAATTCATAGATTTTAGCGATTTTTTACATTTGGTCTGCTACTTCAATAGCTGTGTGTATAGAAATTAGAGTAATTTGAACGCAGTTGCATTTGAAATATGTTCAGCCAGACAGTCCGAAATTGTTTTAGTATTTGCTTCATTTCTTCTTTGTGGACTTCTATAGTTTGCGGCCTGTAATTGTCTTTCTGCCTACATAACGCTTTGAGGTGGAATGCTTGTAGCACTTGCCGTTACATAGTTTCACGTATATTTTGAAGGTTCTTTATACCTCTTTCCACACCTGGGTATCTTGCCGGATTTCTGGCGTTGGATCTCAAATTGTATGTAGCGTCTGCTTTTAAACGTTTCATAACCTCTTTCGGAGTAGTGTTATTTGCATTTATTTCTTGATTGTCGGTATTTCGATCATTTGTTTCAAGAATCGTTTAACCCATTGGTTGGTTACTTACGAAATCTTCTAATCCTATTCCGTTGAAAGGGTTTTCCACATCCGCTGAGGCTGGGATTTCTACTCTTTCATTGGACTGTTCAAAAATTGGCGCCCTTTGTTGTGTTTCTGTTTGGACATTTTCTTCATTGTTCCTCGTTGCCTTTCTTGGAGCGTATTTAAAACACTATTGATACTTGCTATCTTCGTTTTCTTCGTCTTCAGCGCTGCTTAATTTTCTTTCAGAATCTGACTTTTCGTAATTCATCTCACTCTCTTCTTCTGAATCAGAGTTATCTTCCCTTAGATGTCGTTTTCGGGATTGGAATTTCAACATCTATTTACTTGAACCTTTTGCGCAATTTCCGGATTTTTTATCAATCGTACGTAGTACGTTACTGGCGTTGTTCGTTTAATTACCCTGTAGAGCCTCGAAGAATTTTAGAATAATTTATGCCCTTGTTTCTTTGATAAGTTTGGCATATATAAGTAGACTACTTCTCCGGTGTTGAATTTTCTCATTTTCCCTTTTTTTATTACTTCCATCTTCCTGCTTTTTAAATGCTTCTTCGTGGTTTGTTTTTGTTTCCACGTAAATTGGTTTATGTACTTTTCCTAACCTGTCAGCATGACTCATTACATGCATATTCAAAAGTCGTTTCTCCATCATATAAATTAGTTGGCAGTTTCATATCCTTTCCAAATGCTATGTAATACGGAGTATCGTTCACAGTAGAATGTACGGTGCTGTTAGGTGCTAATTGTACTGTACTTAATGCTTGTTGCCAATTTTACGCGTCCCTTGTAATAACGTAGATACTATCGGTCATCGGTTTGTGCACTCGTTCTACTGATCCTTAGCTTGCGGGGTTGTAGGGTGCTATAAGTATCTGTTTTACGCCGAATCCTTTCACTGCTTGAATGTAAATTTTGCTTGTCAATTCTCGCGTGTGCTAATAATGTGTTGTGTCCAAGTTTCATAATTTCAGCTTTTAGTGCATGGAACATAATGATTTTTTCTTTCGCATAGAACCTTGTTTTCCCCTTATTCTGGGAATTATAAAACATCAGAACTCCATCGGTATCTATGTAGTAGCTGTAATAGTTTTCCTGTTCGCCCATGATTTTACCCTTTTCTAAATGTTGTATTATTGGTGGCGGTTTTTCGTCTCCTCTTTGCATCTTCGCAATTGTTTATCTGTCTGTGAGTTGGAAATCGTATGACACGAAATTTTCTTCGCTTTCATTATAACTTTCGCTAGCTTCTTGGGGAATGGTATCTTCGTCTTCTGAAGTTTCGTTTGCATTGAGCGCTCTGATTTTATTGGCATTACTTGGATGTTTGAACCTATCCACAAATGATAAAATGATAAACGTACTTCGGAGTCCTTATCTTCATAAACTGCTCGGCTTAGAGCAGCGTTGCCCAACGTGGGGCCCACACCCCACAGGGGGGCAATTTGAAAATGGACTCCACTGTACATAATGTAATAAAAATGGGACCATTGTACATAATAAATGCAATATATAATTAATATAATATAGATAATATAATTTTGTATATAATGTGTTTTGGGGGCCATAAATAATTGTGGGGTGCGCGGATCTTTTGGTTACTATAAAATTGGGTCGCGGCTTTAAAATGGTTGGGAACCACTGGCTTAGAGCGTCGGCGATAATATTTTGTTTCCCTTGTAAGCGATAAATCTTGAAGTTAAATTCTGCTAAAGATGAGGTCCACCTTATTATTCGAGCTAAAGATTCCTTCGATGAAAGAACTGTAGTAATGGCTTTACAATCTGTTAGTATGGAAAAGTTGTTGCATCCCCATAGATAAGTTCAAAAAAAATTTACGCTGCAAATTAAAGCAAAAAATTCAATCTGAAAGGCGCTATATTTTCTTTTGAGTGGAGTTAACTTTTTGGAGTAATATCCTATCGGATGTAGTTCACCTTCATCGCTGAATCAATCCTCTGACCTCAATCGCTGTTCTAAACAGGCGCCGAGTGCGTCTGAAGATCCATCACAAAATAATACGACGGCTTTATCCTTCGACGGGAAATGAAGTGCTGGTGGGTTCATACGTTTTTCTTTGAGAGCTTCAAATGCAGTTTGACATTATTTTGTCCATACGAATGCTTTGTTCTTTTTCGTTAAGTCGGTTAGACATCTAGTTATTTTTGAAAAGTTTGGTATGAATCTTCTGAAAAATCCTGCCATTCCAAGATATCGCTGGACTTGTTTATTATCGTCGGCACTGGAAAATTTGCGATTGCTTGCAATTTATTTTTATTTGGAGAATATGTATCTCGATTTATTACGTGTCCAAGATATTTCACTTGTGCCTGGAAGAAAGAACACTGCTCTAGGTTCAACTCCAATTCGTACTCTTTGAATCTTTCAAAGGCTGTTTTTAAAGTCTTCAGGTGTTCTTCTTCATCCTTAGTATGCACTATTACGTCATCAAGATAAAATTCAACGTTTGGAACATTTTCAAAGACTGTTCTTACCTTTTTCTATGTATTGTGTTATTTTTTTTTTATTTCTTTGGGTTCGATGTGGTACTGATCTCATACTGATCTGATTATTCTCGTCTTATACTGACTCTGATCTCATGCTCTTCTGCCCTGAAACTGATTAAACTTTTTAAAACTTCAAAGTAAGAATGGCGTTCCGACTTGTGATTGGTTATTGGCTTAACCTATCAGTGAGGTGCCCGTGTCTTGCGGTTTTGGTGCAGGGTGGTCCAGATTTCCTCTGCGGCTGACGCTTCCGTGGAAAGGTAATAACTTTTATTGACATTTACGAGGTTTCTTCAATTGATGTAAACGATTTTTATGGGTAGAGATTCTATGTACGGACCTTTGAAGATTCCAATTAGCAGGGTTTGTATTGTACAGACACAGCGCTAAAGAGACGGCATGTCCAGGCGCGGTGATCAAAACCAGGGTAGTCTTTTTCTGACCGTTCTTTACTTGCGCCATAAAATCTTGGACTATTGTATAGATTTTTAGGTTGTACAAAAGGATGAGAGAATTGTAGGAAGGGTTTTTATTTATGAAACTTCTTCTTGCCGCCGTTGCATTGTAAGGGGAAGTGAGTGCTTTCTTCTATGGCTTAACGTACAAATTTAAGGGGAAAATATACAAATTAAATCAAAACTTTGTTCAGGACCATCTTCCTGTAACGCCACTCATGAAAGATCAGCTCACAGATCAAACATTAATGCAACCAGAAAAGTTTTTCCCTCTTCTATAAAATTCGAAAAAATTCGAAATTTTCTTTTAAGATCAAATGATTCACATATGCATGCATTTTTGATACAGAGCTATGCAGCGTAATAAAGTAGTAAAAATGACTTTTGTAAGCTATGAATTGTGTATATAATAGTGAAGCCGATGCTCTTTAAATAAAAGGGACCTTTTCGTTAGAAAATGTACTACCCATTTCCTGACGACACATAATGTTTGCCTTTTTGACATGCGTTGAGTTCCATTGTTATCCACAAAACCACGCTCCGGAACGTTATTTCACTGTTACCATATGAATGTGTTTATGTATAAATCATCTTTTTGCGCAGTTTCTTTTTTCGTGCCCAGTTTATGATTCGTAATTTTATTAGAAAAACAATCTTCTTGTCGAGTTTTGTAGTAATACTTGTAATTAATAAATTAATATGAGTAGGCGTGAACACGTGCAAACCAACTAAAAAAATCTTAGCCCTCCCCATCCTACCCTTTACTTCATGAACTTAATCTCTCCCAACGTTTTCCAATGTTTCGAAATTCATATGCCAAACATTCCCTATATTATCCAATAAAGTTTATATATTTTATATTTATTATATATTATCCAATAAAGTTTTATTTAAAATATTAGGGTATATAAACACAGTAAAATTTAAAAGAATGATTTATTTATCGGACATTTTATGCACTTGCACATGTTTTTTTAATTTGTTGACCTATTTTTCTTGTTGAAAAGTAAGCTTGATAAAATGATATCATTTTTAAATTTTGAGTTCTATCTCGGTTTACAGAAATTTATTGCTTTGGCTAAAGGACTAAACAACCGTATCGAAGTCACATTCAACGAGGCACTGGAAGTGCAATTGAAATTTCTAGGTCACTGTTTATGATAGTGATATCTAGGTAAAATCGAAGCAACACTTCAAAAGCATATTAAACATTAGTGATAGCATTATTAAACGTAGTGGCAATGAGCATTTCAACGCGGCTGTGTCTAACTAAAACGCGTTGAAATACAGAGTTGGCTTAAATGATTCATCGGGTTTCAAAATACTTTTTATTTAGAAGTATATGACTCCTACAAAGTTGGGTGGTGCTTAAAAAGATGTACACACTCACCAAGTTTCATGTGCATACGACATATGTTCAATATATACGCCGTTGGTCATACGGGGCACGCCCAAACGGTAATCAAGTTCATTTCATACATTCAGTAGCATGTTCCCGTTAATGTTCGTCACAGCAACGATGATGCGTTCCTTCAATTCTTATAATGCTGTTGTTAAGGAGGTAGATTAGATAAACTCTGTCCTTCAAATACCCTCAAAGGAAGAAATCACCCATCTTTGTAGATTTCATACTCCTAAATAAAAAGTGCTCTGAAACGCGATGAATCATTTGTGCTAGCCCTGTACTGTACCGAACATTAAAAAATTCCGCTTAATAACGTTATTACTAATATATAAGTAGTTTGGGGCAAAAGTCGTGAGACACCAAAGAAAGTTCAGCCGTTGTTTTAAAGAAAGTTTCGTTTAAATTATTTGTGCAATGAACTACTAGCCTGGACTTCGGGTTCACTGTCATCATTTATGAAAGCAAAATACCGGTTTGTGAAAGGAAGCCATCTTCTAGAAACATTGTCAGAAATATAATTCGCACTGGAATAACTATGAAGAGGAGGTTACAATATAAAGCAAATGCCATTGGTGAACCGGCGGTTGGTTCTGTAAACTTTAAGATACTCAGATTCCTCGGAAAACTGTAAGTTCCGGCATATCATGACCCTCGCTGTCCTTACATCGTCAAACTTACACAAATAAACACGCCATTGGTAAAGACTGGGAACGTCTGACGAGTGAGAAGGGTAGAATCTTCTACTACTACTCGGTTTACCCAGGAGCTTGAGCGTGGTCTGCTTCAGGATTCTAACTGGTCACGACCATCTGCAAGACTATCTTGGTAGGATTGGACCGGAAGATTCCCTGGTCTGCCCTTTATGTGAAGGTGAAACTATGATCGGACAGCATTTAGAAAGGTGTCCAGATCTTTTAGACGTGTTCAGAGGACTCCAACAGCCAAGAATCTCTTAAAGCTCATCTGTATTGGACAACGAGACATCGTATGGCCGAAATAAAGCGTTTGGTGAGCGTTGTGTGGAAAAAATCTCTCTTTCTTTCCCCCATCTCTAGACACATAGAGTTATATGTACAAATAAATAAATAAAAAAAAAGGATGAATTCCACTTTGAATAGATACTTACAAAATAATTTCATGATCTTTTTTTTAATGAAATCGTCGTCTGTGAATAGATATACAATAGATAAACGTAGCAAACGTAGGTCACAATGGATTCACTTTACTTTTTTTAATTACTTACTCGTATATTCTAATTCTTCAAACCTTTCGAAATTTTAAGAACTCAAACTTAACACATCTGTAATTTTTAACGCAGGTAATAAAAATGACACCTAAGAAAAGTTTTATATTAGATTAATATTTCTAAGAAATGGAAAATATTGATCTGCTATTTTTTTATTTTTTCTTGGATTTGGGTGATGGATTGAATGGATATGGTTTTATAACATTTGGGTAACCATGTGTGTAAATTTGATTCCAATCGATTATAAATTTGTCATCGCGTAGTTAAGTGCCATTGGACTAAAATCACTGCTATCATAATGCAGAGTCCAAAGCTGAATATTACATAAAATTCTCAAAGCGGGCTCTCAAAAATTGTGCGCCTTTCGGCATACAATCACATGCATCTAAAATATTGTAACAACTTTAAAAACTATTGGAAAGTGTTTAAACTCTTCAGAAATATTGGTCTAGGGAAAAGTGTTTTATATATATAAAGAATGAAAGGGGAGCAAGAGATAGCAAACAAGTTTCGACCACTCCAACAGGTGATTTTCCCCCAGCTTAAGAATATATTCGAAAATACGCCACATCTGTTCCTCTTTGCTGCACGCACCTGCAAGTTTATTATCTTTCGTGAAGAATAAACATTTAACCGCCAATTTATCAAGCACTATTATTTTTGCAATTATAGCCTTTTGTAGTGATTTTGCTATATAGGGTTGCGTTTAGTTTTTTATTCGTGTGCCGTTATTTGCACAATTAATATTTTGTATCGAAAGTTCGAACGTGCGCAGTCCTTATCATTAATTAGTATGTCTATCACACAATCATTTTTTGGTACATTTGGTAGATTATCTTGTGTTTAATAGTTAGTAGAGGCATTTAAAGATTTAAGGCCGTTCAAGCAAGTGAAACGTAATTCTTAAACACAGTGTTTAAATCTTTAAAAAAAAAACTTGGTATTTTCAGTGTTTGAAGAATCCAGGCTTCGTTGTAAGGTTTGTACTGAGTAATATGCATTTTTCTTTCGAATGAGGTAGTTTCACATTTACCGAACATCTGATTTCCCGAAGAATCTAAACTTCTGTCACATGGACAGTCAAATAAAGGTAGGTACTACATAACACAGAGAAAAAAAAATCGGCTCTTTCCGGGACCATTGAAAAAGTTAAACACGGATTTGCACACATTTGAAAAACGCCAGGCCTTCAAGCCACCATAGCTGTTAATCATATCTTTTACTTTCGTTTATTCAGAATCATCTAATTTATAATGTTATAAAACCATTCTGTTAGTAATTATACTTTTTAAAATCGTGGAAAATGGTTTTAAACTATGATATTGGCGAAAAGTTTACCTTCTGGAAAGCTTTAAATATACATAGTGTTTTGCGTGCATATTAATTATTTTCCAAAAAATTTTCAAAAGTGGAATACGTTTTTGAAGAATAAGTAACTTTTCCTTGTTCTCATTTCATTAATTCGTTAAGATAGCGAGTTTAAATGATCAGTAGGTTCATTTAGTAATAGTGAGTTAATAACTATGATATGCATCTATGAAATATAATTTAATCGGATTAAAAGATAAAACAAAGCTAAGGTTTAGTAAACTTACATTTCCTATACTTTGAAATTAAAAGTAGTCATTTCCTTGTTGTTTCCTTTAATTTACTAAAGAGTTCTGACAGTACTCATAGAAAGTAAAGAAAATCTATTTTCATTTAAAAACATTAAATTAGTACTGATTTACCATATTCTTAGTAGACTACGTTTCACTTTGATAATTCGTGACACAGAAGGAATGCTGATAGATTGTTTTTCTCCGCTCACACGTTAATTCCAAAACACCGTTCAGTCGTACTTCGTTAATGCGAACACTAAAGGGAACAAAAAATATGTTCGTGTTAATAGTAGTTTACGTTACCCGTAAAGGATGAGATCGTATCATCAAGATATTTATTCAATTTCTGTAGTTACAATGAATTTTTTTTATATCTATTAGCAATTTTTAATTTAATTTATTTTTTATATTAAGAAAATAAAGGTAGCATATAAGTACATTTTAAAGATATGGTGCAAGTAGAAAGTACAGCCATAAAATTATAATCTCATCGGCTTTACATATGTCGGATATTGATTGTATCCTGCGTCAAAATTGTAAACAATTCTTCTTCCAGAAATCCGTTTGTCACCTTAATGCTTATACTGGTATTTTCTGACCTTCTTGCAAATTATCCCCATATATATATATATATATATATATATATATATATATATATATATATATATATCCTCTTAATCATCCAGATTAGCATTTGAAATCACTTATATTCTGAGCATCAGCTAAACAAGCCAAGCGGGATTTTTCTTGTAAAGTTGTACCCATGGCTGTAAGATTTTACTCCCTAGTCTCTCAGATCCACATTAGCTCTATTCTTTCTTCATTTTTGGCAATTCTCATTCTTTTTCGAGAAGGCTTAAACTGGTTTATGAATAAACATCAATATTATAAGCGAAAATTACTTTACATTTATGGCGTTGACTTCTACTTACAACTTTAATCTGCCTAAGGCCACATTAAATTATCTTGCATAGACCCAAACTTATTAACTGCATAAGCAGCTTCGATTTCCTCTCAATTGTTTTTTTTTTAAATTCTCGATAAAGTATTCTCTCCAATCTCGAACTTTACGGCAAATTGTGTTTCATTCAACTTTACATTATCCACATCATTTAGTATTTCTATCTTTTTTTTTTATAAACTCAATGTCTTCTGTGTGCGATTTAGGATTTATATCTTCACTTCAGCGTTAATAAAATCCAGCATAAAACGCATGGAGTGCACGTCAGAATGAGCCTATTTTCAACTGTCTCATATTGTGAATTTAAGAGTGATATCAATGAACCACCCTACCCTTATTAAAGTGACTTGATCACTTTAATAACCATTTAGGACTAGCAGAATGAAAGATATCCCCCTTTAAAAGATAACATTTTCTTGGCTTTCTTTGGCATTCTCCATTTCGAAGAAAGAATGGAATTCGAAAAAAAAAAAAAAACTGTATCTAGGGACTTGGAAAAGAACGCTTTATTCGTGTTAAGCAGAGAAAATTACACAAGGACCATTAATATCATTAGTTCATGTTAACCGTGTTCGTGTTAAGAAAAAAAAATCCCAAAACACAGGAATCCCTATGTAATTTGGCAGACATTAAAGAAGCCGTTCGCGTTAACAAGGTTCGACTACAGTTGAATAATTCTCTCTGGCGCAACTTTCACGAATCTAAAACAAAAATGCCCCTTTATCTCGTCAGCAACGTCATCATTCTATTTCAAACTTTTCTATGTATAGATAGATATAAGCTAAACACAATTTGTTCGCTAGCGAAATCTCCCAGTTCTATCAATTATCGTCAACAAATCGTGCAACCGTTCCTAATCCTCATAATTTGGTGGCAACGAAAACACCAACTATCAAATCATCTACGTGATTGTCCACAAAAGCTCAACTATCACTGGCGCTTGCAGTTCAGCTCCAAATTTTAATAACACGCCGCCTAATAGCTTCCGACAGCGAGAAACAAATATCTTCTCGCCCGGAGGCGTTCCACCAGAAGCTCGTTTGTATAAAGAAAGTTCGGCCCCTGGACGTCAAACGGGTATTAAAAAAATTCGTTTGGTTTGAAGGGCTCTCGAATCGCCTTTGCCCCTCACGTCCTTACTGCGCCTTCTAGTTGATGGCACATCTATCCGTCTACCTATACGTCTGCTCTTGCAGGCTTGTCACGTACGACGGTTCCACAAAACTGGCTCATAGGTATATGTGCAGCCTATGTGAAGCAGCTGTCGGCGGATCAATGTGAGCTGGCCAGCCACCGTTCGTCGGTTCAAATGCCACAATGAGTTTTCGCCGTTGACGAGTCTCTTCATTCTTCAAGACATGTTTTGGTAAGTTTGGAAAAAGTAAAAGGTGAATGTTAAATACCGAGACGTGACTCGAATTTGGATTCTATGTGGACATTTTGAAATGGAAATAAAGTCATTGTATGTTGCGGCTAGGATTTGCTAATTGTCTGCGACGACGGAACCGCTTTGTAACGGTTTCAACTTACCTACTATGCATATGACCGTGAATCGAAAGCTGTTTTCCCTTGCAATGCACACTGTGTATTCGGAAATGTTATATTTTGTCATGAATAGTGGATACATATGTATCGAAAAACATCGCTGAAAAACTTGCGTTTTATATCTAATTACTAAACCAACAATGTTCTCTAGGTGTTCGATATTTAATTTAACGGTTTGTAAAGATATGTATGAGTTGTAAACAGCATTTTTTCTTTTGAAAACTATAAATAGATTACTAAACCAATGAATTGATCCTCTTCATAGCTATTCATATATCAGTACAGTCATATCATTACTAGGTATATTTAGAAATTCTTACAAAAAGACATATTTGATTTTTACCTAACAGTTAATGAAGATTATAAAGCCCGCTTTTAAAAGTGATTTGGAAAAAGTTTATTAATATTAAATTAATGCTGTGATATAAATTTTACTGCTGCTTCAAAAATTTGCTACTCTTAATTTATTCAAAATTTGTATATCGTGATTTTTGTTTCAGTTAAAATAATGAAAGATATTCGGGAATTCTAAATTTAAAACAACCCTCCGAATTGCATTCGAGATTTCCTTTCTTTTCTGAAAATATTACTTAAATCCTTACATTGTAGTTCTTCTTGTTTTTCATAGTGCGAAAGAAATTTCGTTCATATTTAGGCGCGAAATAGGGAAGGCCCTGAGAGTTCTATCCCGTACCATACTTATGGTATTTTGAATGAAATTGCAGCTATTGAATATTATATCAGCATAAGTTATCAGTACTGGTTTAAGGCTTTTATGGACTCGAGGCTGCAAGGAGAGAATGAGCCCTTAAAGAAAGTAACCCGCCTAACAACGGGAATTTTGGCAAAGCTTTAAAAACTATGGAATTTTGGCTTTTCTCGTGAAGTTCCAAGCTTGCAATGGGATCATTTGATGTTGTAAATTTCTAATATGAAAGAAAAAATCAAGTAAAAAATGAAAGCTTTTTAATTGTCATGTCTGTGGAAGTCCGAAGGTTCCCAAAGCGAGAATATGTGATAGTAGTATCTGTTGGTATATGGACTAAATCAGAAGTACAGCCCAAACATACTCGTTATCTTACGTATTCCAACCTTTGTCATGAGAATGGAAAGTACTGCTAGAAAAGTGGCTATTAAAAAAACCATGATAGCAGAATCAATGAAGAATATCATTCCCCTCCAACCTAGTTTAATACTGACAGCGACATTTGTTCTGACTTGTCTACATATCCAAAAGACAATACCTTAGATATTGTTTACAAGAAGGCATTCGCTAATCTATCTAGTGATCATAAAGGCTACTCTTTCATTTACGAAGATGGATCAAAAGCAGTTGAATATGTTGGTGACAGGTTTGTCTGTGGCAGTTTTATACAGTATCAACAACTGCGAAAATTCTGCTCAATTTTCACGGTAGAATTCCATGCCATAGGATTAATACCGGAATACGATTTGGATAATTTATGAACTCCAAATTTCATCTATATTAATTCACTCGGTGTGCTGCAGAAAGCCTGGTTTCATTTAAAACCTTGCATCACTCTAAAATCCACGGAGTTCATAAACAACCAGGGAATATAAAAAGTGCACAATATTTTATGAAATTCTATTAGGTTCGAGATCATGTGAGTATTTTCGGCAATGAACAGGCGGGTATTGATACAAAAGGAGCAACTGAAGGATTTGATAACATGATCAATTTGTTCCAAGGCAAAACACTAATGTCTCATCTCATCTATACAAAAAATGGCAGTTGGGATGCGATGAGAAAGTTTTTAATAATAATCACCTCGCCAAACCACAAATTGAAATATGACAGTCTAGCTACAGGAGCGATCGTCGGAAAGCGACCGCTCTCGCTAGACTTCTCATCAACCACACCCGCTTCGCCCATCAGTATCTGTTAAAGAGAGAAGACGTCCAAATGTGTGCTACATGTAACGAACCATTAAATACTCTGCATCTTATATATATATCTGCAGAAATTTTAACCAACAGCTGTCATTAATTTTTAGTCGAAATGACTAACTTTCGTAATATTTTAAGAGATCCTTTTAATCACGAAATCGCTTTTAATTTTTTTTATCTGATGTCATTTGTTTTAATCTCATCTAATTTTATTACATCGCTTAGTTTCAATCTACTTTTAATACATTTTTACCATTACAATTTTAATTTGCTTTCATTTTAGAACCGTGTATACGCCCTCACGTTATTTAGCGCAGAATGTCCCTTGTTGTCCTTACATACAACCAACCAATCAACCTAGAGCCCAAGCGTTGAAATAGCATCTTTCATGGCGCAGAGAAGATTCAGATGGTATGATCAGTGCCGTCTTATAGGGTAGGCTAACGTGGTCCCAAATCAGTGATGTTTATTATATTTTCTTCTATTTTCCTTATTGCAAAAATTGAAAGTTAGTGTTAAAAAAAAGAAAAAAGATCGAATTCAGAGCTCCCAATGCGTTAAGACCACCCTGTATATGATGCATAATCATACAACTATGGGTATGCAAACATAGAAAGATATGAAAGTTTCGGGCCCAAGATTAATACCAAAGGAGTTTTTAAACTTAAATAACACCAGGGGCTTTCAATCAAGGCTTCTGCGTGGCCCAAGATTCCGGTCCGACTTAGTCTGTGCGTAAACCCGCTACTGCAAATTATTCTCTGATGTTGCCATTTCAACGAAACAAATTATTATTAAAGGTTCGAAAACAGATGCAATAATCAGGAAGAGTTTATTCTTTTCTACGAAACGGTTCAATGGTTTATGGTATATTTTGTGACCTCTTGATAATTCCCTAATGGGCATTTATAATTAAGTAGAATTGTATGCGAGCAGATAAAATATATACATTTAAATGCTTTCTATAAAAATCAACCCCAGAAACTGAAGAATCACAATCCGATCAGAATCAACTCAATGAATTAGTTTAAAAAATGAATGAGGAACTCAATTTCATTAACTTTGTGCCTTTGCAAAACAAATGAAAAGGATTAAAAACGAATTCCATCCTCGCTTTAACTCCGAATTTATAAGAGTCAAAATATTTTATGAATAACGCTGAACTTCCGTGATTAGAAATGTTTTTATATCTGTGATATTTTTTTTTGTCTTTTAATTTTGAGTGAAAATGTGTTTTATGTTTTCAATCACTCGCGATTATAGTGGCTCTGATAACAGCACTTGTTTGCTATAAAGAAAACTTGGCTTTAAAGTGAAATAGTACCGAACTCTTACTGGTATTTTTTTTCCGTAGTACCTTAGATGATACTTAGATCCCTCACAAAAATACAGGCCCTGGTATAGCATGGTTTTAATCGTTCCAGCTCCATAAAGCACGATTGAAACAATAAAAAACATAAATCTCATTCCCCAGGTACGATGTTTATTACATCGTGTTAATAATGACATTTTCGGTTAGTGGTAGGTTAAATTATTCTTTAGGTCAACTTTCAAAATAAATAAACGAAATTCAAAATGTCAGAATACTAAAAGATGTTATTTAAAATATAACCGTAAAATGAACTGAAATTTTAATAAATTATTACTGTACTGCCTCGAAAATATAAAATTGTGGATTACGTAAATAATATTTTTAACACTTGTAAAATGTTTTATTAAAAATAACATTATAAAATTACACATAATTTATATTTTTAATCTTTCACCAATATGTTTGATGTAAATACAAATTTCACGTTAATTTTCTCACGCTAAATTTTCCAATAGCCTTGACATTTATTTGAAAGTCAACTTTATTCAATTTTAAACTTCATTAAAAGCTCATATATGTGTTAATAAATCACTTAATAAATTATTTTTGTTTGTTTGGATTTTTATGGCGCAAGAGCATCTGGGCTATACTGAGCCAAAAATACCCGGAATTTCCTATGAAAGCCATGCTTAGTGTTTTTCCGCAGAATAGGAAACTCTACAGTGGGAGAACATCCACTATTGGATTGGAGAATTTTCGGTGATTACGGAGTTTTTTGTAGACTTGTCTATATGTCTCTGTGAACGGTTGTGATGTGTTTATGACTTCTCCGTGTAAGATCTCCAGGATTTTAGGGATAATCGGCACTTTTTTTTATTATATGTCGGTGTAATATTCATGTTGTTATAGCTGGGTTCGTGTCTATGTTGTAATGCATGTTGTGCTAACCGTGAGGATATGTCCTCTTTCTCAAGTGTTTGCCAGTATCGTTTTCTTCTAATGATATTCTCTTTTCCCGCCTATGTATTGCTTGTCGCAACCTTTACATGGAATTCGGGGTATATGGAGCCAATTAGGTCTTTTAATGTTTATGAGTTGCACTTTGCTTCGATAAATCTCCACTTATGATACAATATTTTTATGAGTGAATGCATTAACAATAGTAATTTTCTAGAAATGACTGTAGAGTCACCAAGTTAATTAAAATAAAACTACGATCTGGAATGACATAAAAAGAACAAAAACATACTAAAAGAAATATCACAATTTTGAGCTTCTGTTTTCCTTCTTTTCTAAGAACTTTTTTTTTTTGAGCTTGCTCCATGTATATTCATCTTGTTAAAAACCTTGCCATATTCGTTGGCCTCAGGCTGTTCAAAATGGTATATTTACTGATTTATTGTTAATTAATGCCGGATGGAATGTATTTACGGTTACTCAGTATTTTTTTTTTTTTTGCTGTCATTGTCTTCTATTTTTCGTTGTAATTTATTATACAATAATTTTTTCTTATATAAGATATAATTTATTTTAATTCCATCCGTTTTAAAAAATTATATATCTAAGATATAATTTTTTTAATATAATTTATTACATTTTTACGATGGTACTTTTCGATGTCGCTGTCAAGTATTGTACTCTCAGTATGTATTGCTCTGTTTTTGTTTTTTAAACATTAGATTCGATCTCTCTTTCTACCCCATAATTAATACTCACCGGAAAGCATTCTTCGACGTTTTCCTTCAAACATAGATAATGATGATTTCATCTTATATATAATCCCCTGGTCCATAAATAGCTTTTCAATGCGGGACAGTAAATTCATGTATAAACAGAACCTGGTTGGAAACTGTTTATTAATGCGGCAAAAGGAAAATAAACACCACCATAGGCGTAACCGAGGGGAGGGGGGCGGTTTTGGAGGTTGTAACCCCCATTGCAATGAAATTTTGTATATTTAACATAGGAATATACGAGTTGCAGCTCTGTAACCCCCTCCTTGTTGAGCCCGTAACTCCCCTTATGAATTTTCTGGCTACGCCTATGAACACCACTGCCTTAAATTTAAAGAAGCAGTCAATATGTAGGGTAGCGATAAACCAGTGTTAAAATGCTCTTTAGAAGATGTAAACAGCGAAAGAGAGATGCTATCAAATTATAGAATGAAATGGAGAAGGGGAAGCAGGGATTATATGATTCGTGTCCTGAAACAATCGACGGGAATGATTCCGAGAAAGGGGCAAGCTGAATAAAGTCTTCCCCACCCGCGGAGAAAATGACGATGGGTGGAAAGAGAGGGAATAAAGTCACTGGAGATTAAGGGAAATGTTATTGGCTTTTTCCCCGCCTTCCTCTTCCGTTATTTCCCCCCTACCTCCCCCTCCGACCACGGAAAAGGAAAGGTCGCAATGTTGTGGCCACAGCAGGTGATCTGGCTTCCTTGCATAGGGGCGATAAGATCGTTTGGGCCCAAATGATTTTTTGCGTAAGAGATGGTTTTTGAAACAATCCTGAAAAATCGCTGATAAATCACGGATATTTGTTGAAAGGCAAGTGATATTTCGGTGTTGTGGTTTATTTATTTTGTTTTAAAAACATGTTTTTATTTCTTTTTCCAAATTTTTTATTCCAAGATGTAGTGTTTTTTTTTAAATGTACGCAAATGTCAATCTCTGTTCCTGTCTTAGCATCTGCTTTTATGAAATGTCAGTTATTTCGTATAGTTACAATAATATTAAAAATGCAATTGCTAAGAAAACACGTTTACTTTTATGACATATCCTACATATTATTACCATTCTGGAAGACATATTTTAAATTTGAGGTATGAAGATTTTTTTAAACAAATCTTTTAATCAAACTTCCTCCAGACAAATTTCTTCGAATCTTATGTATTTTCTAACGTACTGCCAAGTGCTGCTGTTGTATTTTTTTTGTTCCCCTATAACTTAAGTACAGTAAATGTTAGGTCTTCAGTGCACATATATATAACGAAGATTTAAAATCGTTTTAATGAAAAAAATCAATGCATGTTTGGATTGTAATATAAATTTTCTAGTCTCTTATATCCTTTCTCTTGCTGATTTCTATTTTAGCTCTTGATGACGGGGCAACATCCCGCGACTGCGACTCCCTGCTGCCAGGCGGCCAGCCCCGCAGCGGTCGAGCCACCGTACGCGGCAGGCGGCGCGCCTCAACCAACGCCCGCAGCTGCCGTATGTTCCTTGCCGGCCGCTTACGATTCGAGGCTGCTTTCGTCTTTCCCGCGGTTAGCCACGGGTCTCAACGGTCTTTACGCCACCTCCGCTTCGACCGCCTACGCCGCAGCCGACCCGCAAGGGTACGTCACCGCCGCCGCCCTCGCTGCTGGATCCAACCCCTCTTTTTACTCTTCCCTGGTAAGTGACTCGCTACCATATAGCTTAACCCTTTGCAGCTAATTATTCATAGCGTACACTAATCAGCATACGCCGAATATTCAGCTAAATTGGATGGTGCTGCCTGTTACTCGGGAGCGCTCTGCTCTTCTTTCAACCTTACAGGCGAATTTTAATTTTACATGTTTCGTTTTGGCAATATTTCATGAATATTTATTTCCCTGATGTTGATGTTCTCACGATTAATAAACTCCAAATACAACATTTTCAAATAACCTATCAATTTCTAATCGCCGACGGCATCATTAGGAATAAACAAACATTTCGTGAGGTGAGTCCGAAGAAAAAGCAATGCTTCGTCTCTACGCAATAGATGGAAAGCAAAGTCACAAATTCACATTCCAATATAGATACAAATTCAGGGATGCTTAGGTACTGGTTCAAAGTATTAACTGGGGAAGGGCGAACACGAGAAAGGTAAACACACGAGAACAGTACGCCATCGAATGGAATTTAATGAAATTAACAGAAAAGGTGAATAGTTAGAGGGAATGCGGTACGTAAGTAGATCTTTTATCTTTTCAATAAAATCAATCGATATGTGGTGGCATGTTTAACCTCACCATCCTAACGTAATTCCTAGATCCGCGTTACTCTCTTCATTTTGGTGTAAAGACATTGCCCTGCCTCTAATAGTGAGCTAGATCTGGGCTCGAACCTCGGTCTTCGTTCATTCGAACTGGTTATTCAAATATTTAGAAAATACAGATCTGTTGCTAATGTTTTTGCTGGAAGTTAAAAAGAGAACTCTAACTCTTAACAAATCGGTTATTGAAAATTTTTGTAACTCTGTACTGTCTATCTTTATATTTAAAGAAATACATTCCAAGGGAGAGAGAGAGTAGAGAGTGGCTTTTATTACATTTAGGATAACTAGTCAGTTCTTAAAAAAAAACCTTCTCTACTTTCCATGTACAAAAGAACACTTTTTCTTATCCAAAAGTTTGGGCAGATTATTTAAAATTTTTGAAGGACGTGTTTACCATTTTACAAATTTTGATAATAAGTCACCTTTGTATGTAAACGGTGTATCAATACCAATACAGTACATTTCCGTCCACTGCCCTCTTCCCGAAACAGAAAAAGGTTTAATCGAATAAAAATGAAAACATTTAATTACGTCTTTTGGGACAGCGTGTTTCTTCATTACTAAGTGTGTTTAGTCTTAGCTAGCTACAAAGCGCACGAGAAGCTACAGTGAATAGAGGTGGTATGGCAATAGCATAGCCATCAACGTAGAGTTCTCAAAATTATTGAGGTGGGACCAAGCACATTTTATGTACATTTATACATTACAGTATATGTAAAATCGCAATTTAGCGTAGATTATTAGGGGGCTTGGGCCCATATAACTCTATGCCTATGAGCGTAGTTTAGATTCTAGGGCTTCCAAGGCAGCATGATTGACTCATACATTGGTACTTGTACCTACACAGTGAATTATTAACGGGCATTGCATACTCTGTTTAGTATGCTCATACTATTCAAGGGGAAGACCCACACTGAACTTTATGCCGAGGCATTCCTTTTTTTAGTCATGTCACTGCTGTATTTAGATGAATGTCTATGCTATTGGTTTATACACAGAGGATTCATTCGGAACCTTACCCCAAAAAAACATGCTAGAATTTTGAAAAACGAAAATATTTCCAGCAGAAATTTGAGTACAAAGTGCCGTACGTTCTGATATTCGCAACTATATGTCCACGCAATTCGCGAAGCAACCGAATGACATCGAAATGCAAAATGGCATCTTTCAACAGGATAGTGTGACTTGTTACACTTCCAATGCCAGTATAGCTGAGATTCGAAGTTTCTTCGGCGATCGGATCTCCAAAGGTTTCTGCCTTCCAAGGTTTCTACATTTAACTCCGTTATATTTCTTCATATGTAATCATTTGAAAGGTATTCTACACAACAATAAGCCAAAGAATTTTCAGAAGCTGAAAAAAATATTATGCAGTATATTGAAGCAATAAATATTAGCATACCAAAGCGCAGATTTGACAATATGCAGCGACTAGTTAATCTCTGTTTGGATATCAAGGGCGGACATTTTTAGCATCATCTATGATATAGATGTGAGTGTGAAGAAGTACGGTACTTTGTATTTAAATTTAAACTTCAAATGTTTTCTCTTTTCAAAAACATAGCCCTTTTTTAGGTAACGACCCGAGTGAAGCACCCCGTACGCTCTATTTAAAATAAAACAGACACCCAGACAGAATGGTTCTAAAACTTCGAAAATTAGTATACAGTTATTTACTTGCATAGGACAGCTATATACAAATGATTATAGTTTGCTGCAGTTGAGAATAAATGCACACATACATTCAAAAGGGCGATCGAGTCGCAATTATTGTGGCTTATAAGAAAGATTCCTATAGTCAATTGCTTTAAGCTGTGAAATTATTATAAGTGTCAGTTGGAGGTCAAGGAGTAATACGAATGTTAAATGACATACTGTAACATCGTTATGAATAACTGACCGAGTTTGAGAGAAGCCCTGTTGTTGGCTACTAAAGGAGCTGCCGGTTATTTGAATTACCAACCACGGGCCGTTCTAACTTGACTGTCAGGAGATATTGGGATCAGTGGATATGTGAAGATAAGAATATGCAGAGTAAAATCTCTTCATAATTCAGTGAAAGACCAACAGAACAGGGGATTATGTAATTATGAGGCAAGTACGAACAGTCTTTGACCACCAGATACGTGGAAGGTTCGCAAGAGAATCCTATCATTTTCTGTACTTTTATCAGACGATTAGGAAAGGCGGATTTTCATTCATATTTTCCTTACGCTTTCTGCCATTAAGGCCCTAATATCATTGACTTTGTTTGTTATGGTGTCGTGGCGTAACAGAGAAAAGTAGATTGGCAGGGTATAGTTCTTAGCGAGAAATCCCGCTTCTGTTTGCGAACGGATAACCATAGTGTTTCAATGCGGGGATCCACTGGTGAAAGTCCCGATCTCAACTTCATTATAGAATAACACATTGAATGCTGACACACGAATCTGGGTAGCCATATCGTGTGACAGTCATTCGCCACCAGTAGTGATAAGAAGGATATTGATACCACAGCAGTGCATTCGGAAAATCTTGCGCCCTCATGCGTTGCCTTTCAAAAGCAAAAGGGAAAGTTTACGAAGAATCATTTTTAAATAAGAAGATTATGCTCACCTACACCAGTTGGGATGTATTGGGAACATCTCCATTATGGTGCCACATGGTTCCTTGTTATACTCCGTCGCCACATTAAGCGCCTAACGATCATCTGTGGGGTCACATGGGACGACACCTTCAGCCATTTATAATTGTGCGAGGTCTGAAACAGCAGTTGCAACATATGTGAGCAAACGTGTCGCATAATAGCATACGGCATCGCATCTGTATGTCTCCACACCCAACCATATCGCGGTCTGTGCCCAAACAAGGAGGCACTGCAATATACGCGAAAGAAAACTTTAAGTTACACCGTTGTTCCACAACAAACTGTCCATTTGTTGTACGAATAATACTGTAATTACTTATTACCATCACAACCATAAAGTTTTATTAAATTCGAACGTTTCATTTTGGTGTGCGGATTTTTTTTAACAATAAAACCACAATCCCTTTTTTACTTTTTTTTTGTATTATTATTGTATACATGACCATATAGTGTCATATCTGCTATAATTATTTTTTTTTTCAATAAAATCAGAATATACGTCTTTTTTCATGGCCAATTTCTTTACTTGTTCTAGCAACCATTTTCTTCGTTTTACCATGCCTTTATTTTAAATTCGTTTTGCGTGATTATGTTAAAATTTTATGTTACGTGCTGGAAACAAGCATTCATTACATACTATGTTGTGTACATTATTTTCAAAGTTTTCCTGAAGACATATTTCTAGCAGTTTTTCCGTGTTCCGATTGCTTAATTTGATATAAACATCACAAAGTCTTCTGTTAAGTTTCGGGGGCACAAATGCCTGAGTGGTATGATTCTTTCTTTGGTATGCCACTATTGAAAATGGTTATATGCTTAATTTGAAGTTTACTTCCACCCCCCCCATGATTTTAATTTCTTTCCGCCATTAAAGAAATTCTCGTTTATCGTTGCTGGGATTCAGAATGGAGTATTTGAGACTACAAATTTGACTACCACTTGTATAATTAGTAATTGCCTGCTATTTTTCTTTTGAAAATAGTATTATATGTTTCGGATTTACTTCCTGCGTAAGTCATGGAGGCGCATTTGCTAACGTCTTTCTTTGTATCGCACGAGGATTTGTTCTTATGACAATGCTATTTGTTTGCTAACGTTGTTGATTACAAATTTTCTAACTCACTACTTTTTTATTTGATAACTCTGAAGCAAAATTCGAGCATTTAAATAGCTTAAGCATTAACGTATGTGTACATATTTTTCCCGGTTCAATTTTTTCCTTAAGCCACTTTTTACTTTCTTGTTAAGCACCAAGAAGTTTAGATTTGATTTGCTTATTGTCTTGCCTTCGAGAATAAGATCTAAAACAATATTTTTCATGTCTTTTAGTAACTTTCACCTTTTCTCATTAATTTTTCAATGTTATTTTTGATAGAACACACAGTATGCCCCGCTTTAGAGAATATTGCCGGTTTTAAAACATACAGTAACACCTTCTTTAATGGTCCCCTGTGAACAACAGTAACCTCCAAAAGTCTGCCAGATATTAATGAAGCCGAACCTATCAAAAGGATTAACGTTAGAGTGAACCTCTGAGCGGCAAATTCGAAACAACGTTCACCTGTAGGCATCACGAAAAAAAAATGAAATACCACCCAAATGGGCTTATCAAAATATTCTGTGGCCTAAGCTGTCAACGATGCAAACAGATTAACTGAAGTGCCCACAACTGTTGCTATCAACACTTCGGTGTCGCATTCCAATCATTATCGTTAACCATATCTTTGAGTTGTTAGTCACATCCTTGCTCTCCCAAGCTTTCTACATACTACATTGGCCTTTAGTAATCTCTTCTCTTCGTTGGACTCAGTTTTGGGTTATGACACACTTTCTCCTGGATTTTGTGTGATCTCCCAGTGATGAAAAACTGTCCACCGTAGTCTGGAGGCCGGTTTCTTAGTCCTTGTAAATATTCGGATTTCCCGAAAAAATGTAGGTCCACTGCATTACGATGGCAGAGTGGCAGGCCTGTAGCCAAGGCGGGGCCCAGCAGGAAAAATCCCAAGATGCCTTGTGCTCCATATCCCTTTATCTTGCCCCAGCTGTCCTTTCATACTGGCTACAGGCCTGTAGAGCGCATAGGCGTAGAGTTTTCAAAATAATTGGGGGGCAGGCGCATATTACAGATATTTATATATTAAAATATGTGTAAAATTGAAAATTATTGAAGGGGCTCAGTCCCCTATGGCCCATATAACTCTACGCCTATGGTAGTGTGCATTGGCGTACGCAGGGGGGTGTTGATGGGGGTTGTAACCCCCCATTGCAATGAAATTTTGTATATTTAACATAGGAATATGTGAGTTGTAGCTCTGTAACCCCCCCCATTGAGCCTATAACCCCCTTACGAACTTTCTGCGTACGCCTGTGGTAGGGTGGTAACACATTCATCGATCGGGCAATCAACCCAGATTTGACCGTCACTTCAGGTAACGGACGAACCGTTTTGATTCACAGCTCATAGATATCCTAACACGCGTGGCGTTTTCATTCCCACTGTAGTCCGGGGTTTGGTTTCTTCAGCAGCAGAGGTTTGGATGCCTCGGTAACTATAGGTCCTGGAGAATCACGACCTTTTCTGTGCTTTTGCCGTAAAAACACAAATAAAAAATTACGACATGTGCGTCGCGAAAATCTTAAGTTCAAAGAAAAATAATGAAAATTGAATGGTGATCAAGAGGTCGTGGATTCGTGTCTTACCAGGCGCCAAAAACCCATTCTTTCCTTTGCAAGTACTTTATGATCTAATACTAGGTACTACTTTAAATTTACCTTTCAAAAAGTTTTGTCTCGAAATAACAAACTTATCTTTATAATGACCTATATAAATATACGTGATTATGTGTCATAAGCACTTCCATTAACGTGTATCCTCTAGAGCAGGTGACCAGCTGTATGTAGCCTATAGAAAGATCAACAAACAAAATTAAAATATTTATTAATTGCAACGCCGAACTTCTTGGTGCATTTAAAGTTTCACGATTTTCTCTGGAAAGTCACAGCATACCTTAAATACAATCCAAACTGACAAAATATCCTCGATTGATTGAATTTGGCGAGAGAATGGCATCTTTGCTTGGAAGCACATGAGTGAGAATGCACTTTTATAAAGGAAGTCAAACAGTGGCAAAGAAACAAACTGATTGATGACCACTTTCGCAAATAAAACTTTAAAAATTAGGCATTTTAAAAATATCAACATCGAAAATTGGCTTTTGTGAACTTGCCGCTTCTCCCGAACACCCACACTCTTCACATTAGCTTCGTATTGGATTTTAATGCCATTAATATTTAATTAAAAACGATGTACAAAATAGCACTTTGGATTGCGTTGGTGTGCAAAATTTGGCATTCGGTTTAATCATTGTTTTGTCTGTAAAATGGTTTGAAATTTGAAATGAATGTAACTACGATGTTAAAATAGCATGTGTTTATACATTCCGGTGAAGATTATCAAATATTAGCTAAACAAAGTATATTGTACTATGATGCTAACACACATTAAGAAGCGGGGAGGGCAAGAGAGCTGTTCGTGCTTCCCGGGAGGGGGGGGGATGGGGATCGTAATACAAAGTTATTACATCTTAAGTTTCAATATATACAGATTTTGCCATTGTTATATATATTTCATTGTTATGTTTTACCCTATACGTATTTTGTAACGAAATAAACATAGTATAATCTTCCCGTTAAAGGCTATATTATGTATAGTCAAAAGCGGATCAAAGAGCGTTCTCACAGAGAGCGCCCCCTGGGAGATTAAAAAATATGGTACCTGAAACTAAAGTTGCCACTCTTATTAATCATATTATGTCCTACTGATAACTAGGATGTTTGTAAAGACAAGTTTTCCTCTGCATACGTTTTTTTCTTGTTTAAACACCAGGTTATTATCTTTATTCAATTATCCGGGGAAAGCCCGCGAAAACTATTCGTTAAAGTGGTGAAATTTAACATTGATTCTGTAGGAGAATTTTTGGTTCTATATAGTATTCTTTATAGCACATACACTATCTACATATAGTATTATTTATAAGTGGGGTATTTTATCGTCCATGACCCGATTAAGTGGAGCCAACTGTATATACTTATATGTGCTAGTGTCGACTATGCATACAATTTACATGAAACAGCATTGAGAAGAATACTTCTATGTTAAAGACAAATGTTATATGTACTTGTACCTTTTTTTTTATTATTAAAAGAAAAATCGTGAAATATAATGCACTTGCTGCATTACAAAAGCAAAAAAAAAAAATCTGTCAAATCTTTTGTATTCCACTTTCCAATAGTGAGACCTTGAATATCCTTCAAAAAGAAAGATGATTGAGGGGGCGTTTCTAAAAGAATTTTATTTGTATTATTTTAGACATTGATTTCCATGCTAAAATTACCTAACCTTTATTTTATTATCCAGTGAAGGCCCGCAAAGATTATTCCCTACAGCGAGGAAATTTAACAGTAACCCTACTGGAATAATTTTGAATACATTATCCTCATAAGCTGCGTATTCGATTATCCGCGTGACCTAATTAATTAGGGTCGATCGTACGTATGAAAGAGATCTGGAGAAACTTCCTTCAAGCCGTGGAAAAATATTGGTTGATTATGATACGATATATTCTTGTTATCTTTTCAGTCGTATAATATTTACACTTGAACAATCATTATTAATTAATCGCAAAGTAAAATCACTTAAAAGCATTGTTTATAACCGTAAAACACTTACATATCATTATACAGAAGTCATACAGATTTTCAGAGCGCGTGTGAACACTTACACAGTTTAGGCAACCATGCAAAGAATATCACATATCGGCGACGGATTTAAGTGGTCGAGATATTCATCCTATTGAAATTCCATTCTTTAACGCGCCAATGCCTAAAATGTTTGAGCTATTAACGATAGGTGCAATTATAAGTTAAAAGTTAACGTTGTTTTAAATAACGCAACTTATTTATGTTAACGGATAAAATTGATGACGAAAGTTTAATTGGTAAGCCTAATACAGTAAAACCTCTGTAACAAACCGCGGATAACCCTATTCAACGGACACTTTTCCAATCTCCAACGCTTCCCCATCCCAAACAAGGCTAGAAGCAGCAAAAGGGGTAAATACACAGACAGGGGCTCGGTGTGGAACTTAAATAATACAACGAACGTAATTCGTGATAAAAAGTAATTTATTGTCTGCTAAACCCTATCATCAACTGTGTTTCCGAATAGATGACAGATACTGAAGTCCCAAGTTGTCCGCTGTTCGAATGTTTCACTGTGTGGTGAAGTTATAAAAAATAAGAATTTTTAGGACTGCGAGAAGGTATAGAATCGTAATTATGTTCTCACATAAATTCTGCGCTAAAGAACAAAACACTGGCTTTGTGGATACAAATGTATTAATAACTGATGAGAAATGTTAACAGCCAGTTTCAGCAGGGAAAACCAGTTTGCAGAAACACAAATTTGCATATGTTGTTATCAAGTTATAAATGCATCTTTATTTATCCCAGAATTTGACTACTTACAGTTAGTGTGTACTAATAATACTAAATATATGAGATAATATGCTAAATTGTATATTTGATTTAGCACATGCAATAATAATAATGCTAAAGAATCTAAATTCTACTTAAAGAATTATAAAAGAATCTAAATTCTACTTGAAGAATTATATAATAATGCTGAAGAATCTAAATTCTATTTGAAGAATTATAAAATAACGCTAAAGAATCCAAATTTTACTTGAAGAATTATATAATTCGTTGTATAAAATAGAAAAGTGTTAACCTAAAATGTGTTTATAAAGGAGTTTTTTAAACAGAGGGAATGAGTTTATTAATATAAGGAAGTAAGGAAGAGAGTTCCATACTCTGGCACCACAACAGCCCATTCGCACCAGCCCCCGATTAGTTCTAGAAAATTCGTGTATGGATGGCTTGCGCCGGGACATATAGCTTTTTAGAGAAATTCAAATTTTCCTACCTCATGGCATGAAACCCCGATACGATTGAAAACCATCAAACGCTTACTGTCATCGGAATTCAAACACTCTCTTTCTGTACGGCAGACAGAAGCAACGTCACCGTCCGTACACAGTCATTCCAGACAAAGAAGGCATTTAAATTTTATATTAAAGCTATAATAAATTTCTAATAAATTGCAACATAAAATTACCTCAAATTTTACATTTCGTGAAATATCATATAAGCAATAAAAATTTCCAATTCTTTTTATCGTTATTTATAATTTAAACTCATTTTTCTGGTTACAGCAAAATCCCGATAGTTACTTTTTTTTTCCATCATATTCATTTAAATTGATGACAAGTTTCTAGCTCGCGCTTATTTTATTCGCAGGTGATAAAGTGGCGTTCGCCTAGCGTACCGGGTTCGACACCCAACAGCGACGAAAGAAGAACGCTTACCGATTAATTGCTCCTTGTAGCTCACAGGCTTCGGTTCCATCCTAACCCCCTTAAGAAGTTCAGATTTCTTGAAAAACTATATATATATCCGAAGCAATATGGTTTTTTTTTGTTTTGTCCCTGTGACCGAAAGACGTAACTCAATAAGGACATTATTTTATTTATGATAAATCTCCGCCCAAGTCATTAAAATTTTAAGACATTTTACTTTGAACTATACGATTAATCAAGCCCACACCTGCCGTGAGAAAGTTTGCTTCATGTAAAGAGAGAGAGAGAGACAGAGAGAGAAGTCTAGAAATCTATGTTCATCAAATTTGAAAATAAAATTTCAAATCTCCAATTTTGAGCTTCGAATTAATAAAACATTCAAAATTATAAACCAACGTATACCGTATGTAGCAGAATGTAACCTATCCTGATTCGTTGGTATTTCCGTGTGTAATAATGCCGTCTAAAATTCAGTAGCTTAAATGAATTAATAAATTTAATCATTCTGTTAAAAGTTTCAAAACTATTTGTTTCAATAATTTGGAATTTAACGTAGTAAACTACATTCGTCATAAGAAACGGATTTTTTTTTTTCACTTTTAAGTGCATTTCTGTTTATTAGGGGCACCTTGTACAATGAAATTCCTTATTAGCGGACGCTCTCCAGACAGAAAAATTTTTTCATAAAAGAGGGGGATCCTTCCGAAGCAGCTCAAATATTACATTTTAATCATTTAAATACTTCATTTTGAAACACGTGTGTTTTAGCACAGAAAACAAGTTTAAGACAACGAACGTAAGCATTTATTAAATGTAACAAGTAAATTTACAACAAAACGTTAAATATTAAAATTTATTTGTCTTGGAAAAAATATATCAATAATTGTTTGGTGAGTTTTATTCCCCAGTCCTTCTTTGAAATGTAAACTGGTGTCCAAAATTAAGGTTACACCCAATGTCATTTCGATGAGAGAAGTACACATTTTGCTCTGTAGCTGTGCTTTATTTATAAAAAATCATTTTACAGAAAATTAAAGAGCTATAAACACTTAACAGAATTATAAAAAATAAATTTTTTAGGTATCTTATGATGGAGAATCTACGATGGAACAAAAATTGAAGGTGTAAAACAAAAATTTGTAAAAAAAACAGATTTAAGATAAAAAAAATTGCTGACATAAACATCAACAATCATTTTCTAATAATTTTGCATGTTTATATGGGAAAAATTGCCATTTTAAATCAGTTTTTTTTTTTTTTCGAATTTTTGTTTTCGACTTTCAATGTTTGCATCAACTCAAATCGTGGATCTTCCTTCATACGATGCCTAAAGAACTTTAACTTTTTGTATAATTATATTAAGTGTTTATAGCTTTATAATTCCCTGTGGAATGGCTTTTTTATAAATAGAACACATCGAAAGTTACAGAGCAAAATATGTACTTCTCCCATTGAAATAACATTGAATGTAACCTTAATTTTGGACACCAGTATATATTTAATTGCGAGAATAAATCCACTGCTTTCTCGTCGTTACGCTCACGGGATCTCTCTGTGTGGTAGTCGAGTAAACAATAATAATAAATTTGAACTGCGATAATTTTGTGTTGATAATTGTTTATTAGTTTCGAGCAGTGTATAACTATATTATTTATTTAATTTATTATCAAAATCTTTATTAAGCAGTAACTACTTGAATCAGCGAATCCGAGTCAATTACCACGCTTTGTCAATGGGAGGAGAAATTTACCTTAGCTCTTGTCCTTAGCTTCCAGTTATGAGAAACTTCTTTTGAAGGGCCGATATTTAAACGTATTTTATCCATACAGGGGTTCCAGGCTAATGGAATGAATTATGAAAACAGTGTACGCGTCCGTACCTGAGGGCGACCGCTAAATATGGGTTTAAAATACATTATTGTGAATCAGTTTCTGAAGGGGAATTTTTACCTGACCGTAAAAACGGTGTGACCTTACTTGGGGGGTGTCCGTTAAGAGGAGTTTCACTGTATCTGAATATTACACTCGCCCAAAACAACGTCTCGATAAAAGTGAATTATTCCTGGAGATTTATTCGCACTCTAATTTTGCGAGCTACGTCTATGATGTCATTTCAGGGACATTGCAGTTTTAGGGAAAATTCGCAACCATTCTCTCAATAGCTTATTTGCTTACACAACTGCTAATAAAACAAAATTTTCCCTTAGAAATAAACAGGGAAAACATGCATACGGAAATGTAATCGTAAAACGAACATCTATTCCGTGCATATTATGACAACTCCAGATATTGCAATTCTATTTGTTTGAAACTACGTATTTAATTTAATAAGCTGGGCCCGTTTGAACTCGGTTCGATTCGAAAACGATTAACTTATCTGTGACAATGAAACTCGTGTGATAGTGTTAGAAAGTTGCCAACTCATCCTTTTAAAAAAATCGTATAATCACACATTTTTCCGTTAAAATCAAAGAGATTGGAAATTGACGAGTGTCTTATATCAGTTCATGTAGCAACGAAGCGAGATCAATTGCGCTTTGGTATCAGTTGGAAATGCGCTCGTTATGAAGCATCCTCTGCACTTGTCTTACTAATCTTTAATCCTCCACATAATCCGCCATTGATCCCTTCCCAAACATGACAAACTGGCAAAGGATAAAACGCACAACTTGTTTTAATTGCACTTTTTGCAAATAAATGGCCAATTTGTTGGCATATGAATTGAAACAATCTGACCGTGAACGAAATACGCGAGTTCTGAGCTTAAAGATATTCCTTAAGAGAAATGGAAGACCGTAAATTGCGAGCTGATGCGCACCATTGAGTCGAGACAGCAAACTGTCCATGATGTCAGTTCCAAGAGCACGAAACCTAACTAATATTGAGGAAGTAAGAGACCTGGTGTTAATAATAATTTTAGCTTTAAAATTACTTACACTTTGCGTCAAAACAATGCATTGTCTTAGCATAGTTTTAAAAATTTAAACACTTAGATCATTGTGATATCTTTAATCACATTTAAAGAAAATTATAAAACTACACTGCTCTTTCAACCCTTCAAAAGTTAAGGACAGAACACAACAATTAGATTAAAAAGTAAGGTACGCACAGGTCTGTAGATGAGCCGGAGCTAGCAGGGGTGGGACCCTAGTTGCCTCATACTTGTGCCCCAGTTGTCCCATCGAGCTACACACACACACACACATATATCATCATCATCATCATCATATTCAACCATTATCTATCCACTGCTGGATGAAGGTCTCTCCAAATGCTTTCCACACAAGTCTATCCTGAGCAATTCGCTTCCACGTCACCCCAACCTGTTTTCTTATTTCATCCACCCATCTAGTTTGAGGACGTTTTCTAGGTCTTCGGTGGTCTCTTGGAATCCAGTTCAGAATTTCTGTTGTCCATCGTTGATCAGTTCTTCTTGCAATATGCCCAGCCCATCGCCATTTCAGCCCTTTTACTTTAACAATGATGTCCTCTACTCTAGTTTGCTCTCTCACCCAAGTGTTTCTTTTTCGATCTCTCCTAGTTATTCCAAGCATGCACCTCTCCATGCTCCTTTGCGTTGTCTGTAACTTTCGTATTGCTCCAACTGTTAGACTCCATGTCTCTGATCCATAAGAGAGGACTGGCAATACACACTGGTTGAAGACCTTTCTTTTTAGACACAAAGGCAATTTCCCCTTCAGGATAAAACTGTTTCTTCCAAATGCACTCCAGCCAAGTTTAATACGTCTGTTGAGTTCTTTCATAATGTTGCCATCCATTGAAATCAGCTGGCCAAGGTAAATATATGAATCAGCAATTTCTAGCTCAATGTTGTCAACTTGTATTTTTGTTTCCTCTACAAAATTATTGAACATGATCTTAGTTTTTTGTAGGTTCATCTTGAGTCCAACTTCTTTACTTCTAGTTGAGAGCTCCTGTACCATGTCTTGGAGTTCTGATGGGTTCGTTGAAAAAATAACAATGTCATCAGCAAACCGCAAATGATTTAAATATTCACCATTTATTTTTATTCCCTTGTTATTCCAATTTATCAGCTGAAAAATCATCTGTAAAGCTGAAGTAAAAAGTTTTGGAGAAATGGTATCTCCCTGCCTCACACCTTTACCAATTTTGATAGTTTTGGTATCTTTATGTAACCGAAATTTTGCACTTGCATTTTTATACACACGTTTCACCATGTCAATGTACACATCCTCAATGTCTGTTGATCTTAAAGAGTTGATGACTGCTGATGTTTTAATAGAGTCAAAGGCCTTCTCATAGTCAATAAATGCAACACACAATGGAAGTTCATATTCATGTGTTCTTTCAATTAATTCTCTTAATACTTGAATATGGTCCACTGTACTGAATCCACTTCGAAATCCAGCTTGTTCTCTTGGTTGAGCTGCATCTAATTTTTTCTGCAGGCGATGTGTTAGCACTTTTGTGAAGATTTTATAAATAGCAGGTAACAAGCTAATTGGTCGGTAATTTTTCAAATCCTCTTTATCACCTTTTTTATGCAAAAGAATTACTGTTGCAGAATCCCATTGGTTTGGTATGTTACCGCTGTTAAGACATTTGGTAAAGAATTTTGCAAGTATGTCTTCTACATATTCTCCAGCTTCTTTTAGGATATCTAATGTAATACCATCATCACCAGGGGCTCTTCCTTTCTTCATATTTTTTATTGCAAATGAAACTTCTTCTTTTAAGATTTTAGGAGCTGTTCCTTCGACTATTTCAGTGTCTTCGTTTAATTCACTGTTACTTTCATATAGTTTTTTGTAGAATTCTTCAACTCTTCTAAGTATTTCTTCCCTATTTCTTGTTACGGTGCCATCCTCTCCTTTTAATGCAATGATGTGTTTCTTCCCAACAGATAAACTTCCTTTAACAACCCTAAGGCTCTTGTTATTTTCAATGGCTTTCCTTACTAGCTCACAGTTGAATTTTCTTATGTCTTCTTTCATGCTTTTGCGCAGAGTTTTACAAAGTTCTATGTACTCAATCCTGGAACTGGTATTTCGATTGTCCACCTTCATATCTCTTCGCCTTTTCATGAGCTGTTTCGTCTTCTCAGATAATTTGCTATTGTGCTTTTTACAGGTTACACCACCAATTTCCCCAGCAGTTTCAACTATTGTCTTAACAATGTTTTCATTTGCTTCTGAGATATCACTTTCATCAATAAGTCCTTCCAGTGCAGAAAAGCGATTTTTTAATTCCAACTTGAATGCCTCGGTATTTACTTTCAGTTTCATTAGATCCACCCTCTTACTTACTTGTTTCCTAATGAGCTTCTGTCGTTCTAATTTAGTATTTAAGTGCACTTTACATCTCACCATTCGATGATCACTTCCAGTATTAAATCTGTTCAGTACACTGCAATCTTCAATAATTGATTTCTTGTTTGCCAGGATATAGTCAATTTCACTAGTTCCCCCATTTGGGTGTTTCCATGTCCATTTTCTTTGCGGTTTCTTCTTAAAAAATGAATTCATGATGCTAAGGTTTTCAGCTTCTGCAAATTCGATGAGTTGATCGCCACGTTCATTCCTTTCCCCATATCCGTATTTACCAACCGATGTCTCTCCTTGTTCCTGTTGTCCAATTCTTGCATTGAAATCCCCCATGATGAGCTTGATATGTTGTTTCCCTTTGGTGTGTAACTCTTTGATTTCTTCATAAAATTCTTCAACCTCTTCGTCGGTATGGCTTGATGTTGGTGCATATACCTGTACTATTTGAAGTTGGTATCGCTGGGTTAGTTGAACAACAAGCCTCGCTGCTCGATCTGATGTACTTTCAACTTCCAGAAGACAGTCTTTAATTCTTTTGTTGATTAAGAAGCCAACACCACTTGTTCTTCCAGTTTCCGTTCCTCTATAGTAAAACAAATGTCCGCTTTTCAGTTCCACCAACTCTTCACCTTTTCTTCTAATTTCACTGAGTCCTACAATGTCCCATTTGATCTTGTCTAGTTCCTCTTCCAATTCCTGAAGTTTTGCTTCAGAAGCAAGGGATCGTCCATTAAACGTAGCCAAGGTCAATAACAAACGGCAGCCTGGGCCATTCCAGTGATTCTTAGCACCCCCTGCTTTCATGCCACACTGACCGCTGCCTTGATCAGGAGCACTCCAGCACCTGGAGACTAGGGGCCATGGTTTCTGGTGTGTCAACATAATGGAGGAATTAGCCATAATTTCACCACGCTGGCTAGACGGGTTGGTGAATTAGCCCTCCCCTTCCGCCTTTCTATCCGTGTAGCAAATATTAATTTGCCACATAAATAGAAAGCTCAGCCTGCACCACTTGAAGGCGGGGTAGGACACTAGGTTACTGGCCTGGCCGGTTCCACACATCGTCACATACGTTCAGCGTGTGGGTCTCCTTCCAGTTAGATACCAGCAACCCTTTTGCAGGCCATATATATATATATATATATATATATTTGCAACATTATGAAAGAACTCAACAGACGTATTAAACTTGGCTGGAGTGCATTTGGAAGAAACAGTTTTATCCTGAAGGGGAAATTGCCTTTGTGTCTAAAAAGAAAGGTCTTCAACCAGTGTGTATTGCCAGTCCTCTCTTATGGATCAGAGACATGGAGTCTAACTGTTGGAGCAATACGAAAGTTACAGACAACACAAAGGAGCATGGAGAGGTGCATGCTTGGAATAACTAGGAGAGATCGGAAAAGGAACACTTGGGTGAGAGAGCAAACTAGAGTGGAGGACATCATTGTTAAAGTAAAAGGGCTGAAATGGCGATGGGCTGGGCATATTGCAAGAAGAACTGATCAACGATGGACAACAGAAATTCTGAACTGGATTCCAAGAGACCACCGAAGACCTAGAAAACGTCCTCAAACTAGATGGGTGGATGAAATAAGAAAAGAGGTTGGGGTGACGTGGAAACGAATGGCCCAGGATAGACTTGTGTGGAAAGCATTTGGAGAGACCTTCATCCAGCAGTGGATAGATAATGGTTGAATATGATGATGATGATGATGATGATATGTATCAATAATCCGTGGGTGCTCTGTATCCCATATGCCCTTTGCCTTGCCCCAATTTCCCCTTCATGCTGGTTATATGCCTGGGTATGCAGAAAACTTTTATACAAAATTTTCACTTTTTTTCTAAATTTTTGGTATGTAAATATCGAAGTATTCGGTGAGTGTTGATATATGAACGAATTATTAAGTGCTATAAAGGATAGCCTCTGAAGAAAGTCAACGCTAGTACAAAGTAAAAAGTGTCAATTTAAATTGATAAGAGACATTTGTTTTATTATTTGTTAAGGGCGCCGTTTAGGCAATTAAAATCTTTGGACGGTAGTTAAGGAGTTAATGTGGACAGTCAGTTGGAAGAGGCTAATTTCGTTGGCGTTAACCTTTCTATTAACATAAGTGGAACCAATTTCAGGCAACTGAAGCAGATATCCGAAGGCCTGGATTATGAAAATCGTTAAATTTCTTTTTGATGCAGTCTTAACACAATTTTATAATGTTCTTATACAGGTTTTGGTAATCGCAAAATGCGTATGTACTAATCCTTCTTTAATATTTTCTAATTGAATTAGATAGAAGTAATTAATTTTTGAACTTCCATATGCAGCATAATTCCTTTTTTTATGTTCAAGCGTTTACATCGAAACACTAAATATAATTAAATTTATAAAAGTCTGATTAATCAAAACATAAATATATTTGCCATTTTTCAAGTATATGATTTTGTAGGTTGATTTGGAATACGAGTAGGATATTAAAAATATTAATATTTTTTAATTTATCAACGTTTTTTAACGTTTGAATATTTTTGAATATTTAAAATAAATTATGAACAAATATATATCAAACAAGAAAGAAATGTAGAAGGTAGATTTTTTTTATTTATTGAGCAAACGTTAGTTTTCTCATAGTCGAATTTTTCTTCATAATCACCGTAATTAAGTTTTGGATTTCGAAACGTATTACTAGTTTAAAAAGTGTGAATGTGAAAACGATGAAGATGATTTTATGATTTACTAGATAAGATGCTGAGAAGTTTTGTTCTATGGGAAAATTAATGATTTGTACTGGTTTTGGTTTAATGTTTTAAAATTAATAATAAATATAATATAAACAAATGAAATAATAAATATAATATAAACAAATGAAATAATAAATATAAAAAACACGCATCTCACTCATTAAGGATTGTTAAATTAACAAATGCTAACTTACGTCCAAAATTTTTTACTTAAGCAACCTATGCGCCTATCATCCAATCTGAACCCATCTAATTTGTTTAAAGTCCTCTAAAGCCACCGGTCCCAGGTCATATTATATTTAGAAACTTCTAAACCAGTAATTAATAACGAGCACGTTTTAATGCTTAACAAATATTCTAAAAGGAATGATGTACTTCCAGAAAATAGTTTATTAATAGTGATTTAACTATTTTGAATAATGTTTATTCACTTAATACGTAATAATCTTTAATTTAATATGCTTAAATTTTATTTAGTTATTGATGCAAATAAATTCATGTCAAGATCTCAGACAGAGCTTCATATTTTCATTAATACATAACTTCCGCTTCTACTTAACAAAGATAAATGCGTATCTATTTATTACGTTAATAGAAGAACTTGCTCTTTCATGGTTTTTCACTTTTTTAAATAAAACATTTTAAGGAAATCGACTTTAGTTACCAAAAAAATTAAATGGCTGTCTTTCTTTCTTTCGAAATACCAGAAGTCAAAGATTTCCTTAGACTACATTTGAAAGACTTGGACATGAATATTTTTTTTTCTTTACTTTTTACTTTTGTTCTGCTTTGTCCCTCCCGTCCCCAAGTTTATCCGGGCGCCCTTCTAGATCGGGAGCCAACCAAGTGGAAATGGGAACATCTGATTTCCATTAGGCACCCAGAGAATGAGGCCAAGTTGGCAATCAGGAGTTGGTGTTGACTGAAGGCTGGTAAGGATGGGGGATGTCCGCATCTGCATCAGAATCCCAGGCTTCTCAAAAAAAATCCAAAATACAATACTGCTACTTTTTATGATGAAACTGAAAATTTCAATGTAAAAACTTCTAGTAATTTAAATAATATCACGAAGAAAATGTTGTTTGTTTTCTAAAATATAATTCATTTCCTTTTTCAAAGAACTTACAATAAAACTCTGCCATTCCCCATGCTGCTGTAGGCATACAGCTAAAATTTTATGTCATATGCCTTAAAATTTCAAAACGCTATTTTTCCCTTTATTTCTTTGAATATCTTGGAGTAAATGTCGATTAACCAATATTATAATAAAAGGCATGATTTTCTAAGGAAAACTATCATAATTATGAGATGGACTCATCATTCCTCCCTCCCCTACACCTACCCATGTTCTTCTCCGCTGACTAACAGTAACTATTACTAAATTAATTGCTAATTTCGAACTAAATTTAAGCATGCATGATCCTAACTTCAGCAGAGCGTAATCTCTTCTCCGCCGGTTAAATCTCACCCTACTTTCATTTATATCTTGACCGTTCATTCCACAACATTCAACAGATTTCCCTAAATGAATAAAATTGTCAATAATGTTACGCATATCGAAAACCAATATGCTAATTCTTTTTGAGAAAATATTAAAATCATTGAGGAGAAACTTGGGAAATCTCTTTTGGAATCTGAATAAGCGCAATTTGTGTTTCAATAATAAAAGGATTTTCCTTCCTAATAGTTTATGTTTTCACCTCTAGAACAGAGTGTAAACTATATTTTCTACTCTTTTGCATTTTAAATTTATCTAATATACATAGAACACTTTTGTATTAATCCATTGTCGATAATTCATCAACTATTCACAATATGTATTGAACACTACATGTTTTACAGGTTTAACAAATGTGTTTAACAAATTATTATTACTAAATTCAGAACTTTCAAGATTGACAATTAAAGAAGGTCCTATTTTTACAAAAAAAATTACACCCATGGTCTAACTTTATATAACAGCAATCAAAGTAGATGGCTGGTTTCGAGTACCGCCATTTTGATGCCCTTTGGTAACTGTAGCATTCAGTTTCATACTAAAATAAATCAGATAATAAATAAGTCAGTACTTATAAATATCGGTATGTTTCTCTATAGATTTAATACTCAATCATAACTATCAAACAGAATTTACTCAAGACTACGATTTCTTAGTTATTGGCCTAGTGCAGATCATCGGTTCGTACATATTCAATATACATATAGGGTATTGATGTCAAAACATAATTTTGTAGTAGTAATTCAGTCCTTAGAAATAAGTTTTAAATAGTTGATTGCGAATTTTTGTAGAGAGGTGACCAACAGGTCTATCGCGAGGACACGCTTGTAGTATTCTCAATTTTGCTGTCAAATGACTAAGGAGATGCGAATATAATGAATGTTGATAAAACTTTTAGTTCTCTTTCTTTTAATATGTATATGTTTATATGAAAATGAAAATTGTCAACTATTTCCTTTTTACCATAGTAAATTTATTACCCATTTTTATATAAAATTACATTAAAAGTTCTAGCTTCAGCTATAATTTTGTATAAAAAAAATCCGATCGCAGTTAAAAACAAGCCAGAATATGTATTTATATATTTATTTATATAAAGCCAGAATATGTCGGTCTCACAATAAACAAGTTGAGTTCCCTGCAATAAAGCGTTTCCAAGTGTATCCCCTATTTCCAAATAGGGAGGATTGAACATTTCTCATGAAACATCCCTCGATATATAATCGACATAATAAATATATAAATA
>QLNU02015270.1:125558678-125569858 GCA_006491805.2 Dysdera silvatica
AAAGTTTAAACACTGGTAAGATACCAAATGGAATGTAAATCAGCCAAGCTTTTGGACACGTCACAAGCGATGAAGTATTCAGGAATATTGTCCATAGAGTATTCCCCTACCTGGGCTACTTTTAGTTTAAAAATGACAAGGGTTAAGAAAATCGGGTAACACATTTTTCAACATCATACAGTTTATATATACTTCAGATCTAACCGAGTTAAAATAGTTCGACTCCAGGCTGGGGCGATGTCTCTTTTTTTCCTATACTTTAAAAGCTCCAGCTTCAGCTCAAGCGTGGGTGCCAGAGATTTCTACAATTATTTTGCAATTGTGTTAACCCTACGAAGGGTGGTAATATCTTACAACCTTGTATACGGAGAAAGATATCGTCGTTCCCTTGCCTCGGTGGCCTATCGGTTAAAGCACTCTGAATCTAATGGAGGGATCATAGTTCGATCCATTCTAGGCCGGGGCGATGTCTATTTTTCTCCTATAGAGGAAAGTAGGGCGAAGTGGATACAGGGGGCAAAGCGGATCAGCTTAATATTTAATAATCCAAGCATAGGAAGCGACAGTGGTAAGTGCAAAAGTGTTGAATATATTGCACTTCAGCAAAAGTGAGATACATACGCAGCGAATAAAGTAAGAAAACCGTTTTTTCGATCGTTCGTTAAAAGTTTTTTAAATTAATTAAGCTCCAATATAATTAAAATTAATTCGCACTAAATTTTGGGAACTATATGTTGAAACAGGTATTAAGTCTGTTACTTTAATTAATGTTTTTGTGTCATTATTGTTAAGGAGCATTTTGTGAAAACGTTTCTGGTAATTTTTTTTTCTGCCGAATGCATGTTATGTGCACGTTACAATTTTTTTACGACAGAGTTTTCTATTTCAAAAACAACCCATCCGCTTTTCCCCAGGGTTGGGGCAAAGTGGATAATTTGACCTTTCTCCTTCAAACATTTTTGTTTTAAATTCAGTAATAAATAATGTCGTTAATGATACGTACTATGTTTCTTTGATGTCCACAGCAGTAAACAATGAAGTTTGAGCACACATATAATTATTTATCACCCTTTATAATTAAGATGAAATTAAGTGATCCGCTTTGCACTACTTTCCCCTACTTTAAAAGTTCTAGCTTATGCTCAAGCCTACGTGCCGGAAATGCCTAATACAGTTTAAATATTGTCAAAGAACAGAGCATCGAACTATTATTTAAATAAATTACTTCTTTAGAGCACGATTTCACTCGCAATATATCACTTACGAGCTATAAAAGATGTCACCATTGGTCAAAAAACGATATATAAGTTCTGTGTAGGCATGCAAAAAATTACCACTTCGCTGGTAACCCGTTCTAACTGAATGCACCAAACGCGTTGACACATGGTATGTTTTCACGCGAAATACAGGAAAACATTCAATCTTATATAATTCCATGCCTTTTGTTTTAAAATTCAAACTCAAGAAAGAACAAAAAATTTCTTGCTTCCGCCTCCAGCTAAAATAAACTAAAATGGAATAGAAATTAGCATATTTTTTATTGCGAATTATAAGCTTGATTGCCTGCACAAAGAGCGATAAATGATTAAAAAATCTGGCTAGCTTCAGGTGGAAGAGAAGAAATCAAAAGCAATATCAGACCCTTCCATTAACCTAAACTGCTGTCTTCGAGCCCGCTCATTATTCCATCAGCAGTGGCTGTGGTGGTACAATTTCACAGGCATTAATAACCGAACGATTCGGAATAAGTTCCTAGCAGTCTCCCGTCTCTGTTTTTCTCTTTGGGTCCTCCCCTTGCGTGGCCCCTAGTATTCAGTACCAGGTACCCCATATCTCGGAATCCCTCTTCCCCCTTCTCTGTTCTCTCTCTCTCATCTTCGGATAATTACATGTTTGGAGCGATTCGCGACCTCTCCCACCATGGTTTCAGATTACCACAGCGACCAAATGAAATGGAAAAACATTCGTCACAGAGGCAGCTCGCCTGTTGCTACACTTCATAGCACTCAAATATCGTTTAGACCACTATTAGCAGGCTCCAAACTCCTGTATCGGAGGAGTCTCTCGGCGCCGACAAAAGACTCATTTCCTCCGTAATATATTTGCATGAAGAAATAACAAAACCAGAAAAGTAGAGGTAAACAACTTGGGGAGAAGAAACGCACTTAAATATATCCCCCCCCCCCACTCTAAACTATTTGTATCCATGCTAAACAGGTGACAAAAACCCATTAGTCGAATAAAATGCCGTTGAAATAGCGTTTGTTTCCTGCGACAAAACACGAGTTCAGCATAATGAGATATAATGTGAGGTAACATTGGTCATGGATGCAAACGACACTGTTTTCGATTAACGATTTTTCTTGCATCGATATTCGATATCGATTAAAGTTCGACTTGAAAATTCTGCGCAGGTGATCCCTTTCCGCAAAGCTTTTGCACTCCATTTAAAAGGAAAGCTCCAACGGTCTGACAATGAAAAGAAACTTGTATATTGGAAATTTACCAATCAATATTAAAATTAACTTTACCTTTAAGTAATTTTAACCTTTTACCATTCATTTTTTGGCATTGCGATGCATGATTACAGGAATATATTTCAGACGAGAAATGAAATTACATATAATTTTGTTCATATTAATAAACATATATAATTTTATATTGTTAAATGTAACTCATATTGAAGCCTACCTCTTAATAGGAGAGGAAGCTTATAATTTAACAGTTATTATACTGTTGCAATTGTAATTAGGCAAACTTTCTAAATAAAAGCAGGAAAATTGTAAAATATCATGAAATTGACAGATTAATTCCTTATTTAAGAACAACCACCTTCTACTGGCCGTTAGTTAATGAAATCACAGTTTGATATTTTTTAGAAAATATGCAAAATTGGGGTTCTATTTGCATATTTACAAATAATAGGTTGTGTATGAATCCGTAACGCATGAAATTCAATTATCGGTTTGCTTGTTGATGAAATGATAATCATTAAGAATAAACAAAATTTATATACAGAACTGATTTTTAAATTTGAGTTAATAAAGTTTGCTAACATTTTAAATTTAATAAGTTTGTTACATGCGCGTACATTGAGAAATGAAGCAAATGGTGGATATATCATTATAATTATAGAAACATGAGCATCAAAAGTCATAAGTCAGTCACCATTAATTATATCGGACGGGATATATTTGGGGTAAATTAAAAATAAATTGATTTTAAAGAAATGTTGCAAATTATTATAAGTATAAAAATCTACTTATGAACGTTTTAAGTATGTACGGTGATGTCTAATCTCATGTTAAAATGTATTCTACTTGAACAGGATTTGTCTGTACTGAATCGTGGTTTTAAAGAAATCCAGGTCAAACACTATATTTATTGTTCCCCATTTGTCTTCTGAACGAATTGTTATTTAAATGCAGCCATACAAATGATTTGTTTCTGTACTGAGCACTTTAATCCGCTGATAAAATGATAGTGATATAACGTATCTAGTACAACTTTAAAGAGATCTAATCTTGTGATGATAAAATCAGAATTATGAAAAAAACTAATCATCTGAAAAAAAAAATTATCATGCTTTTTTAATGATTTGTCCGATTCTAACGCTCATTTAAGCGTTCTGCATTTAGATCCATCATATTATGGCTTTGTTTCAACTACTTAAAAAAATTATACCCTTGCTGTTCTAAGCTTTTACGAATCTCTTAGAAGTTATTAATCAGTAGTTAAAAATATAAATTAAAAATAATATTTTTATGCGGCTGTAGATAGCTTCCGCTACAATGCATCAAAACCCTTAAAATCGAGTGCTAGGGATAATATCTTTATACAAATCCTTTCCAATAAAAAAAATATTTTTGTTAGCTATAAAATACAGTGTAACGTCTTTAAATGAATTTTAAACAAAATGTGAGCAGTTCCAATTCAGCCAATATCTAGCACATTGAATTAATAATATTTATAAGAAACTAAAAAATTTTGTTATATAATTTTAGTCTAAATTTGTAAATAAAAATTTTATAATGGAAAAAATATAATGTTGGAGAAAATATGAAAATGTCCACTGATACAGAAGTTTACCAAATTTTCATAGTTGTGCCGTTACCTATACAAAAGTATATAATGTCATAAGCCTTTAAAAAATCAGGAGTAAAAGTTGGCAGAAAATTTTCAACGCTCTTCTTATTAATCGAAGCACGAGTTCTAGATGCGCAGCGGAAATAAATTTTATCGGAACTTTTTATATTTATTACTGCAAATTCTTTTTCATCCCGGAAGTAAAGTGCTCCACCGCAGATGGGATTTAATTTGCAGTTAAAGCGTGAATTATAATTGTCCTGAACGTATCAGTCAAATTATCCATGCAAAGAGTTATAATTTTGCATACGTATAACATTTAAGCGGACATTAATCTAAGGAAACAAAAAGTCATGCATTCAGCCTTTTTCATGTCACCAAACTCTTCACTCGCGATTCCTCAATTTCCGATGCCGATTTTTCGATATTTCGTCGATTCTACACCTTCACGCGTCGATTTCATGCCATCTTTTTAACATGGTCGCAATTAAAGTCGCAGATGTTTCAATAGGGTTATGCCCTAGTGATGAAGCCTAATTGCCAGATCAACGACTGTCTAAATGCTTTTGATTACTATTGATGAGATAGGTTGGCTTGTTTCATGGCTGCGTGTCCGTATCTTTCATTTGTTCCATTCGTGCCCCCCTTAATTTTCGGCATTTATTCTTTAATGCCACTTTCAATCCGTTTCATCGTCAATTATCACCGAAAACTCCTCTTTTGCTGTCTGTTACTTTCTTTCGCAAGCAAAAACTCGAAAGGCTAAGAGTCAACGTTACGCATTTTCAAGTTTCCCACACGAGTGCAGGTTAAGACGTTTTGGCCCGGTTCCTCCCCCAATTTGCTCCGGTTCCGTAATTGCCGTTATTGATTGCTGGAAATCATTTGACCGTCTTACCTCGCCAAAACAGCGAAGCAAAATACACAGAAATGAATGATGACCAGCGCCGGCCGCAGCTATAGTAATTTGGAATATCCCTATCTTGAGAAGCCGATTATAGCAAGAAAATATAGTCAAAAAAAAGAGAGAACCCAACTTTGGTCAGTCCGGATGCTCGGAGAGAAAGATTTACGACTTTTACAATCGGAGATACTATAGCTAAAATATAAAAATACATCTCAAGATTTCTGTCATCGATAACATATTCCGAGAAACACTCATTTGGCTTTGAGAACGTGAGTCCCCGAGATGCACGCCTCGTTCCCGCCCCCTATTAAAAGCTCGATTTCAAAAAGGAAAAAAGGCTCGCGGTCGACAGGGGAGGGGCTTTACCTAAAAGGACGACGGATGAGGTCGGCATTCATTGCAGTGATGAACGCCGAAGATTGGGTGGTGGAAATGCAAGGAGTTATGCCAACATCTGTAGAAACGATGTCTAAGACATATAATTAGTGTCAGAGAGATGGCTTGGACGGGATTTCAGGACACGACAACAATCATGTTGATGGTGAACTCCTCCCCTTTAACTCGAAGTTAATCGGCCGTCGGCATGACGGCTTAATTCGACCAGCAACGGATAGACGCGTATCAACAACCCTCTCTTTGAACAGCGCTATTATATATCATAGCAAACCTAGGGTCGAAACCTGGAACAATTATCGACAATCGGCAGAAATTGCAGCATCATATATATAAAACTTTTAGTACATTTTTCTATGTCCAAAATAATGATACTAGGATGAAAGGAGCCAAGATATTCTTCAAAAGGAACTGATATCTTTCCTTAGCTACGTTTATGTACACACACACACACACACACACACACACACACACACACACACACACATATATATATATATATATATATATATTGAGACGACACCGAATCCAAAAAAGAAAACAAAGTGAACAATATTTGTCATAGAACCTAGGGTCGCAAACCACTCACAGCGCCAGTTCTAAAACCGTCCAGTATGCACAAATAGTGACAACCAGTGCATGAGAAGCGCAAAATGCGATGTCCTAATCATCTATGCACTTGAGCAGCTGACCTGAGTTTTATCTGGCGCTTTTACGCACTGGTTGTAAATATTTGTACTTATTGGACCGTTTTAGAACTGGTGCTATGGGTGATTTGCGACAAATATTGTTCACCTTGATGAGTACTATGACCCCTTGAAGTTTGTAACCCTGGTGCTGAGTCACTTATAGCATATGGCGTTTTCCTGCCCATTTCGGCGTACAGGGCTTGGACGCAGAGCGCTATGTTTCCAAGCCTCTTTTTTACATCACTTCTTAATGTGCCATATCTAGAAACTTCCTGACAATGTGACACGTGTTTAGAATTGTGGCTTTTTGTATTTCAATGTAGGTGTTTGGGTCAATGTTGAGTATCTCCAAATTCATCGTAAGCGTTTTTGGTACTATCCCTGTTGCTGAGATGACTAACGGGATGATGAGGATCTTTTCCATACCCCATATATCTCGTACTTCATGTCTGAGATCTTGGTACTTCGTGATTTTCGTTGTGTAGGTTGTCTGTATGTTATTGGTGATGGGTTCTGCTATAGCGATTAAGTACGTGGTCTTATTCGATTTATCGACTAGGGTTATGTCAGGACGGTTATGTGGGACTGTCTTGTCTGTTATGATTGCTCTATCCCAGTAAAGCTTGTGTGTTTCGTTCCCATGCACGGTCTCTGGCTCATATTTGTAGTACGGACATTTTTCTGTCAGAAAGCCAGCATTCGCTGCCAATTTCTGGTGGACTATTTTCGCTACTTGATCGTGTCTATGTTTGTAGTCTGACTGCGCAAGGATCTTGCATCCTGCCATCACGTGTTGGATTGTCCCGGATGCCGCATGACAGTGTCTGCATTTGTCGCTTTCTATGTCTTTTCTCTGGATGAATTTCTGATTGTTCCTTGTTGCGATCACTTGGTCTTGGATGGCTAGCATGAATTCTTCTGTCTCTGGCTGGAGAGTGCCTTCGGCCAGCCAAGAATTTGATGCCTTTTTGTCAACGTGTGGTTGTTGCAGGTCATTGTAGTGCCTGCCATGTAATGGTTTTCCGGCCCAAGTTCTCAGTTTCTGTTCGTTGGCTGTTTCGAGGACACGCTCTTCGGTACTACACAGGTTTAGTGGCGTGTAATTTGCATCTGCTTGTGTTATGGCTTGGATGAGTGGCGATCGGGGACTCTTCAACTGGAAGTATTGCCTCATGCTCTGGATCTGCTTGTCATGTAAGTCTTTGAGGTCCGCTTGTCCGCGTCCTCCTTCTTCCCGGGGTAGTGTTTGCCGTTCAATTGCCGTTGCAGGGTGTAGTTGTCCGGCTCTTCTCTGGATGGTTCTCATTTTCCGCTGGAGTTGTTCTAATTCAGTGTTGGACCATTTGATGATCCCGAAGGAGTAGGTGAGCACTGGTACCGCATATGCGTTAATGGCTTGCGTGGTGTTCTTCCCGCTCAGTTTCGTCTTCACAATGCTTCTAAGTCTTTCTTGGAATGCTTGCGTGAGCTGGACTTTGACTTTCTTGTGCTCCTGCTGCCGTTTTTGCATTATCCCTAGGTATTTGTAGGTTTCGCCCTCGTCCAAGGTCTTCAGTAGTCTCCCGTCTTCGAGTTCGATGCCTGGTAAATCTTCTTTGCTATTCTTCTGTATTTTGCACTTATCGAGGCCGAATTCCATTCCTATGTCCTTGGAGAATGTCTCTGTTATACTGATGAGTTGTCGGAGTTGGGTGATTGTTGGCGCGTATAGCTTGATGTCATCTACGTACATGAGGTGGGAGACTTTATGTAGGTTTCTCTTGTCTTTCTTCAGCATGTATCCGTATTTACTTGTGTTCAGCATCCTTGACAAGGGGTTTAACGCCAAGCAGAACCACTGGGGGCTTAGTGCGTCTCCTTGAAAGATTCCGCGGCGGATGGGGATCTCGGCCGTTTCTATTTTACTGTCTGGCGTGTTTAGCTGTAACCGGGTTCTCCATTGTTTCATGCTGCTCTGTAGGAATCGGATGATTGAGGGATGCACTTTGTATATGCTGAGTATTTCAAGGAGCCACGAGTGCGGAACAGAGTCGAAAGCCTTCTTGTAGTCTATGTATGCGGTGTTGAGTTTTCGCTTTTGTTTTCTTGCTTGTTCCAGGATAACTGAGTCGATGGTAAGCTGCTCTTTACATCCCAGAGTCCCTTTCTGGCATCCCTTTTGTTCTTCCGTCATTAAGTTGTTGCTTTCGCTGTGCCGGCTTATTTTTTCAGAGATGCACCCCGTGAGTATCTTGTACAGGGTGTTAAGGCACGTAATGGGTCGGTATTTCGCTGGGTTACTGGTATCCTGGTCCTTCGGTAGGAGGTAAGTTATTCCCTTGCAGAGGAATTCAGGCATTTTGCTGGGGTCTTCAATTATCGCCGTAAGTTCCTTGGCTAATGGGCCATGGGCGCTGGTAAATTTCTTGTACCAGAAGTTGTGTATGCCGTCAATACCGGGTGCTTTCCAGTTGTGCGTACGTTGGATTACCTGCTGGAGTTCCTCTATCGTGATGCCCGTGTACTCCATCTCCTCTATTCCTCTCGTAGCCTCCATTTCTTGCTGAATCCAGGGGGCGCTTTTGTGCTGTACTTCATTGGACCATAGTGTCTTCCAGAAGGTCTCTATTTCTGCTGGCTTTGGGGCTTCGTACTTGTCTTTGTTCGCTGGGGTCTCTCGAAGCTTCCTGTAGAAGGCCTTCTGGTTTGCTTGGAATTGCATGTTCTGTTGTTTTCTGTTGGTATAGTCTTTGTATCTTCGGAGTCTTCTGGCGTATACACCCAGTTTTTGTTTGAGGGTATCCAGATATTCGCTGATGTGTTTATTGGGCTCTTCGTGTCTTGTATGAATCCTATTTCTCTTAAGGGCCATCTTCACTTTCCTCACTAATTTCTTACTCCTATTTCCCTGCATGTACTGGGTTATTCGCCCTATGCTGCTGCGGAGCTCTTCTATTCTTTTTTGCAGTCTCACTTGCCATGGTGGTTGGGCTTTGTTTCCTCTGTTACTTCGGCCTTCGTTCCTTACTTCGTACCCATTGGCGCGTGATGCCGCTACTGCTGCACAGTATATGGCGGTGTGTATTTCCTGTAGGGAGTTGTGGTTCTGTAGGTGTAGTGGTAGAGTATGTTCATTGAGGATCTTGGTTGCTTTGCAGAGTTTCCAAGATGCCGGTTGGCGTGGTATTCTTGGCCTTGTTGCGGCATCCGAGCCTTCATATTCCGCCAGGGCACATTGGAAACCTTCTTCCATTTTCTCCACGTCCCTCCTCTCTTCTTCTTCTATGCTTGGTTGGAGCGTATATATATATATATATATATATGGCCTGCAAAAGGGTTTCTGGTATCTAACTGGAAGGAGACCCACACGCTGAACGTATGTGACGATGTGTGGAACCGGCCGGGCCAGTAACCTAGTGTCCTACCCCGCCTTCAAGTGGTGCAGGCTGAGCTTTCTATTTATGTGGCAAATTAATATTTGCTGCACGGATAGAAAGGCGGAAGGGGAGGGCTAATTCACCAACCCGTCTAGCCAGCGTGGTGAAATGATGGCTAATTCCTCCAATATGCTAATACACCAAAAACCATGGCCCCTAGTCTCCAGGTGCTGGAGTGCTCCTGATCAAGGCAGCGGTCAGCGTGGCATGAAAGCAGGGGGTGCTAAGAATCACTGGAATGGCCCAGGCTGCCGTTTGTTATTGACCTTGGCAACGTATAATGGACGATCCCTTGCTTCTGAAGCAAAACTTCAAGAATTGGAAGAAGAACTTGACAAGATCAAATGGGACATTGTAGGACTCAGTGAAGTTAGAAGAAAAGGTGAAGAGTTGGTGGAACTTAAAAGTGGACATTTGTTTTATTATAGAGGAACGGAAACTGGAAGAACAAGTGGTGTTGGCTTCTTAATCAACAAAAGAATTAAAGACTACCTTCTTGAAGTCGAAAGCACGTCAGATCGAGCAGCGAGGCTCGTTGTTCAACTAACCCAGCGATACCAACTTCAGATAGTACAGGCATATGCACCAACATCAAGCCATACCGACGAGGAGGTTGAGGAATTCTATGAAGAAATCAAACAGCTACATACCAAGGGGAAACAACACATCAAGCTCATCATGGGAGATTTTAATGCAAGAATTGGACAACAGGAACAAGGAGAGACATCGGTTGGTAAATACGGATACGGGGAAAGGAATGAACGTGGCGATCAACTCATAGAATTTGCCGAAGCTGAAAATCTTAGCATCATGAATTCATTTTTTAAGAAGAAACTACAAAGAAAATGGACATGGAAACACCCCAATGGAGGAACCAGCGAAATTGACTATATACTGGCAAACAAGAAATCAATTATTGAAGATTGCAGCATACTGAACAGATTTAATACTGGAAGTGATCATCGAATGGTGAGATGTAAAATGCACTTAAATACTAAACTAGAAAGGCAGAAGCTCATTAGGAAACAAGTATGTAAGAGGGTGGATTTAAAGAAATTAAAAGAAAATACCGAGGCATTCAAGTTGGAATTAAAAAATCGCTTTTCTGCACTGGAAGGACTTATTGAAGAAGTTGACATCTCAGAAGCAAATGAAAACATTGTTAAGACAATAATTGAAACTGCTGGGGAAATTGGTGGTGTAATATGTAAAAAGCAGAATAGCAAATTATCTGAGAAGACGAAACAACTCATGAAAAGGCGAAGACTTATGAAGGTGGACAATCAAAATACCAGTTGCAGGATCGAGTATGTAGAACTTTGCAAAACTTTGCGCAAAAACATGAAAGAAGATATAAGAAAATTCAATTGTGAGTTAGTAAGGAAGGCCATTGAAAGCAACAAGAGCCTTAGGGTTGTTAAAGGGAGTTTGTCTATTGGGAAGAAACACATCATTGCATTAAAAGGAGAGGATGGCACTGTAACAAGAAATAGGGAAGAAATACTTAGAAGAGTTGAAGAATTCTACAGAAAGCTGTATGAGGGAAACAGTGGATTAAACGAAGACTCTGAGATAGTCGAAGGAACAGCTCCTAAAATCTTAAAAGAAGAAGTAGCATTTGCAATAAAAAGTATGAAGAAAGGAAGATCCCCTGGCGATGATGGCATTACATTAGATATCTTAAAAGAA
>QLNU02015270.1:125569958-125600120 GCA_006491805.2 Dysdera silvatica
AGTATTTTACTAGTTAAGTTGTTTTATCAATTTGCGGGGAGTTTATTTTCTTCTTGTATTTGTTTAATCACTTCATTTAACATTGTTTCTATTAAGGTAACCGACCTTCTTTAACTGACTGAGTTTTCATTGAGAGAATCCGTGTTTTTTTGTTTTTCAATTTTAAGGGATCGACTAAACTTTTTTTAAATGTATCGTCAATGGGTCAAAATTTTCTGATTGTTTTAGTCCACTGCATGCTAATTATTTGTATATATAAAATGAAATCAAAACAATTTTCTATAATCAATGTGATTTCAGTTATAATGTTTGCTATATTTCCTAATTTTGGGTTAAATGTTTCTAAATATATTTCAGAAAATAAATAATTTCGTATATTTTATCAGTGATTATATTTAATTACAGTACAGTTCCCTAGAAACTTCAATGGATTAAGAAATAATAAAAACACTAATTCTTTATTTTATTTGCTTTCACATAACAACGCTAATTACATCTCTTCTTATTTATACGTACATTCTTGTATTCGAACAGATTCGTACTAATCTCTTGCATGCATTTACACTGGTGCAGAAAACGGGTCACAAGTAAATACCTGTGTTATTTATATGACCTCTTTTCCGAACAAATCCTCGTAACGAGGTCGATTATATAAAAATATTTCAATTTAAGGTAGTGAAGCCAAATAAAAGAATAAAGAGTTATAAAACAATGAAACAATTTTCAAATACAAATCTGTGTAGCGAAATAGAAGTTTTTAACACCTAAAACTTAACGATTCCGATTAATTTGTATGAATCTTCTTCAGAAGATACGAAATCAGTGGTGAGAAATGAATACTGCCTCTGTACTTGATCACAGTTCAAATATTTTATAAACATTTACCAAAGGTTCTTGCTTTTGGACGACGCCAACACAGAACGTCAGTAGAAATGAAGCATTCTCACACAGAACAAAAAATTATTGTCAAGCATAACAAATTTCTTATGATGGGTAACCAGACAATGGCCATAGTTGTGATATCATTTTTCTTGAAATTGTTTGGCTGTTCAGAGATTTTTATAATTTCCTAGTAGATTCTTGTCAGAAAATTCGGTTATTGAACAAAAACCCTTCTATGGACAAACAAAATATTGTGATTATTTTGTATTGCGTAATTCACTATTGTAGATTTAATGATCTATTTACTTCTTAAATGGCTTTCGTTTTCACGTGTTTGGCATAAAATTCATCGACCCGCCTTCGAAATTCTACTTTGATATTTTCTGATCCTTAACTTTCAATAGCGAACTGTATGATGTTTCGTTACGATGTCGCCTTCATCATAAGTAGTAGTTTAATTTTTAATAGATAAATATTCTTCAATGTTTGTTTACGCAGTTTGGAGTCCGCACAGAGTTAGACAAGGTAAACGTTTCTTTACAGTTTAGTCTTATTTTGCCCGCGCAGGTCATTTTGCAAAATTACAATGGAATTTCTCTAAATTTTTTGCAATGCCTTTATGTTTCATAAAGTTTTGTCCGCACCCCACTCTAAAAGTAAAATCACATTTGTTCCTTTCCGTCTGATGATCTTATTATTAATTTTAATTAAACAAATGTGTATATATATATTTAATATTGATATTGAATTGAAATATCGATATTGTTCTTGTTATATTCTTACTGGCATAGTGATATTGAGCCGAATTTGTTTTATTTTAATAAAAAATGATTAATTAAATAAATAATACGCTTTGATAAAACATGTATCTAACTATCCACGTTTTGCAATATTAAAGCAAGACTTTCTGTGGAAAATATTAGTGAGAATTGATGTCTACGGAGTTATTAAAATTTATTACATTGAATATAAAAATATTAGAGGGTGAGAATTACCTCACTGTAGTTCATTTTAGCTTTATTTAAGATAAATTACTTTCTTATAAAAATTAATGTGCGTTTTTGTGATCAATTATTAAAATCTGGTTATAATCTATAAAGCAAAATATTTTTCTAACACGTTTAATACGTAAGACAACGTTTAAACTTAACCTTTTTAATGTAGTAATATTATAAGAGTTTAAAATATCTTAAATTTTGTGTAATCATTAAAAAATATGTTTTATAAATCTATATATAAGGAAACTTTGCTTTAAATTTCCACGAATAATTAGTTATGCTTTCATGCATTAAGTCGATGCATATAGGATATTAAACAATGTAAACGAATAAAATTTTATTATATTAGTTTGACTTTACTATTACTACAAAGTTTCTACGTTATTTGTGTAAAACTTTTATCGCTGACCACTTTATTCCAATTATAAGCAATTTTTTAAATAAATGAATCCTTATACGTTGAATTTAATCTTTTCATTAATTTATAGTCAACCTCCTTCCTTAATTTAAACGTGATGCTAAGTAAAATTGATGTAATGTTTACATAGAGATATTTTAAATTTTTTTTATGAAATTAGAGTGTAATATCGCTGTAAACAATTTACATGGCTGTAAGTTTGCCCTTTTACTGTAAATTAAAAACAGTTTTAAAATTTTAGAAAAAATAAAATTTAAATGTATACTGTATAATGGCATAAATAGGGAATAATCTATTTTAACGACTAAAGGTACTTATAGCACCTTTATAGATTTTCTCTCCTTAAAACTATTGGAAACTTCCCCATATATTTAAAAAAATATTCGAGTTTATTCCACTTCAAAAATATTTAATTACTTTAAAAGATACAACAATGTGAGGGAAATATTTTCAAAAGTTATTTAAGAGAATGTTTGGGGGAATTATATATCTTCGTATTGAATACTTATAGCCTATATATAAATATATTGATTATAATAAGGACAGAGGATTAATAAAGAAATAAGTCGATACACTGATTAATAACTAAGATTTCTCAATATTTCTGTTTCTCTACAGATAACCATTATTGAAAACTTACGGAGACAAAAATTTCATTTCTCTTTGAGCTTTTGACACCAGTGTACTGATGATATATATATCTGTGTGTGTAAGATTAAAACGAATAGTTAACTCACCATAGATAATCATGTTATAATTTTGGTATATATATAATCTGCGTATGTAATAATACACACATGTATAGATAAAAAGTTTATAATAAGATATTCTATTTTAATAGATACAGCTCCATTGACAGCGTTGCACGAAGAAAAAATGCTACCCGAGAGACGACTAACACTTTGAAAGCGTGGCTGTACGAGCATCGGAAGAACCCGTATCCAACGAAAGGAGAAAAGATCATGCTGGCCATTATCACCAAGATGACGCTCACTCAAGTGTCCACGTGGTTCGCCAACGCTCGACGGAGGCTGAAAAAGGAAAACAAAATGACTTGGGAACCCCGAAATAAGAGCGCGGATTCTGCAGATGCAGACGACAAAGAAGAAGAAGACGATGATGATAATAACAGCTCCTCTCCATCGCCAGCATTATGTGATATTCGCAAGAAATCACCAGATAATAGCTGCCCCGATGACGACGATAGTCAAGGTATGGCAACGATTCGGCTTCTTTCTGTTATAAACATGCCAATATATAGTTACGAAAGCCTAAAATAATAGAACCGTTTGAAAATCAGTGACCCAATTTTATATTACGCATATACGGAGTGACTCGAATTTCTATGCATAAATTATAATAGAAGATAGAAGACACTAAATGAATTTTTTTCCGCTGATGAATGCATGTACGCAGCCATAATTTGCCGTTGCACAATAAACATTTAGTTATATCCAGTTAGACGATAAGCATGTGCAGGTATAGCATGTGAATTTTTATGCGTCCAAATATGAGCATTGTAAAGGTTAAGGTGACTTCTTAGTGAAAATTTCAACTTCTTCAGTTTTCACAGAACTTACTGAAATATTTTTATAAAATATCTTTCTATATAACAAAATACCATACCAAACTTAAAATTTATAACAAAATTATTTTTTCCAATTTTCTTTCATTTTTTGATTACCGATATCACTATTCGCTAAAATTATTCAGTGCTATGCATTTGTACATTAAGAACTTCGAAAAAGTTTAATAGTGAATTTCCTTGTGGGAATTATAGTATGTATCTTTATTGGGGTATCTTACATAAAAAAGTATTATATCAGTATATAGAGAAAAAGGTTTTTGGATTTTCGAAAGTCAAAAATGATAAAATCGATGAAAATATGCGATGGCGTCAAACTACTAAAACCAGTTTGTTTATTCACATTATGTTGAAAAGGTATAAAATTTTTATGAAAATTGAATGAAAATTATGTCGCAATGAACTATTCCGTGGTAGGGGAAAATAGTCAAATGGTTTTTGAGAAAACATGCAAAAACTATTAAACATTACCATAATTAAATTATACTTACTAAAATTAAAGCATGTTCTGAAAGCTTTAAAAATGAACGGATTTCAATTTTTTTACCAAACAGTAAAGGTACAGTACCAAACTTTTTAAAAAATTAAAAAAAAAAAAAAGAAACGAAATTTTTCTCTAAAATCCGAAATTTTTACTAGTAGGTGATCTTAAACGTCTCCTCACTATATAAACGAGACTCCATCCGTGAAGAGCAATATGCAACTGTAAATGCTTATTGTACAGCTGAAAGTTATATCTGCGGATTCATTAGTGATAAAGTTTCGCGTTTTTGTATTCCCTATCTTCCATTAAAATTTGTACGTGAAGTTTAGAATCACTCTGTATGTTCTATATTCTAACTTTAATTTTTATGAATTGGTATATATATTTTGATACAACAACAATAATAACAAAGTGTACTGGAATTTTAGAGCATCTGCGTTTTTCAAGCTATATTTCTACAGAAATTTGGTTTTTGGTTCGAAACATTGAGTGAAGAACGTGAGGAGTACAAGGAAATTGAGTGGTATAGGAGGGTAATGAACTCGGTGATTGCTCCGTGAATTAAAAGAATTTAAATATTAATATCACCAGAAAGGATTAATTGAACAAAAGGTCTAGAAGTTAGATCATTTAAGGTGCTTCTGATCTATCCAAAGAGAAAATTTTCTATTAGAACGGATTTTAAGAAAAAGAATTATTGCGAGAGAGAGAAAGAGAAGGGGAGAAGAGAAAGCGAAAAGTAATGAGAGAGAGAGAGAGAGAGAGAGCAGAAGAGCAAGAAAGGATTGGCAGAGGCCCTTGTAGGAATTGAAGAGGAGTAAATTATTGTTTCAAGCATTTGGGCACAGCCCTATTTAGGTGGGCTTGGAACACTAACATTGTTACTAACAAGTTTGTTACTCGCCCTAAAGGGAGAATCAAACTAAGAATCTTTAAAGATTTATTTCTAACAAACCCCAAGGTGTTTTCACAATTTTCCTCAAGGATTTGTCGTCAAAGATTTGGATTCACTTTAGAGATGAATTAGTGATTGTGATCCATGTACAACAACCGTAAGCGAAGATGGGAAAATATACGGCTCTAAAAGAGAATCTTGTTTTTAATAAAGAGAGAGGTGTGAGTATATGGACCGATGAGTTATTTGGAGATGATATAGATGACCATTGTCTTGAGTTTAAATTCTGAATTCGTGTTTGGAGCGCTAATAAATTTTAATTTTATATAGCTTTTATAATACTTTCTGCGTCTAATGCAATACCTTGGTAATGAAATATGAATATCATTATAGAGTGAAGTGAGTAATATTATTCTTAAAAACGAATATTTCCAATAAATACACTATATATTCGTTGTTGTAACTAATAAATAAATAAATAATACAAGGTTGAATTAGAGCTGATGATTCGACGTAACCACAGTGCCCACTAATTTTTTTTTTTTTATATATTTTAAATTCAAAATTTATTTAAAAGAGTTTCCGAACGGAGGTTAAAAAAATATTATGGTAAAAATTAATTTTCGTTTAATTGAAGGAGAGGGTTAATGTAAATTAGTTTTATAATTCTATTAGAAATTTAATAAGGACTTTTACAACATGTTACGCTACACATGCTAAAGTGCGTGTATAATTATAATAAAATATAAAATAAATATATTTCCAAGTAAACCCAAATTGTTTTATTTTCTAAACTGTAACATGTCACGTGTACAACAAAAATGGTAATCTTTACTTTATTATCTATACCAATAGGCCTGTAACTATTTTTAAAGAAAAGCATGTCCATGACATAAATTGATTAATATGGTAAACTTACCCGAATTGTTACTCGTATTTGTTTTAAAGATACTATTTAGATTATTTTAATGCGCACTTTTAGGAGAAGATGCGTGTTAAATCAGCATTCGGCGGTAGTAATATAAAAATGGGTACTTACAGTCTGATAGTATACGCATAGAATATTATTAGGTGTTTGCTGAACATATTTTTCACAAAATTAAGTTCTTATTAGGCCTAGGTATAATAGGATTGATTTCTAAATGTTCCATCTGGAAATTTCAATGTCAGAACTAAACAAACTATACGTGGCTTTATTATATTTCGTGCATTAAATTTGCTATAGAGCGAATTAATAAATTTTGAAGTCTGCTCTTAACTTAGACATCCATCACTTACAACGCTTCCCTTTTAAGCGATATTTCCTGCTAAATTGCAGCCATATCAGCTTAGTAAGCTGGCAGCAGGATACGAAGGGAAAACTACTCCACAGCAAGGTGCTTTGCTGACCTGTGATCTTAGGTTTGGTTTCTGAGAGGCCATGATTATGCACTGTTATCGTAGTACCACGTGATCAGTCAGAGTATTGCACATAAATCACAGTACCATGCACAGTAATTATTTTGGGAGTCAGCTTCAAATCTCAGCAAGTAATGAGTATTCGTAAATGCACCGCTGTATCAAAAGTCTCTTCTCACATAGAATACAAGTTAAGATCATAAACAGTTTTCTTGACATGGCTGAACCCTTGAAATTCTACCTATAGTTATGCTATGTTATGCATAATGTTACGCTAGAGAATATGTATACATCTAAGCAAGGCCGTATCTAGGATTTAATTTCGGGGGATTCAAAACATTTTACAGCTTGTATTGATGTAATCACAACATGCAAGGCTGTAGCCAAGTCCCATTAAAAATTTAGTTTCGAGGGGGGGCAGGTCCTTAAGATCCCCCTCTATATACGGGCATGTATCTGAGACTAATCTAAGGAAAAAATAAGAGTATTCTCTTTGATGTAGAAGAAAGTTATTAGTGAAGATACATTTGTTGTAAAAGTATTTTTGTTCATATATGTTTCAATCGGCGAACCTTGATTTTTAATATCTCTATGTATGTAGCATTTTCGATGAAGACCAGATTATTCGAAAAAGCGTGTGAGCATCTGCATACAACTTATAACTAGGAACGGGCACAGACTTTCATTTTGAGGGGTTCAAGGGCAGAATTTGCCATGGTCTTGGAATAACACCCTTCATTTTTCATGAAAGTTGGAATTTTTACAGTGAAAAAATATATTTTGGGGTCATGACCCCTATAACCACCCCTCTATATCCGCGCTTGCTTATAACAACCAGGTAATACACACCTACATACTGTGAGAAATGCGTAGTCATTGCACTATACTTCGTGAGCATGTACATGTATGTGCAAAACCGTTTATGCCGCGTACACGATGACTTTGAACATGTTATTTCGCATCCATATAACAGATTAGCTAAATTAAAGAAATGAAATATCTGCTTCGGTAAGGAAAAAATAAAACTCTCTGCCAAGCGGTAATGAAGTAAGAAAATGGATGTCGTGTATTTAAAAGAGCCATGAAAGTTTAGGCGTTCATAATGAGCGAGTCCCTCGCTTTTATGCTAAAATTGCAGCTATAGCAGATAGGCTGGTGGAAAATATAGGCTTTTCTTTATTGAGGAAGAGATTATAGAAAGAAAACACTGCACACACATTCTTCATTGAAATAACTTACAAGCTATAACGTTGGTCCGGGAACACAAAATTCTCTGGTTCAAATTCAGGTTGCAGCATGGTCACAAAATTTATACTCTCATGAGTAAACAAGAAGACAGGCTATAATTTAAATAACACATTTTGTTTCTTTGGAAAAGCTATTTTAGAATAGAGTTCTCCATAGAAATAGCGTATTGTGGTTACACAACGTCATCAAAAAGTTATATTAAAAATATACTATAAAAACTTGTTAAAGCTAGATTGTATAAAAGTAAACATAAAAATAAAAATATGTGATTTTTTTAACGTAAGAAAATATATTTGATGCCAAAAAAAAATCAGTTGCAAATTGTTCGATTCTAATTTCAACAGGAAAATTCTAATGTACTTACGATGTTATTATATAAAAGAAAAACAAAGGGAATTCTAAAACTAAAATGAAAAGTTAAATTTTTAATCCCAATAAACCAACGTTAAGTTTTATATCTTGCAAATAAAAATATATCTAATATTTTTTCTTTGGAAAATTTTTCGAGTTTCCAAAAGTTTTAACGGTTCATTTTTCAGTGTTAAATTATATGTCTAGACTATCTTGTTTCTTTAAACTTACATCACCTTGATTTAAGGTAAACGCTTGTCAAATATTTGATCTTAGCTCATAGCTGTCCTCTAACTATTCAATCTACAGTTAATTATCCTCTAACCATACCAGTAGATCGATTAATTGATAAATGATGCTTCAGTCGATAAGCATTAAGTTAAGAAACAAATGGAAATCGCAAAATTTTTGTGCGTTTGATGCAAGTTTGTATTCAAATTTTGAATTGTAAGTCATTTTTATTCTGATATAAAAACAAAATGTGTCTCTCTGAAAAGTGTAGACAAAAATTGAACGGGTTAAACGTCATTTTAATCAATGTATCATTTACCACTAATTAAGTTGTTCAAAACAAACAAAATCAAATTTATGCGGAATCAAATAAATCACCATGCTATTGCTTTCTCCTTATATAATTTATTAAATTGAAAAATAATTTACTCTTTTCATTGCTTATCATTGAACGTAACGTCTCCAACGCGTTACAGAAGCCCAGGTTTCGCATGCTGCCATTCCTTCGAAATTATACACCTGTAATCTTAAGGTTCTCTCGACAATTGACAAGGAGGGATGCCAGCGAACCAAATGGAAACTGACATCAAGTCCTACCATTTGTACATTAACTGAGACCTCTGTCGAAGGCCATTCCATTAGCTTTCAATGTCACAGATTGACATCAGTCCGAGAACTGCCAGGAGGGAAATCACACTGCCGTGAAATTGGGGAACGGTAGGAAAGGGAGAATGACCCCAACCGTTGACAGGGCAGATAAGGGAAATAGGTCTAATTGACTCCCGATTAATATTGGACGGCAGTGTTTTGACAAGCGGGAGTTTAATAAGGTCGTCTAGGAAGCGTCTCAGGGTGGTACGCAATGGGATAAATATGTCGCTAAAAATTAGTGATATTTTTACCTTTTCAAGTCATATTTTATTGGAAATATCTGCCTGGGATTTGTAGTATGTCGTCTGATATTATGCTTTCTACAAAGGGACATAATTTAGTATTTAAAGTGACAAAATTACAAAAACTGCAAATGATGGCTAAAAAAAAAGTATTGAGTCACAGGCTAAGAAGAATTGAGAAGTTTAGCAAGCTCATTAAAGTACGAAGAACAAAAACAGTTTACGAATTTTTATGATTTTTTCAAAACTGACTTGCTATCGACAATGCCAATTTAAAAGAGTGTTCTTTTTTAATAATAAGCATATTTGAAAATATGTTTATGGTATGTATAATGTAAAGATAATAAAAATAAAGGATTTCCTCAGTAATAAATTTAAATAAAGAAGTGTTATTTAATTGTTTTTAAATTTATTATCGAAAAGGCCTTCGCTGGATTTTTCAAACATTCAGAATGCAAAGTAAAAGAAAACCAGAAGAATATTTTATTAGATATACTTTAAAATAAAAGTAAAATGATAATAATAAACCTTGACCTTTCAAAGTTTTATTAAATGTTTTGAGGGATCAATATAATAAAAAAAGACACACAATTCTGAAACCTTCTATTAATGCACTGCATTTAAATGTTACAAGAACGCGAATTTTTAATGCTTTTTAAATTTAAATTTATTACGAAATAAACGTTTAATGTAAAAAAATTTAAGCTGAGAAATCGTGTATTTCATAACTTGAAGAACTATCCACAAAAATATAACATTAATCATAAATTTCGATTGCACACAAGTTCTATAAATCGCATAAGCAAGTTATGTAGGCATGAAAGTGTACCGTCATTCTTTCTTTGATGATAATGCCAATGAGTTGGAAATGCTTCTTCAACTTTCTCAACTTAAAGAATTATTTTGGTACAAATACTTGAGATCCTCAGTTGAAAAGAAATTGGAGCTGAATCATTGGTAGTTTTAAAAGTATTAATAGCTTTTATTGGTGATAAGTATTTTAGTTAATATCATATAACCTCTGCCTTATTATCTGCGTGAATATTCTTTCCCGAATAAATATCAATACCTTCCCCTTCCCATCTAATTTTTTACGTCCACACGTATCTTAAAGAAAAATTTTGGAAATCATTTTCCCAATTTTGTAGATGATGGTTAATTCCTATTTAAATAACAGTGAACTTATGCCTTTATTCTTAATCTTCTGTACTTATTCATCCATCATGTTTAGAACCATATTTATGATGCCTTGTTTACTAAATTTCGAATATATTTTTCAGTCTTTTTAAATCGAATTTAAAAAAATTTCAATAAATCAGAAAATTTATTTCAGAGAGATGCGAATAAAGTTTGTGAAATCTTTTAGCATATCGATGGACCTAGAACAAAATAAAAGTTTTATCGACATATTTCCTTTATCTTATTGAGTAACAATTGTGACTACTTATGCGATAGAGAGTGAGAAACATGTCATTTTGTATCCTCTTTCAGTTTCGTCGATTTTTTCCTTCTCGGTATCTTAATCGATATCATTACTGAGCAGTAGACTCCATGCTGAGCAATTAAGTGTTACCGTTTGGGGCGGGATGGACGGTAGCGTGCGGAAAGGGCTGCCGTAGTTGCTTTGGGTTCCTATCAAATTCATTAGACGCCCACAACTCATTGACCGGTTGTAAAAACAAGATGTCCTCGCAGGTCCGATTTGTCGATATGGAAAAGTCACGCAATTCCACAACTCCAAGACGTCTACATCTATCGTCTTCTTTTCCTCTCCAACTCCTTTATTTATTTATTTATTTTTTCGAACACTCCTTTACCTAAGGCGACACATACACTGCAGTCGGTAGCTGGTGCGCACAGCACACGCATATTCACTTATTAAGGCAATTCGATCATTAACGCTTTCGTTAATACTTCGTAAAAAAAAAAAGACTATAATGCGTAAGTTGCATGACAAACTGCCGCTACACTCGGTGAGGCGAATTCATCATATTCTGAATTATCGTTTATTATCGTCCAAACCCGCTATTAATTTGACTACCAAAATACCCGGGAATTAAGTGAAATTCAGAAGCAACAGTTATCAAATAGAATAGGTTAGGTGCAAATGAACCCCATTTAACTGTTCCACTGGGATAAATAAGCTTTTCACCTTCTTCTTTCGATGTCTTTAACGTATTATTACAAGAAATTTAATTTATACGTTAATTTGACACGGATAGAATGAGCTGTAAGACGTTTAGAATACAAAATACGTAAGCTGTAATACAGAGCGTTATAAACTTCTGATAGTAAACGTTGTCTCTCCGAGATAGAATAATACAAATTCAAGAAAATGGCAGTAAATGTATTTAAACGTCTAATTTGGCAAAAACGGGGACATATACATTTCATCCGAGTGTTGAAAGTAAATTCCTGTAAGGCATTCAAAATGAAAGACGTGAAAACTATAGAAGAATAGAAGTGTTTTATTTTCTATATGCATGCGAAATATAAATATTTATTTGTAATCATTTCATCATTTGATAAGATATCATATTCTCAAATAAGGTACAACAGTCTCAAGTGTTTAATTCCATTAAGCATCAGTAGTTTTGTTGCAGTAAATATCAATAGGATTATATTACATTTAATATCTGTAGCTTTATTCCGTTTGATATCAATTACTCTATTCCATTAAATAGCAATAACTTTATTCCATTAAATATTAATAGCTTTATTCCATTAAATATTAATAGCTTTATTCCATTAATTATCAATATCTTTATTCCATTGAATATATCAGTGTCTTTATTCCATTAAACACCAACAAATTTTTCGCATATATATTTACCTTTCCTTAACCAACGTCAACATGAACGTTTTCTCCCATATTTTTCCAACTGCTTCTTATTCTATTCATTACTTCTTTTTCCCTCTTCCGAGGCCTTATCTTTGAACTACTTAGTTAGCATTGGGGTTGCCTTGCCCATTGCTGATTCTCCATCGTGTCCACTAATGTGTCCTATGCAATACTCTTTACGATTTTGATTCCTAAATAATTACACCATATACTCTTTTCTGCCCTCTTAAATTAACGTTTCTTTTCTCCTTTCCTCTTCTTTTTCAGCATAAGCCATCTTTAAATATCTTCTTCGTAAAGCAACACATCCTTGATATTTATTGTGTGTAGCATTTCTCTTTCCATCCTCTTACCCCTCGACTGCAAAGAAGCTATCCAAAAGATAAATTAAGGTAAAGTATATAAAAAATATACGTAATGAGAAAGAAAGAGAGAGAGAGAGAGATGATGATGATGATGATACACTGGATAATTCGCTAACAACAGTGTATATGTTTATCGGAATTAATTAAGGCGCCCTATAACTCTATTCTGGCTTTTCAAAGTGATATAAAACAAAAAAACACAACTTTTTTCTTAACTTGCATCTCCACCATTCTTATTTTTTCAGAAAATTTTAAATTCATTTGGAATGTCTCGTCGATTAAATCTCCGACGAATAATCGTGAAGATGTTCATGAATGTGATAAGAATTTCTTTGCGTCTGTATGTTAATATATTTTATGGTAATTTTCAAATGCAGAAATATATTGCAGCTACAAAATATCCTCAAAGTCTTATTTGTGGAAAAATAAATAATGTAAAAATATCTATAAAAGAGAAAATGTTTGATGTGGCTCTATTATCAGTTATCAACTTCGTTACTTTATATTAAATGTGTCGTTACCTTTTAAATAACCCAAATCATATAAAATTAAATTTTCAAGTATTTCAAGTGCTCTTCAAGTGCTCTTATGTGCTCTTGAAATCGATAGACATTTCAAGAGATTAAGCATTTTTTAGGATTATTTAATAGTAATAATTAATCCTCGGTGTAAATTTTGCTATTTTATATTCTATTTAAATATTTAAATTATCAGTGACGTTTATATTACACTTCAAGGTACGAAAAGAAAGATTAATTATTTCCTTCCATTTGGAAAAAACATTTTACTATTGATATAGCAGTCCCATGTGGAAATTTTTCAATGACCCTTTAAATAAGTCATCCAAAGCAGATAATTGACCTAAAAGTAAGTAATTTCAATAAAAAATTATAATTATTACAATTCTCATGCTATATAAATAAATAAACTAGATAAAATAAATAAATATTCTGTTATTAATTATTGTGATTCATTAGCACTTATTTACATTTGCGTATAAATTATAACTATTTTTTATGGAAATGGTACTAATTATTATAACTATCATTTTTAGGGCATTGATTACAATCATCTATAAGGGGTGTGTTTATGTGACTATCATATAGTTTCAACTGTATAATAGTTTTTCATCACACTATAGACGTTGCGTGTATAGAACAAACAATGAATGCATTTCCTAATTATTTGCATATAGCTTATTAGAATGGTGTATAGGCTGAATATGATTACCTAGCTCGAAAAGTAATTGCCGAATTAAATGTGAATATCAATTTCAAAACTTCATTCATTGCTGGCAAGGTGTGCTCAAAGTGCAGGTGCAATGAAGCAACGTTTGAAAACCATCGCACCAAAGTTAGTTTCCTAATGCCAATTGCCAGACCGTTTGACAAATTTGCGGTGTTTAACTCTAAACTTATTCATTTCCTCATAGCATTGAAATTACAATTACTACAAGAACCGCTGATCGTCACTTTAAAACTGCTCACAATCATCATCATTCAAGAATATAGCGCAAAGTGTAAAAGAACAAAGTACGGTAAATCCCCAAATATTCGAAATAATGAGGGGCGGATCTGATTTCGAATAAGAAAAAATTCAGATAATCCTGAAACTAAATTCTGAGCGTAAAAGTATAGAGAAAATACATCATTTATAGAGAAATGTGCTCAATAGCACAGTATTTAAATTGCTATATCGGCGTAATAAGATAAATGTGCAAAACCTTTACTTATCTCTACTATATTTACATTAAAAACGTTACAAAATGTATGTACAGTATGTGCCAATTGAGACAGTAACTGCTTTGGAAATAGTTTAATCGATTCGTCAATTAATGATTCCAACAAATTAGTAACAATACGTATTTTAGAGATAGTGCTTCGGGGATGTGTGTATCTTCGTATCGTAAATGCAATACACAGGCATAAAATATTTTGTCAATTTCGTTCGTCTAAGCATAATTTGTGAACTCTAAAAGACGTTCTATATTTACTATGTTTTAGGTATGTGCTGTAAAGTATGTCAATTCGCCTGTATATGTTAATGGTTGCTTAATTTTTTTTTTCATTTTTACTAGAATTTGTCGATAGGTTTCTTCTTTGTTATTTTCATATGAGCTATGTCTAATAGTTCTATCCAAGTACTTTCGCACGAATCCCTGCGGAATTCCAATACCTGACGAGCAGGTATTTCAATCGCTAATATCGAGAGCCGAAATCGAATATTCAGAAAAGATTCTAACGAAGCTGTTTCTGTGCTGCTAATATTCAATTTGAGTTTGGTATGTAATCGACGCTACCACCCAGGAGTAATTAAAAGTTGATTCCAAATCAACTATGCGAGAAGTGAAAATAATGGATAAAATCCCCCGGTGCCACACCTTAAACTGTCTAATTCTTGTTGCCGCTGCTGAATGAGCTCTTAGTCAAAATATATAACTATTTATTGAGTTAATTGTTCATGACGATTGACTAACGAGTCTGCCAAATTAGTTTACTTGTGTTAGGCTGTGGAAAGAGACGGTTGATTTATGAAATGAGAATGAGATTCTGAATAGAGGACTGTGCAGACCAGTATAATGTTGCATAAACTGCTTGGCGTGCGTTTCGACTGAAAAAATCCCTCCCCTTTTATATGCGTGGAACACGGTTTATTATGCTGTTCGCCACGGCGATACATCCACACAAAAAATATGGCGCCGCCCTCGCGACGACCAGTAATCAATTTTATCCAGGGTTTAAAATACTCCCTCGCAAATCAGCTTCTTTTTTTTTTTATTCCTTCGGAGCACACATATTACGAAAGATTATAATTCCAATATCCGAAAAGATGATAATGTAAGTGCTTCCATTATAGATCCAGCCTCCAGCATACTTTTTCACCCCATTAAATGCACTTATTATTCATTCGAGGAAAAGCTAACAAAATGCGAATAGTAACATTTTGTTTACAATAAAATAACGCAATACGGAGATTATATTAAGCTGACAATATGTGATACGTTGTTTGCTAGTCTTTATCACGAAGTGGACTTTTACTTATCATCGAAAAATTATAATTGCGCTGGCATATTACATTTTAAATGTACAGTGCTTGTCACAAATATTTATAGGATCACTTACTTCACAAAGTTGAAATATATGCACGCAGGAAACGAGAACGTAATTATAGCCTTCCCTTGTAAAAATATATTAGTTGATGTATACGGTTGGTCAAAAAATTAATGAGAAAATTTCAGCTTCCCCATTATAAAAACAAAATAAATTGAGCAAATTAGGAATATTTGAAAAACGGCATATTTATATAAATCGAACACTACGCAGATTAAATCAAACAACAATGTCAATCAATCAACGTTTATTGGCGTAGTGATACCAACGCCGATGGTATGGCGTGATTAGATGGTGAAACGTTCGAAAGAAAATAAATATTTCTGCCTTCGGTGGGACCTGAACCCACGACCTTCCACTTGCCGGGCGGAGGCTCTACCCACTGAGCTACGAAGGACAATATATAATCTCTTTACGAACGTATATAAAGACTATTTACTGATGCCGGTTATTTCATCCGCAGAAATATTTATTTTCTTTCGAACGTTTCACCATCTAATCACGCCATACCATCGGCGTTGGTATCACTACGCCAATAAACGTTGATTGATATTGTTGTTTGAAAGCATAATTAGTCAATAAAATATAAAATTAAAGGAAGAGATATCTGAACCATCTGTATCCGAATTTATTTTATTCTTTTCCTTTATTACCTTTATTGAAACCTTTATTAAAATAAAAACATGCATGGGTTTGCCACTAGTCACATTCGTTTGACCTTTTTGCACTGTAATTTTAATAGAATTGGTTTTGTGCGTGATGGATTGAGAAAATTGGTCGTTCATTAAATGTTATCTCAGGGCGATTAATTTTAAATTAAGTGCATTCCGGTACGAAAGTATTTTTCATTTAAATTTTTCAGAGAACCGTTTTATGGGTTTTGTTTTCTTTAAGTTGAGATATATGGGCATAAGTTAATGATATGATACTACGTAATATATTCAATTAGTAAACGACTCTGCGATGGTGCAATTGCTGTCCCAGCACCATAAAAATCAACCAGCCAACCCCCGCCTATCGTCCCATTAACATGGTGGGTTCAATCCTCAACAGTTAAGAAAAATCTCTTACCGACTATCTGCTCGTTGTAGTCCAGCGCTTGATTTCCTAGACCTTAAAAGGTTCGGATTCCTCAGAAAAATGCAGGTTCACTGCCCTGCAGTGGGGTAGTGGAAGCAACGTATTCACCCTTCGTGCCATTAACCTGGGTTCGAGTCACAATAGTGTCATCAAACGCATGCCATTTTTCTATCCACCGTAGTCCAGAGTTTGGTACTCTAGGCAGAAGAAATTCGGGTTCCTCGGAAACTAAGTCCCGACGCAGTACTACCATTGCTGTACCTGCTCCGTAAACAACAAGCATTAATTAACATTTTATGCGCGTATATTTGTGCTTATCAACGCACGTTTCAAACAGGCAAAGATCACGTTCGCCTGGCAGAAACAGTCTTTGCCTCTTTGAAATTCCCGTTGAATTTCGCTGATACGCTCATAAAACGTCGAATTTTACCCCTTGAGAAGTCCAGGTATAGTTTTCCTGTGTACATATGCATCCCAAAATGCATAAACTTAAAGCGAGAAATGTCCAAAAGTAAATTATTACAAAAGTGTATTTCTTTCACAGTGAATTTTCATTTTTCATAATTTTTGACATGTGGAGTTCAAATTAAATGCAAATGCACATGTGAGTGCATATTTTAAACCTTTTCTGTATCAGTATAGATAAATACATATTGTAAGGGTTTCAGTGTAATTTTAAGTATTTTTTGTTTATTCTTTTATCGAAAAAATTTTCGCATAAGGCTAAACCTTTTCCCTTTGCTCCCATTTGAGCACCTGTAAATTTTATTTTTTATTATATTATTTTATTTATATTATTTTTATTATATTATTTTATCTTAATGCATCAAAATATTAGCGACATTCACAGCTGGATTAGTCACAATCTTTATCAGGGAGACAGAAGGTTTTAATACTATTACGTTAAACAAGCAGTTGACTTAAGTTCAGATTAAGTGCAACAAACATTTAAAGACAATAGTGTGAAATTTTACCCATACATGAGTGATAGCTATTATGGTGGTAGGAATGGGACAATCTCTCTCACGCATAAATTGTCCATTATGGACTATCCGCAAGAGTTTATGCTGTTTAGTTAGTCTCAGTAAGTATATAAAGGAATGTTTCGGTTATAAAGTGCCATTGAATGATTGAAGACAAAACTCGACAGAACGTAGATAGAAAAATTGAAACGATGTAATAAAAAAAGCAGGTGCATAAAGCATATAATATTTTGCATAGAAAATATTTCTATTCTCAGCTAATTAGTGACATATGAAAATTTATTTTTTTAAACGCAGAGCATTTGGTTTTTAAGCGAGTTAAAAAATATTTAATTGCTTATTTTTTCATTTTAAGCATTTAAATATTGATACATGTTTGTGAGTTTTTAGTTCATATTTACATGCTTACGTTTTTGTTGTTTATTGCGTGAAATCTAAAATCTAGCCACAAACGTAAGTCATCTTCTTCCCAAATTTTTGTCAATGTGTTTAATGTACAAGGATGGCGAGAAAAAATTTCTCTCACACGTTCGCCTCCTTTTCTTTCAAAACACCTCTCATTTTCAATAAACAATGTAACAGGAGAACCTTAGAGACAGATTAATATATGGCGTGAGAGCTTTGTCCTCGATTGAAATCGAAATTAAGTAACAAATGTTGTGGAATTTCTTTCATTTAAATTTAGAATTATTCGACCACAGAGACATACACAGACACCAGCAGAGAAGAGCAGCTCGATTGATAAAGCCCCCACTGGTACCTGGAGAAAATGGATCCGACATGGAATAGGGAATTCGCCTCTCCCTCATCGCCACAAACGACTAGCTTCCTATCGATGATTGCTCCTCTTAGGCTCGCATTAAAGTAATACTTTGGGACCCCAAATCCGTTTAATGCGCGATTGGAGGACGATATAAGCGAAATGTTCTTCAAACAGAATTACGAGTGCGTCTGCTAAACGATCACTTTGCCTTTTTTCGTTACACACGGCAATGTGGGTAGTTTTCTTCGTAAGAGAAGGCGGATGCAAAAGTAAAATTATAGCAGTTATTTGTGGGCTAACAATTTCACAAAAGTTCGATTGTGAAACTATCTCGATCAACAGCAGCTTTTGCGCTTTGCAGAAGGATGGTTTGCTTGTTTGTTTAATACAAACTGCTTTGCGTGTTGGACATCATTTGCGAGAGTTCTATTGCAACAGCTTAGACAATTTACTTTGAGTATAGGGTTTTCCTTGGCACTGCCGGGCGAATCGCCTAATGGCAGGTCCTCTTCGTGGCAGTAGCTAAGAGCTAAAGATTGGAATTAAACCCCATAGAGCAAAAGTGTATGGCGAAAGCTAACGCTAAACTCACCAAGACCACATGTGAGCAATTGCTCTATGCAATGGTCATCACGCAAATCGTCACACACAGAATTCACAAAACGGAAATGCGTTAGCAGTCATGAAAACCGCGAAGCGACACTGTCGTGGTGTAGGATTATGTAACCTCAGTGTTGTTTTTGTGCGGGAGACACCAACTGAAAAAGAATAGGATGTTTACAACGTCTGCACAGCTTTCTTAGAAACTATATATATTTATTGAAGAAATGCAAACTTGGAAAATGCGCCAAACGTCACATTTCCTGCCAGAGGACATAAATTCCGCTGTGTGTTTTCTATTTGTTTTTCGCTGCTTGCATTAAATGAGCACGATGGTCTGGAATCTATTGCCATTAAAATTTAATTTTGGCATTTATTTATCGTTGGTATTATTTTCATTGTTGTTGATTTTATAACTATGATTTTGTCCATATAGCATGGCTGTATTAACCATTGCCCTAAAAACGTGGGCGATGTTATAAAAACAAGAGGTAATTCCAAAACTAAACCACAGAGTGAATGATGAAGAGTTTAAGCTAAACCAAATGTGTCTGCATGAAATAACTCACTGTTTGCAAAGATAGGATAAATGTCTATTTATCCTGAAACTGTCATAAGGCTATGTCGTCAATACGTCAGGGTACCAAGATGAAGTATAATGAATTTTTGTTTCTCAAGCGCCATGATAATTTCCTCATTACCAAATTTTTCATGACATGATGATGATGATGACACAAGCATTGCTGAGGTTCTTTCAGAACATTTTTTTAAATTCGATTCCCTTATACGTGTGAAGTTTGTGATTATATTATGTGGGTGTGTACGAAGTAAACTGTAACAAGTTGCAAACCTATGTGCCCTATAATTAGCCATCACCGAAATAATTTTGTTCCCTAGTTTTCAGTTACCATGTTTTAACATCAGTTGAATACATGCGATAGTAATAAATACATTCTTTTAAAGTGCTATAAGAACTCTTTGCTCGCCCAGCTTTTGTATGGTCTTAGCTACCGCCATTATTATATTCTCAAAGTGTGTCGTTGCAGCAGCAGCAGCAGTGGTAGTGATGACTAGAAGCAAACGACTTTCCTTTTCTGGGGAAACTCGAGGCTCAAGCCGGAAATTTGCGGCTGCAGTAATGATAGGCGAGAGCAACCAACTTACAGACCAAACGATGATCGTCGCCTAAATGTTTTGTACCTCCGAAAGCGCTTGCAGGCATCATTTTGCCAGAGCCTGATGCATCAGTAAACCGAATTTACAGTCAAAAATGCCAATTCTGTTTTCCCCGATTTCAATCTCATCGTAATTACGATTAGGTTTACTGCGACCCCGCCTGTTGTTTCACATGTCATCGGAAAAGCTCTTCGTTCGCTCGATACCTATACCAGCTGTTTTGCTGTAGGGTAATATGCAGATTGGTCGCAATTAATGGGATTTCCGTAATTGGTCGGGGTGTTGTTTTTTTTACCTGGTCGTCATATCTTGGTGACAATCCCGTTTTTCCGCTGTTGGCGGGGAAACTAACCGATAGGCCTAGTGACAAAGAAAAGATCACCAAATTCCTATTTTTAAAGAAATTGCTCAATTTCATGATGGAGAGGGGTGACAAAATAATTATTATAATAATGTTTTATGCTTATATCTTAAAGGCTAATTTTTTCCTCCAGTAGATTTCAAGTTTTTTTAAATTAAATTAAAGAAAATCGTTGTCGCATGTTTCACCCTAATATCTCAATTATATTGATCAAATATTTTACAAAATTTAAGTTTTTAATGTAATTCTCTCTCTTTAATACGGTTTTTTTTCACTGTACTTTCAATTATATAAGATTTTTAGATATATTGCTTTCAGTTATTGAAATTTTTCTTAGATTTTTTCCTTTATAATTATGGGGTTTTTTTTTTATAAAATTCTCAGTAATTTTGATACTATCATATGTGATTAATGTTAAAATATAATTCCCTTTTTATTATAAATTGTATTTCCTCCCATGATGAGATAACTTTTGCAACTATTATTGTCTCCAACAAATTTCCCAATTTTACTGTATAGAGGGATTCAGAACAGATGTTTCCGCAATTACCTTTTTAATCGTTAGTCGTTGAAAAAAACTTCGGAAGGGAAACATTTTCAAATTATGTAAAGATGTTGGATATATTATCCATTTCATAGTATATGGTATATGAATAAAAATAGGTAATTTGACTTCCTATGCGGGCTCATGATAAAAAAAATTATAGAACAAGTTTTCTCCATATCTGGTCAGTCAAGTAAAGGAGAATTCATATTCTTAAGTAGAATATTATTACTCTACTCCTTTATTGAGTTAATTTCATCACCTATAAACTGTTATCGCTGTTTTTGGCGACTTTGTTTCCGAAATAACAGCGAGCTTAGGGGAATGGTTGTTTGCTTGGATTTGGATGGTGCAAAAGCAAATGTGATCATTCTGCGTCAAACAAGATGAAAGCTTACTTACAGTTTTAATTAGGGGAATTTTTGAGGGGAGAAAAAAAAAGAAACACATGTGAACTCATTTTCAAGGACACACACGAACTCAGAATTTAATCAAAGCGCTATCTCAATTTTTCAATTTGAAGGTAGTCCCTATTTATTTGGCGCCCAAATGCAAAAGTTTAAATATTGGATGTCTCATCGATTATTCCGCATAGAGACGTGTAATATTTTTTGTTTGACTAATTAGATAGAGAACAATATTTTTCTAATTTGCAATTTCTAGTAGTGTGTGTGTGTGTACAAAAACGTAAACTTCTTCTTTTTAAAAACATATTTCACAGCCTGCAAAATGAATAGTACATTCAACATCTGTAAGATATTATTACTCTTCTCAGGGCTAACATAATTGCTAAATAATGGTCAATATACAAAGCCACCGTGGCGAGTTTTAGTGAGTTTTTTGTGGGGGATTTTTATTACAGTTAATAAAGTTGGCACCTAAGTTTTTAGCTAATTTGTTTTGATATAGGAGAAAAAGAGACATTGTTCCCGCCCTGGATTCGAACCAGGGTCCCTCCGTTGAGCCCGGAGTGTCTTGACCGCTAGACCAATGAGGACAGGTAATAACGCTCTCTTTCTCCGTATATAAGGATGTAAGGTATTATTACCCTTCTCAGGGATAACACAATTGCCAAATAATATTCCCCCTTTTCAAATAAAAATGTTCTCCTATACCAAAAAAAGCGTGGGTGTCAACGTTGTTAAGTGTATATAACATTCAACATCTTTACATAATCTGAAATTTTTTCCCTCGGAAGTTTTTCCCCATGACCAACGGCTATAAAAAGATATTACGGTAACACCTATTCTGAATCCCTCTGTATAATGAAAACTTATTTTCATTTTACACGATAACCGGAGTTAGTTCTACAGTAGCCAACAGCTTACTATCTGGAGGGCAATTTCCTCGCCTTTTTATGAGCTCTTATGTAATTTTATTTCTGTGCTTTCCCATACTACAATGAGTTTCTTTTCGTTTCCATTAATTGAAACAATTAACATGAGTAAAATACTAATTCTCTAATTAATACGTGTTTGTGTTTAGGGAGCAAAGCAACTTTTATAACTGATTCAAATGCATCATAATTCTCTTTTTATTGAACCGCGTATTTGACTTTGCGTGCTTGTTTACGTTGTTGTTTTAATTCCATCCTTTTATTTATTTTTTTAATTTTTATATTAAAATATCAGCATTGCGTGTCCTTGGTACTTTACAACTCCTTCGCTGAGTTTATGAATATACTATATTCAAATTTATTTATAAATAACCACGGATGGTTTTATTTTTATATTTTAAATTGCACGTCTAGACGTTCCGGGTCATGCGTTTATTGAGAAGGAGTTTTATGCAAACAGCAACCCAACTTTAATGTTCAAATTGCAATATATGCTAATATTGAATCCAATTCAATTCAAAAGTCCATTTGCCATCTAAGATACACTTTGTGATGCAACGCAATGCTTGAATCCATTGTAATATATCGGAAGCGATATTTATTTTTCCCATCGAATCCTTAGTGCCTTTCATCCATATTTTTCGAAGTCCAACTTCAATAAAATTCCTACATAATGCGTAACAAAAAAATTTAAAAAATTTTGTCCTCTTGTTTTTTCCCTATATTTTCTGATATTTTTAGAAAAAAAATGTCAACAGTATTATGGGCAATGTTTCTTAGAGGAGTAAAAATATGTTACAAAATTATTATATATAGGCTATGTATATTCACACACCCTAAATAGATATATAATGCTTGCCTAAGGTAATAATATAATAATATCTAATGATAATACATTATTTATTTACAACTTATATCTTCGAAAACTAAGTTTTACCCTTAACTTTTGCGAAAGCCGTTTTTCGTTCAGGCCTAAAGCTGTGATTAAATTTTCTATTTGATGTAATTTAAAAGTTAATATACAAAATATATTACTGCATTCCAGTTTTTTAATTTGGTTATCACGAAATGGTGCTTTTTTTTTAAAGAAACAATAAAATTTTGAAAATCTCTGAGTGTTATTTATTTTTATCATACTCATGAACATTCTTTAGTAAGTGAGCAAAACAATATATTTTCAGTATAAAAATTTTTAGATTAGATATTATGTTTAAAAAAAACTTATTCGGCTAACTAAATTCTTAATTTTTTAAATATTAAAGAAAGAATTTTTAATGAGTAAATTTCTCGTGAGATCAAAATTAATGAAAATTATCTTGGCTGTTTTATTTTACTTATTTTTTTAAATATAAATTAATAAATTAAATTGGAAAACATTAAGAAATTTATTATCATAAACTCAAAGCAATTCATTAAATTCCACACAAAATGCTTTGACTTGCTCCACATTTTTTGCTTTAACTTACAATAAAATATTTAAAGTGATGACTGGAACTTTAAAACTTTAAACATAATAATTATTAGGTGGTTGTTAATGCTGCAATTAATTCATGTCTGCTTTTTACCTTTTAATCCTTTTTTGTAATTACTTTTTAATTATTTAAAATAAGTCCTCCAGATATATGTGATCCTTTGAGAAACGCACATTTACAACTTCCAGGCTTATCCAGATTTCAGCTTAAATATAATTGGTGCATGATTCAGTAAGTCGAATGATACAAACATTTTCTCTCTACTTAATTCACTAGTCCAATTAGAAGGTTTAACTGAAATTTTCATAAAGAAAAGTCTGGAAAATCGAGTAAAAATGAATCTGAAACGATTGGAGAAAGGATACCTCAAATTTTGGAAGATCTCATTAAATTAAAAGCACGATGAAATGTTTTAGCGCAATTTAAAATATGTGACATAATTTTAATCAAGAAAAACATAAATATATAACATTATATTTTTAAATGAAAAATGACATAACGAATTAGGCCAAAATATGTCAAGAAAATATATGGTGAATCAGATTATATTACACAATAATACTTGCCACCCACGTATATTTTATCTAAAACTAGAGTTTTTTGGTTTTTGGAGGAAAAAAGACGCCGTCCTCATTCCGGATTCGAGCCAGGGTCCCCGCGTTTAGCAAGCGGTATCTTGACCAACTAGACGAACAGGGACAAGAACAAACCCTTTTTTTCTCCGTATATTAGATATGTAAGATATTATTACCTTTCACAGGAATAACAGAATCATAGCATTTGGTCAACAGCCAGAAGCCCCAAAGCAGATTTGTGGGGTTTTTGGGATGATATATAATATTTTGTTGTTGACCACGTATATTTAGCAACTAGATTTTGTTTTTAGAGGAAAAGACGTTAAAATTATCTTGTCTGAATTAGAAGCCAGGTTGGAGTTTTCAGTAGCCTGAGACCTACTAGATTTAGGTGGAAAACGCTTTTTCTCTATATTAGATGTAAGATATTATTACCCTCCACATAGATAAATAACAATTGCCAAATAATGGTCAACACAAGAAAGCCTCCGGGGCGAGATTTTTGTGAGTTTTTTCGTAGGGTAAAAATATCTTACATCTGAGATGAGGACAGCGTCTCTTTTTCTCCAAAATCAATAAGCTCTAGTTTGAGCTATAATCATTACGTGGGTGGCAAAAATTATTGTATAATAAATTCCCCCACGAAAACTCACAAAAATCTTGCCCCGGAGGCTTTTCTGTGTTGACCATTATTTGGCAATTGTGTTATCCCTGTGAAGGGTAATAATATCTTACATCCTCATATACGGAGAAAAATGCGTTTGTTCTTGTCCTCATTCGTCTAGTAGGTCAAGACACCGCGGGCTCAACGCGGGGACCCTGGTTCGAACCCAGGATGAGGTCCGCGTCTCTTTTTCTCCAAATATAAAAAAAGCTCTAGTTTGAGCTAAAATATATGTGGGTGGCAGAAATTATTGTATAATATAATCTGCTTCACCATATATTTTCTTAAGATATTTTGGCCTAATTTGTTATGTCACTTTTCATTTAAAAGTATAATGTTATATATTTATGTTTTTCTTGATTAAAATTATGTCATATATTTTAAATTGCGCTAAAACATTTCATCGTGCTTTTAATTTAATCAGATCTTCCAAACCTTTTTCCTTTCCTCCCCCTTCCTCCCATGAAAGTTGCTGATAGGAGAGAGAACTTTAAAAAATGATTTCTGTAACATTTTATGTTTTTAATATAATTATATAATTTTATTTGTCATCTTTATTTAGGGATCTTGGATTTAATAATCTTGGAAAAAGAAAAATTACTAGAAAAGCACGTCGATTAATTTGATTATATATATATGTGTGTGTGTGTTTGTGTGTGTGTGTGTGTGTGTGTGTGTGTTTTGGTAAATTTGGTAGAGCAATCCCCATGTGCGATTGGACTTTTACTGCTGACGAGTGGCAAATTAATGATAAAACTATATGTTATTTTATAGAATAAGATAAAGTTGAGAAAAGCACGACGTCAAAATTGCTCTCAGTTCATTTAAAAAAACTTTAAAACTTTCAAAAACATTTAACTTTAAAAAAAAAAATTAAGGGGACTTAAGGGTTTCTAATTTTCCAAAAGTTTTTTTATTTTTATTGTTTTATCAGAAAGCTCAGTTCTTCCTGGACATTTTGATACCAAAATTATTAGTTTACGTGAAATAGAACAATAATAATATCTTATATCCTAATATATGGAGAAAAAAGCGTTTGTTCTTGTTCTCATTCGTCTAGTAGGTTAAGACACCGCGGGCTAAACGGGGGGATATTGGTTCGAATCTGGGATGAGGACGGCGTCTCTTTTTCTCCAAAATTACATAAGCTCTAGTTTGAGCTAAATATACGTGGGTGGCAAAAATTATTGTATAATAAATTCCCCCACGAAAAACTCACAAAAATCTCGCCCCGGAGGCTTTTCTGTGTTGACCATTATTTGGCAATTGTGTTATCCCTGTGAAGGGTAATAATATCTTACATCCTAAAATCAGATTATATTTATTGTATTTTATTCTTTATTTTTTTTAAATTATTTTGCTTTATTAAAACAATGCATTTGTAAGTTACGTGTCAATATATGTATTGAATTTTTTTTAGACTTGAGAGTAAAACCAGAACTGGCCAGCGCTTTGCCTAGTGACCGTATGAAATCTTCAGAATTTCCCTCATGCTCAGTGAAATCAGAGTCGACAAAGTTAGGCCCGTCTTCTGACTGCCTTGCTCTTAACCTCGGCTCCTTTGCGTCGGATCACCATCCAGCCTCCATCATGGCCTGCTCGCCCGAACCGGACTACCACTGCCGACCGGGATCCCCGATTAGCCCTCAGTGCACCGGTCCACGACCAGCACCACCTTTGCACCACAGGCATTATGATGACAGACGCAATCATCCTCACCAACATCCTCATCATCATCAGATACGACCTTTTCATCATCAACCCGCTCATCAACATCTCGGTACGACTTTACATCCAACAGAATCATCGCAAACTGATCTCTGTGAAAGCGACCCTCTGTTGACCGATGACCGGCCCAAGATTTGGTCGTTGGCTCACACGGCTACTTCGGACAGTCCACCCACTGCAATCAAGCGGTCCGGAAATATATCTCCTCCGCCTCCCCCATTAACCCAACAACTGCTATCGTCATCCAGCGGTGGCGAAGATCATTATCCAATCGACTGCAATTCTCCGAAAACAACGCCTCCTCCCAGTGCGGTGCACTCGACGATACCCGGCGGTTATTCCTGTAGCGGAAACCTTCCGTCACATGCACCGTCTGAACAAAGCGACGTTCATCGCAGACGATGGTTGAACGGTGGCGGAAACGGCGATTGCGCCAGGACAGTATCAGATTGTGAAAGCGGTAACAAACTAAATCATTACGGCATGGGAAGTTACATCGGACCTGACCATAGACGATATAGTAACAACAGCGACGGAAATTCTAAGACGACAAACTATAACATGGATTCTACGGCCGCAGGCTGTTTTTCTCCGCCTAAGAATACGCCAACAACAGCGTTATTCGAATCGTGCCTCGAGTCGTCGACAAATGTGACTAATAGGTCACACACGTATAAGAACGATGTTTCGATGGTCGGTTCATCGTCTACGCCGTCTTATATAGGCGGAACAGATCTAAACTCATCATCATCTTCGTCGTCGTCTCCGGGACAGCGTCCTCCGGCAGCGCCGTCTTCTTCAACGTCGTCTTGCGATTATGCCATGCAGCAGCAGCATCATTCGCACGGTCCCGTCCATCACCATCACATAAAACCACCACCATATGGCAACGGCGAAACAAACAACATAAATTCCCGACTATCGAATGCAGATTATGGCCTCGAAAACTCTTCAGCATCTAGCCAAGGTAACCAACAATAACAAAACCTGCTTTTAAAATATTTCCCTAGCAGCATATCACGCACGCATTGTTAAAATGTACAATAATAGACATAAATTGAAAGGGGGAACAAACAACTGAACAGTAAGAGAACATGAAATAGTCACCATACAAGTATTTGACTACTTTACATTACATTACAGAGAGAATATAATATAGTATTTTATATTATCTTCCATGCCTTTTCTCAACCTAATTTCCGCCGTATTGGGAGTATACGTATTACGTAAGCATCTTGGGGAGGGGTTGCCGTTGGTCTTATTTTCCTATGTTAGCCAATGTTAATTTTTGCTTACTAGGAGGGGGTGAAATGGCCAAAATATTGCTTACGTAATACTTGAACACTTCCATTTAGGGAAAGTTGAAAATTGTATTTAGTATTCTTTTCACAAGGTTTGCAATAAAAGTGTTTTATACATATATATTTTTCGTTGGAAAGTTGATATTGAACAACGAGAAAAATCCATACGTTGTGTTTTATATATGAGATATTATTACCCTTACACAGGGGTTTCCTGGTGGCTTCGTCTGCCGACCATTTGGCAATTGTGCTAACCCTGGGTAAGGGTAATAATATCTCATGCATAAAGAATATTATCATCTAATGTTACCACATCATCGGCTAGGATGAGAAAAAATTTCCCGTCTTCAGTAAGTCTATAGTCAAAGTTTAATTTCATTATAAAAAGTATAGAAAAATATTATCTCGAGAATTATATTCAACGTTAAAATCCTTGAAAAACTATAAATATTCTACGTGGTTAAAAAAAAAACTTTTCAACCCGACAAGTTTTCAACCAGTGAATAAATCAGTGTTGTGACTTGATTCCTATTTTTCTTTATCGCGATCAGTTCTTTAATAAAATCTTGATCTCGGTATTAAATAATCAATTCTCTTCAACGTTTACGAGCACAAATGAAACTATACTAAGAAGGGGTGGGAGGAAAGGAAATATTAAATAGTCAATTACATTGGTTTCAAAAATGCCCATTATTTTTTATTTCAAATTCCAACTATTTTCAACAATTGCTTAATGAACAATAAATTGGCTCAATTTTGTTTATCCTACTGATATTTCTTCATCATTATATTTAAAGAACAAAATATATTACTCCTCCTTAAATAACGTCTCTGAGACACGACGACTTTAGGGAAGAAAGAGGGAGAGACAGATGTCGCGATGCCACATCGGGTGTTTCCTTTTTCTCAATATCTCCTGAAATTATGACTTTATTTCACGACAGCTATTATTTCGTCAGTAAAATAAACCTCGTGATCACTGTAAGAGGCATTTATCGCCATTTTATGGCAAATAAGAGCATTTTTAGCTTAGCAACCACCTGGACTAATGGCTTCAATCACGCTTTACTGCTCCACGTTCAAGCATCGGGAATTCGGAACTTGCATCGATGTCATCATACGAATTTATTTTCACTCACCTTTATGAGTAACCGTTTAGCGATCGCAGAGTTCTTTAATTTCTTATCGAGAAGCAATGAATTTAATAGAAGGCCTAAGCTCGATAATAGTCTCTTATCGACCTTCCAAATGAACGCATACATACATGGTAGCGCCACCTGTCGTTGAAACAAAAACCCAAACAATTGCGCGCTTAAAAAAAATAAATAAATAATATATGTAATAACTCCTCATTCTCAAATAAACAGAAAACAACACTTTCTGCATTTTTGTAAGCTGTCACTCCATTTGCGGTCAAAGCCGATTCGGCCCTGTCGCTGTCTTCGTTTCCGTTGCGCAACAAAAATACAGTCAAAGGGTTACCTTTTTTGCCAAGGTAAATTATTCACCTCCCCACCTTATTTCCGGATCTTTTATTTATTATACTAACAACTATATTTTTATTATATTAATTTCTTATCGTGGATAGAAGTATAAAAATATCTGCACAATTTATTCTCTCCATAACGTTGTTCTAATTAACGTCTGTTTCTGTTTAACAACGATAGTCTGTCTCAGCAAGTGCTTCATAGGAATATGCAAATTCAGGTTAACATATTTTTCTGTTTAGAGACTTTTTTCCCTCCCTCCTTTTCTCCCCTTTTTTCCCCTTTCCTCTCCCTCCCTCCCTGCCATGAAAGTTGTTGATAAGAGAGAGAACTTAAAAAAAATTATTTCTGTAACATATTATGTTTTTCATATAATTATATAATATTATTTG
>QLNU02015270.1:125600220-125616352 GCA_006491805.2 Dysdera silvatica
TCGCCTTGAATTTAAAGTTCGACTTCCGGGGACTGGACATAGTTTAGAAGTCGTATTAAGCCGTTGATGCCATCTTTGTTGATTTTTGGATGAAAACTCTAAAAAAATCTGGAATAAGATAGTATATAAAATATTCGTAATTTACGATAAAAACCAGTATTGAAATACTGTTTAGTTCTAAATAAAAGGACTTCATGCCTGATCTTATTCACGATAAACGCATGGGTAATTCCAAAGTCACGTGAGTGTAACTCTCTCCAAACTTTGGACCAGTGTCTCTCAAAGTGGATTCCGCGATAACCCTCCAGGGATTCCGCCAGCAATTTGTAAGACAGCACAGACAATTCTAAGAAACTCCGTAAATTCTGTGACTATTTCCACATCAAAACCACGTAGGGTTAACTATAATAAGTAATACAGATGATTAATAAATAATAGATGGTGTTGACTATATAGCTAATAACTAATACTATATACTAATAGCCAATATCTAGAAGCAATAGAAAAATTTAACTGTTTAAGATTAAGCAATAGAAATTTTTAACTTATTTAAAATTTAAATTGCTTAGAATAATAGTTCTAACATTTTTTATCGCACGGAACCTTTTCTTATCATATGTCTAGCCACAGAACCCATCAATAAATATTGGAGGAAAACCTAAAGGGCTATCATTTACCACTGCTCGGACATAAGCGTAAAAATAAGCAATAAATATATCAGCACAGAAAGTAAGTAATATTTATTGCTTACTTTTACTTTTATGTTCGAGCAGTGGTAAATAATAGCCCTTTAGCTTTTCCTCCAATATTTATCGAGGGGTTCCGTGGCTAGGCATGCGATAAGAAAAGAGTTCTGTGTGATTAAAAGTTTGAGAGCTACTGTTTTAGAAAATTTTAATTTTAATCGAGCTAAAATTTACCCATCTCATCTCTCAATCGCACCACATATCATTCACTACTGGCGTACGCAGGGGTATTAATGGGGTTGTAATCCCCGATTGCAATGATATCTTGTATATTTAACATCGGAATATATGATTTGTAGCTCTGTAACCGCACAACCCATTGAGCCTATAATCCCCTTTATGAACTTTCTACGTACACCTATGGTCGTGATACACTGCTGTGTCGCAAGAATTTTTAAAACATGCAATACCTGATTATTTAGTCAGAGGTACTAACCTCGTTTCCCTGAGATTTTCGAGTAACAAAAAGCGTAACGGACAACACAACCATTTTTTTATTTATGTATTTATAATTTTTCTATCAAATCGGAGAAAAATAGATTTTTTTTATTGTGTCGCAGAATTTCAGTAATTAGTTCTGGTATGTCGCGAGATGAAAAAGATTGAAAATTGCTGCATAAAGTAATAACATATTAATACATTTTATGAAGAGTAGTTTTATTGGCCACAGTTTCCTTGTGTGCACTCAAATTATGTTTTGAATCATCAATTCAGAGAGATGTAATACAGACCAACATAATCATGGGTACTAAAGATAAAACCCAGAAACTTAAACTGAAACAACAAGGTAAGACTGGGTAGCTGTATTTCTAAGACTCTTTATTCTTGATGACGCAGAAGCAGTCACATGAAAAGAATGCTAGAGAATCATGTAAACGAGGGAAAAGCGTCTAATTACAAACAAATGAGAGCAGAATTAAAGAAATACAAACCAACTGTAGTTGTAGAGTAAACTTCAAGATCAGCAGTAAAACTATTGGACAAGTAAAATAGGTCAAATACCTTGGCAATCCAATGAAGGAGGAACGGAGAAATATGAAAAACAGGGACTCTGTAAATCTAAAGTCCCCTTTATTCAATTAAACATATTTGGAACTAGCAACAAATAAGGGAAAAACTAACCTTTTCCGGAAATTATGTAAAACCAGTGCTTCTTCATGTATTTCAAACATATAAAACATCCATTGCTATAACAAACTAAAAAAAAAATTTTTAATTAATTAAAAAATTTAAACAATTAAAAAATTTATTTTTAACCGCCTCCGTACAATTTTGAATATCCATTAGCTAAAACAAGTAACTAATATAGAAATTTGGAATAACTGTGGACATAAACCTGTGTTCGAAATAATAAAGTAAAAAAAATCTAGCTGGCCAGGATATCCACTAACGAAGAGACCAAGAAATGTTATAAACAATCTCTGGACTGGAGCTCCCAAGAAAAGGAAAAGGAAGAGATACAAGTGCACCATATTGAGGAGAATTATAGGAGATGAACTTAACGAGAAACGAAAACAGCAATGGGAAGAGATCGAGATATTAGCGGAAAACTGAGGCGAATTAAAAGCTTTCGTCAAGGCCTTAGACCTTTTCCCATAACGACTAAAGAACTAAAGAAGAAGAACGCAATGCAGAATTTGAATATCATGAAGAAATAACAATGTAAGGAAAACGCATAATTTGATTATTCAAATTGCTTTATAAAATTACCATGCGACGACTGAATAAAGATTATTTTGTTGTCTATTTCATAAATCCCATAAATCATAGAAAACCTGCAGAGACTTCCAAAAATTTCCAACCTTTAAATCAAAATTTCCACCATTAGCTTCTAATATCCTCATAAAAGTCGTATGTTAAACATTAGCTCATAAAATTTCAACATAAAATATGGAAAGGAACTAATATACTTTTAAGATAATTAAATATAATTGCGCGGGAAATTTTTAAATAAAAAATAAAAAAATAACAGCTAATGACAATTTTAGTACTAAACACACAAAATAAGAGATAATTATGTAAAGTTAAAACAATTAAACGGTGTACAAAAAAAGAGCAACTGAACAGTATTTTTACTTTCTGAAAGCGAAAAGAGTTTGTAAACTACACTGTAGTTGAAAACTCATTTTCCTTTTCGTTCTTAATTCAAAGAGGAGCTTATTGTAAACCGAATATGTGAATGTAAATAGAAAATTCCTATCTTTTTCTTCATTTATAGACCGATGTTGAATCAAATGAAATTTTCGGTGTACGAAGATCACCCCAAACCTTCGAAAAGCAAAATTTTCTCAAAAATACCTCCGTCTCTTTCTCTCTTCTCATTGAAGTGTGTCAAATTTAACCGTTCCGCAGGCTTACATATCAAAAAAAGTACTATAAAAAGCATTACGTTTCTCTTCAACTGTGCAAATAAAAAACGGGGTGACAACTGGAAGAAAAGAGTAAAACCGCGAGCGTTCTTTGAACCCACCAAGTCGAATGATTCAATCATGGCCGACTCCATTTGCATAAAATTGAAAAAATTTCAACTCCGTGGGTGGAGACGGTGGAAATCCGTTTTCCGTTCGATCAACCTCAGTTATTGAAAAAAGTGACAGTGACATTTCAATTGAAATCCATTTTTTTCCTTTTTCTAATATAGTCATTTTCAAGTAAGTACCACATTGAACTGACATGGCTGTTGTATACCAGCCATAAGATGAATTCTTTGAATTCCAGTTCTCAAGGTGAATATACGTATCGTGGGACTCATACCATTCAAAAGCATTCTATATAACTCATTCGCTAATTCGAACACTCCGTTGATCCTCTACACTGACTCGGTAGAGATTCCACTTCCATCAGCGCTTAATATGTAGGGTCTGCAGTTATCAAAATCAAATTCCACCATTCAGAAGTGGAAGCATGTGTCAAACGAAAATAAAATTTAAATACGTATTACAACACAAATCATAGCGTTAAAAATCATTATAAACAATGAAAAATATTCCGTTACCTCTCTTATTTGGTTGAGATATCTTTCTTGCACTACACTGTAGTTCTTTCGAACAGGAGACAGCGTGTCATAGAGCTCGTTTTATCGTCTCTGTGTGGTAATTGTTTCTATCGGTTTGTTTACACACCAACAATGTAATTTGTTGTTCCGTCATTTGTTTTGAAATTTCTGTTGCATTGTGATATGCATTATTTTAATGCATGTTTTATTTTTTATATTTCTGTCATTTGCTATAATTGAGGGTTTACATTTACCCATATAATAAATTGTAAAATGTAGATAAAAATTTCAGTTGAAAAAGAGAGCCCTAAACTTTTATCTCTAACGTGATGTAATTTCTATTTGTTTTAATAACTTCTTTCTAACGGTATAATATAAATGGATTTTTAAATGTGCCTATATTCAAACTAACCCAATTCGAATTCTTTGATAATTTGATTTAATTTTGTGCTCCTCTAATATTCGAATTATCTAAATTTTATTATACAGATTGGCCTTCGATTTGCGATGGTTCGCTTATCTGGGGAAAAATAAAATTAAAGTCAATTTTGAAATCAGGAGGTCAAAAATTATAAAAATATATTTTGCTCTTAGTTATTTATACTTTTTTTCGCACTGCTTCTTATATGACATCGTGATTTTTACATTGCTGATTTTGAAGAAAAATTTAAATAATTATCTATAATATAGTTAGTTAATAATGCCAATCAACGAGCTGTATATGAGAATAAATGCGATGCAACTGAGAAAAAGAAATACACTTTAAAAAATAATGAGAGCTTTTGTTTTAAAAAAGTCACCTGGTTCCTTCTTAATATGCGTCAAAGCTTATTATATCTTCTATAGACACCTGCCAAACATTATGCCAGTCATCTGGAATATACATCATCTTAAATTAAGAAACAATTTTTATCAACGTTTTTTAGGCGTAGTAATAGTAACTCCAATGTTATGGCATGGTTAGATGGTGAAACGTTCGCAAAGAAAAGAAATGTTTTTCCGTCTGGTGGGGCACGATCCCACCATCTTCGACAATCCGGGTAGGAGCTCTTTTACTCCTCTCCCTCCCTCTCTTTCTCTGTATAAATATATCTGCTGCAAGGGCGTTTCGATGAATTTAATACCGATCTCTTCGCAATTAGGTTTAAAAAGCAGTCCATGTACTGCCTCATTCGGCGAAATATCCGGTTTCGGAAAATATGCTTTAAAAGCGTTCGTAGGGCATTGAATGTTCGTCGTTCGTAGCTCAGTTGGTAAGAGCTCCTGCCCGAATTGCAAAAGGTCGTGGTATCGTGCCCCACCGGATGCGGAAAATCTCTTTTTTTTTTCTTTTTTTTGCAAATGTTTCACCATCTAACCATGCCATAACATCGGCGTTAATATTACTACGCCTAAAAAAGTTGATAAAAATTATTAAATTAAATCAGCAATTTTTTCATATTAGCCGATGATGTGGCAACAATAGATGTTAAATTACTCATTATGCATTACAGTCGCCGGAATATCATTTTTTTTCTTTACGAGTAATTTAACGTCCGTTGATAAAAATTGTTTCTTAATTTAATCTGCGTAGTGTTTGACTTGTATAAATATAGATCATCTTGATATTGTTGCTTCCTCAATCTCATCAAAATCAGAATCTACAGGGGGGATATGAATGACTAGATACTATAAACATGATTTGTGATATTAACTTAGCCGTTATGATAATGAGACGATGATGTTTCGGTTTTGGTCTGTGCCTATATCATTATGTATATATTATCACACGCTCTTTGATTCAACTCGGATGTTTTAGACACAAAACACCGGATCCTCTCTCCGGCCAGCTAAATATGTGCAACCTACGATATTTACAACACCGCATACTCTCTTAAATTGTGACCGGTGCCTTATTTCTCAATATGTTATACTAGGCTATAGACTGGGGCGGCAAAATTTTGTGTATTGAGTCTGATATAACAAATTTAATACCATATGATATAATCAGATGTTTTGCCGAGAAGAAAGCTAGACGTCATGCTTTCCATTTAAATACTAGTGCTCAATAGGCTTTTATTTTTTGCTAAAATTAAAATTTATTTCAATAAAATTGAATTTGATTTATTATATACCAAGAAGAGATAATACTTTAATATAAGTTAATATTGTTTAATGTTTATGTTTCAATTTATGAGTTTGTTTTTCAACATATTTGTTGTCAATACAAAAGTTTTTGGCATATATTGAATGTAACAATTTTTATGTTCCTACCACTGATTAATGGACGGACAGGTAGGAAGAGGCGGCAAAAATAGCCTAGGGGTGGCAAAGTGGTAAATCCGCCCACGATTGTGACAGTACGTATTGTCATTTTATAAACCTCAAAAACCATGAATACTGAAAAAAAAGGGCTTTATGTGTGTCAATCGCGACAGTTTAGGGATTAGGATCTCCTTTGACCTTTTTCTCCACCAGCTTTGAAACTATATCCAGCTCTTTCGGTTTTTATTAAATGCAAAATATGTTCTCTCTTTCTAAAAAATAATGTTTTCTCCATTATATTACACTTACACGGATTGTTTATGTTCGTTTAAGAATACTTCCATAAGAATCATGCCAAACACCGTTTGCAATCGTTTTTTGAAACTTAGAATCAAAAGAGCTAAATTCCTCAATCCTCGTAATTTCTTACAGCGTTGTAAACGCCATCAATTTATTCCGAATTTCATAAAAAGTGCTTTAGTCTGTAAACTGTCTCCTTCACGGAGAATTAACGAGACTTTCAATAACCACAGCTTCGCTATACTACGCGCAGCATCTTATCCAATATCGAAAGTGAACTCTACGGCTTACATCTCAAGCTCTCTGGAACCGTTAGCAATTTCAAAGAGATTGACCTATGCTCTTGGGACCACGCTCGGAAGGTATCCGACCAACAGGGGCATAATCTAGAAGAAAAATTCGTCGAACTGAATGTTAACTTTTCGCTTTCAAAATCTCGCCATTTAAACAACATTAGCAATATTTCCGGTACTCCACTCACTGATGTTCAACTTCAGGCACTTTCTTATAATTTTAATTTCGCTCAAATTTGCCGTCCATCATCAATTCCTGCAATTATCTCACCCATTAAAAAAACGTTTAAATTTAGCAAAATTACCTCGGTGCAAAAAGAGTCGCTTCGCCATTTTCTGTTACTCCATATAATCCAATCTTTCAGCCAAAGTCGTTCCCAATTTACAAAAAACTAAGAAAGAAGCTTTAAATGAGTTAATTGGCAATGATGATTTATGCATCACAAAAGCGGATAAAGCGGAAAAGCGGGAAAATCTTTGTCCTATTCAAAAACCAACATTTTGACGGGGCGACCAAAATCCTGGAATTGGGTCCATGCAAACCGCTTCCTAAGGAGAAGCTTCGTACTAACTACAATAAACTGATTCAAGCATCTTTTCTCTTTAACTACAGCCAAAAGAAATATCTCACTGCATCCTTTGCCTCTCCTGCCAAGCTCTACGCACTTCCAAATGTTCACAAACCGGACATTCCTTTTCGCCATATTGTTTCAAACATCGACACCGTTTCGTACAAGCTTGCTAAATTTCTTGTTTCAGTCTTCTCTCCTCTTTCTTCCTCTAATTCTTTCACATGCAAAAATTCTCTCGAGTTTGGCAACAAACTTTAAAATTTTTCTTCCGAAAATTGCACCATTGCATCTTTTGACATCGAATCTATGTTTACTAATATTCCTGTCACCGACACCCTTGATTGCCTTCAGTGGCGCTTAACCGAATACCATTTCGCACCATTGAAATTAACGAATTAATTACATTAACCGCCTCCTGCATAAATTGTAATTATTTTGTATTTCAGGGTAGATATTTTCAACAAACTGACTGCATGGCAATGGGGAACCCACTTTCCCCCATTTTACGTGATATATACGTCTACTATTTCGAGATCAAACACTTCGAAATTATAACCTTCAAATTTTGGACTCGATACGTGGACGACTTATTTATCGTTTGGGAGGATCCACAAGACCAAATTGCGTCTATACTTCCGATTGCCAACTCTTTTGATAAGCATCTTGAATTCTCACTGGAAGTTGAGAGCAACAACTCCCTACCTTTCCTCAACGTTTTTGTTAAAAAAGAAGGGCTCCATTTCACAACTAGTGCTTATCGCAAGCCATATTCTGTATCACTCCCGCCTCATGCGAAATCATGTCATCCTTATCAGCAAAAAATAGCTGCGTTCTACACGTATGTAAACAGAGCCCTAAAAAAATGTTCAACATCCATCTCTCTCCCAAGGATTCACCTTCTTGAAATCTGTCTAATAACCCAAACATCATCACTTTAGCCGCTTCTAAATTTTCAAATCTTCTTTCCTATTATGCTTTCAACCCCTAGTAAAATTAAATTCGCTGGTACCGCCGTTCTCCCCTATCTCCCTAAAATTAGTGTCGCTGTTGCTAAAGTACTTCGGAACGCCAAGTTTAAGGTAATTTTTTTCCCCCATTTAATAAAATTCGTCCCTCTAAGTTCAAAGATGTTCTCCCTGAGTCACAACGCTGGGAAGTGTATCAAATTTTTTGCCGGTGTAACCTTTCCTACATCGACCAGACGAAACGTGCTTTACGGCTCCGATTAAAAAAGCACCGAAGATACGTCAAAAAGGCCGAATTCAATAAATCCTCCATTGTAGTCCGCTGCTGGAACAACAATCATAAATTTAATTTTTATGGCTCCACCATCATTCATCAACCCAAGTCTTCTGTAGAATTGGATTTTTTGGAAGCCTTTTTTATTCACAAACACTCCAGGGATATTGTAAATGATCACAGGTCCACTCCATTTTTCAGTCAAGCTTGAAGAAACCTACTTTCAACACTTCAACCATCGCCCACCACCTCACCGGATTCAATGTAGCCAATATAATTAATAAAAATGTATTAGTCGAATTCATCACCGATAGATGGAGCAGCAGTCGATCTTAATCGCAACTTTTTAACTAGAAATGAGATCTAACCGGCAACACAACCCATCCGTGAATTGGTAACACTTTATTGCTTATTTCCGTACCAGACAGAAGTGTATTCCTGACGAGGGAGGGCCAAAGTCAGTGCGAAACGCGTTGAAATTTGTCGAATAAAATTTCTACTACGCTTTTTAAACATTGTTTTTCCTATTTGTATGTATTTATACTTCTAACTGTCATTTCAGAAAACATGGAACTGTAAATTGGATTCGCTATTGAACACGGGTCTGCAATAATGCTTTTTAAAAGGTTTAACCTATTATTTCCCACACCATTCACCACAAAGAATGTTCATTTTTCTTACACCAAATTTACGGCTAAGGAACATTATATTTGTATTGCCTTTTTGCACGTAATGACTCTGAAAAGTTATAAAAGATTGATGTGCTCTTTAACATACAGTTTCTGTTCGTCGTATTTTCTTTCAGATACAACAAATATGTTGAGAATTTTTTTTTTGTCATATACGTTTTGTGTTTTTCCCTTTTGTGGATAGAAAACCGATTACCAGACTTCTTTCCTCTTTTACTACTATCTTGGATCCGCGCCTGCTTGATTGATTCTTGATGTACGAAACGCCATAAATAGGCATTTTGTCGAGAAAAGTCAGCCACGGTTTTAAAATTATCGAACAGGTAATTCCTTTCTTCTTTCGTGACAGACTGGATGCATTTTTTTGGACACTGACAATCCATATTTTGAAAGCGATTAACTTCAGCTAGCGAGTTATTTGTTTTTACACACGTCAGGTTTGAATTACGAAGATTTTTATTACATGTAGCTTTTTTATACGTATTTGAGACCATAAGTTTCCTTAAAATACATTAACGAAACAATACAGAGTTTCACCAGGAGATTCCATAACAAACAGTTATTTTGACACTGGCGTAAGGTTTAAAAACACGACGTTTCGGGAGCCAACTGCTCCCTTTGTCAAGTGAAGACAGAATTTATGCCTTCACTTGACAAAGGGAGAAACCAGTTCCTCCAAGACGGCCTTCCCTAAACTGCAATGGACTAACCCGTCTGCTAACGGTATCACGCGCCAACTGAGCGCGAATGCACAGTAGCTTTGTTGACTTTCTTAACTGTTGCCACTTAGAAACGAAAGAAAAAACAAACTAAAAAGGTTCAATTTCTAAAATTGTCACCATGCCAAATCGTGTGCTTTTATTTCATATTTTTCAAATATTGTATAATTATATTTTCACTTTCTATATTTGGCAACAATGCGTGTAATTTTTTCCCGAATTCTAAAATCAAACCAGTCCTCAATTTGCCATCGACGTATGCATACGTATAGTGCGTTCGCGCTCAGTTGACGCCTGATCCCGTTAGTAGACTGGAACAACAATTAGCGAAGTTGCGAGGAAGGCGTCTTACCACAACAACTGGACTTTCCCGGGCAAAAACCGGATCTGCTCAATAGAACAATCCTCAACAAAATGCACCGAACGGACTATACCACGAAGGCTCAACCAAAAACACGCACTAAATTTCTTTAACCATGTATTCGAAATAATTTATCTTTTGGCGAATTATTGAATTAACTTAAACATTTAAAACTCTAATAAATATTATTTTATCCGGATGGAATTGCTGCAGTTCTTCAATACGTATGACTGCAAATTCTTGGAACGTAACCCTGGCGAACAACGAGGGACAACTCTATTTTACCCTCTGCATGGTTAGGCGCTTTCTTTTTTAATTGGTTCCCCTTTATTTCTTTCATTAATATTTCGTGCCTTCTCATCAAAACCAAATCATTTGACCATGAATGACATTGAATAATTTTGTCTAAACCCTTCCTACTCGTATTTTAAATAAATTTAGTAAACTGCATCAAAATTTAAAAAATATGGTCGAATCAGGTTATAACGACAGGAAATAGGAAGTTACTTTTTATTCATACATACTAAATTAAATTTTAAGTTTTAAAAATTCAATTAAGTAAACCTTCATTGAATATTTTTAAAAGTAGCGAAAAATCATTAATAATGAAAAATAGGGAATTAGTCAAATTTGCGTTACGAAGGTTACTAGAAAGGTGACACAATAAGAGCCCCGTAGCGGAATTTCATTCGGCAGTAGAGCCGAAGTTCGGATTTCTCATTCAAATGCAGGTCCAGCTTATCTGGCCAACGTAGTGAGCTTAAGGTAAAATCCCTTGAATTTCTTTCACCATAGTACAGTCATGTGTGATATGAAAAAGACCTTTATCTTGCAGTTGATTGATAATGGTGATGATGATGTACAGGGTTTAGACCTCTCTGTAGGGAAAACTACTTGCCAATTTCACCTAAATATCGTACACATGCTCTCCTGAGTATGCGGTTTTGATTTCTGAAAGAAAAAAATTGAGTTCATATTTCGGCCGCTAGGGAAGGAAATGGCGCTGCGGAGCAGGCAATTTATTAATATTAACAACGAAAAAGTGTTTTAACATGCAATAACCTTTATTGCAATCACATGAAATTAACTACAAATTACAGTATACCGTAGGATAGTAGGTATGACTAAAAAAAGATTTGTGCAATAACTTTATTGCTATCATATGTGGAACCACACTATCATCACAGATACGGCTCGATATGTCCTCCGTCTCTTTGCTCTAGAAATTGCATTCGATGCACAACACATTCCACGGCAGAACGTAACTCATTCGCTTGGAGGTGGGATACATGTTGCGAAATTCTGTCTTTTAAGACTGCTAAGTTCGGAACATTGCCTTTATAAACGCAGCTCTTTAAATATCCCCACAGCCAAAAGTCACAAGGGTTAAGATCGGGTGACCGAGGCGGCCAAGATGTTGAAAATGACCTGCTAATCACTCTGTCATCCGAAAAGTTTTGCCGTAATAATGTTTGAACAGGCAACGCGATGTGCGGGGGTGCACCATCTTGCATGAAAATTGTAGTGTCAAGACAATTTCTCTGTTGAAGCAAAGGAATGACAAAGTTCCAGAGCATAAATGCATACCTAGAGCCAGTAACAGAACATGTCATTGGCCCCGAGGCCGTATTTTCTTCAAAGAAGTAAGGACCAATGACGAAAGATGAGGTGAAGCCACACCACACTGTCACTTTTGGAGCATGCAACGGAATTTGTTGATGAACGTGGGGATTTGTGTCAGACCAAATACGGCAGTTACGTGTGTTTACAGCGCCATTCAAGTGGAAATGGGCCTCATCACTCCACAGTATCTGCCAAGGCCATTCATCATCCACTGTCATCCGAGCAATGAACATCAAAGCAAATGTTTTCCGCACGTCATTATCACCAGAAAGCAATTGCTGAGTGTGGGCTATCTTATACGGATAAAACTTCAGGACATTTCTCATAACTCTCTACACTGTCGTATATGGCATGTCCAATTCCCGTGATATCGCACGTGCACTACTGCTACCATATGCAGTTGCAACTTCTTCAATTTGCTGCACTCGAGTTGATTTGCGGCCTCGTCCTGATTTAATGGCGAATGTTCCAGTCTCCTCAAAATACAAGACCATTTTTAGAAGAATTGTATAAATATATATACATTCAGAAATATATAATGTAACATAAGCATGCAGCCTTAGAACCGTCGTCAGGGGCCTTTTCCAAGACTGTATGCTTTTTATATATGTGTGGGGGCTGTGTGTGTGTGTGGCTGTGAGCGGAATAGAGGAGATGGAGTACACGAGCATCACGATAGAGGAACTTCATCAGGTAATCCAAAGAATACGCAACTGGAAAGCACCCGTCATTGACGGCATACACAATTTCTGGTACAAGAAATTTACCAGCGCCCATGGCCCATTAATCATGGAACTTACGACGATAATTGAAGACCCCAGCAAAATGCCTGAATTCCTCTGCAAGGGAATAACCTACCGAAGGACCAGCATACTAGTAACCCAGCGAAATACCGACCCACTATGTGCCTCAACACCCTGTATAAGATACTTATAGGGTGCATCTCTGAAAAAATAAGCCGGCACAGCGAAAGCAACAACCTAATGACCGAAGAACAAAAAGGGTGCCACAAAGGACTTTGTGGCGTAAAGAGCAGCTAACCATCGACTCGGTTATCCTGGAACAAGGAAGAAAACAGAAGCGAAAGCTCAGCACCGCATGCATAGATTAGAAGAAGGCTTTCGACTCTGTTCCACACTCGTGGCTCCTTGAAATACTCAGCATACACAATGTGCACCCCTCCATCATCCGATTCCTACGAAGCTGCATGAATTAGTGGTTCTGCCTATAAGGTGTCCCACCTCATGTATGTACATGACATCAAATTATACGCGCCAACAATCACTCAACTCTGGCAACTCATTAGTATAACAGAGACAATCTCCAATGATATAGAAATGGAATTCGGCCTCGATAAGTGAAAAAATACAGGAGAATAGAAAAGAAGATTTACCAGGCATCGAATTCGAAGGCGGGAGACTACTGAAGACCTTGGGCGAGGGCGAAACCTACCAATACCTAGGGGTAATGCAAACACGGCAGCAGAAGCACAAGAAAGCCAAGGCCCAGCAAATGCAAGCATTCCAAGAACGACTCTGAAGCATTGTGAAGACTAAACTGAGCGGGAAGAACATCACGCAAGCAATTAACGCATATGCGGTACCAGTGCTCACCTACTCCTTCGGGATCATCAAATGGACCAACACTGAACTAGAACAACTCCAGCGGAAAATGAGAACCATCCAAAGAAGAGCCGGACAACTACACCCTGCAACGGCAATTGAACGGCAAACACTACCCCGGGAAGAAGGAGGACGCGGACAAGCGGACCTCAAAGACTTACATGACAAGCAGATCCAGAGCATGAGGCAATACTTCCAGTTGAAGAGTCCCCGATCGCCACTCATCCAAGCCATAATACAAGCAGATGCAAATTACACGCCACTAAACCTGTGTAGTACCGAAGAGCGTGTCCTCGAAACAGCCAACGAACAGAAACTAAGAACTTGGGCCGGAAAACCATTACATGGCAGGCACTACAATGACCTGCAACAACCACACGTTGACAAAAAGGCATCAAATTCTTGGCTGGCCAAAGGCACTCTCCAGCCAGAGACAGAAGGATTCATGCTAGCCATCCAAGACCAAGTGATCGCAACAAGGAACAATCAGAAATTCATCCAGAGAAAAGACATAGAAAGCGACAAATGCAGACACTGTCATGCGGCATCGGAGACAATCCAACACGTGATGGCAGGATGCAAGATCCTTGCGCAGTCAGACTACAAACATAGACACGATCAAGTAGCGAAAATAGTCCACCAGAAATTGGCAGCGAATGCTGGCTTTCTGACAGAAAAATGCCCGTACTACAAATATGAGCCAGAGACCGTGCATGAGAACGAAACACACAAGCTTTACTGGGATAGAGCAATCATAACAGACAAGACAGTCCCACATAACCGTCCTGACATAACCCTCGTCGATAAATCGAATAAGACCACGTACTTAATCGACATAGCAGTACCCAACACCAATAACATACAGACAACCTACACAACGAAAATCACCAAGTACCAAGATCTCAGACATGAAGTACGAGATATATGGGGTATGGAAAAGATCCTCATCATCCCGTTAGTCATCTCAGCAACAGGGATAGTACCAAAAACGCTTGCGACGAATTTGGAGATACTCAACATTGACCCAAACACCTACATTGAAATACAAAAAGCCACAATCCTAAACACGTGTCACATTGTCAGGAAGTTTCTAGACATGGCACATTAAGAAGTGATGTAAAAAGAGGCTTGGGAACATGGCGCTCTGCCCGTCCCAAAGCCTGTTTCCGCCAAGAATGGGCGAGGAAAACTTTTATATATATATATATATATATATTCACTTTATTACCCACATATCCACAATATTGAAAAGTTGACCAATTCTTTTCTTAAACTCACTGTCCTTTAAATGTCGCAAAATAGTACCTTTAGGAAAATCTTAATATCTTCAAAAGTGCAAATTTGCTCTGTTATCCAATTTTCATCGTCCGTGTGAAGCTAAGGAAATTCATCAAAATATATCAGCCTTACCCACTAAAACTCATCACAATCTGTACTTCATTTGTTTTCTAAAATTGCTCAAAAATTCCCTATTCTTTAAAAACTGCAGTTTCCATGTTTTCAGTTATTAATAAAAATGACATTTGTAAGCTAAGAAACTGCTACTGCTTTTGCGTTTCTGTCATTTTAAAAACTTATAAACAATGTTTATTTCCCGTACTAGTAAGCGACGCTATCAATTTATAAATTTGAGGACGTAACAATAAACCTCATTTCATTAGTAACCACTAACATCATCGGAACGCTCCTTTCATTATCAAAATAATACTTACGCGCCACTGCAACTTTATCGTTAAGAACTAATTACATTTATAGAGTTGATTAATTTGCGGAAATGCAATTTATATGCCTCACCCACAATATCCTCCTTTTCACAATGTTAAACAAAACATCTATGTTATCTGCAACAGCTTCATTAAAAATAAAACTAATGCCCTTGTTCTCATACTGCAAAATAGCAGGTTATGTCTGCAAGTTTTATATTGTAATCACTACATGTGATTTAATTGATAATTTTATGACACATAAATACATATCAGCCTCTGTATTCAACCAAACAATCTTGAGCGGTTGTAGAATTTATGAAATCTCTTTTTTAAGGTATCCAAACGCTGCAGTTACCTCTATGATCAGCTACAGATGAAAAATCCGACTGCAAGTTTGACTGGTACGGAACTGTATCAAAAACTAATAAAGTATAGCTTGTGAAGAATTCGAATATAACTTGAAAACGTAATAAAGTGAGAATTTTGCAGAAAATTTTTTGCTTGAGTAAGCGGATATTGTATCGCTTTCCACACTTCACTGATTTCTTTACTTTACGAAATATTCTCGTATTTCGCAGATGATTGCGAAAAAGTATCGGCAGTATTGGCATTCTTCCATCTTCTATCCTTGATTCTAGATACTGTTATCGTCTAAGAACTAGCTCGTTCAAATTGAGAACCCGAATTTTATTGATGCATCACACATCGATTATTGAAATATCCCCATTCCTTGTTCAATCAATGGCCAAATAATAGAACTACGAGTATATGAGAAAAAAGAGGGTGGGAGAGAAAGACAAAAAGATTCATTTTCTGCGTGATGAGGGACTTCTGTAACAATTATGCGTAAAATTGCTCCAAATCTATTTTTTAAAGTATATTTGCTCTTTTATTTGCTATATTTTAATATTTACTAGAGAAAAATTTTTAAGTTTTTAAAAATGCGAAGATCTGAAGTCTTACTTTTAATCAATAATTTTCGTCGTGAAGGAAACATGTACAGGGTGTCTCTGTTTGAATTTC